>JARJEI010000034.1:1198874-1806251 GCA_029955415.1 Lottia scabra
TCTAGTTTTGGCCCAAAATTCACGAAACAAGTTTTAATCGAATTTCTGGCATCCCTGAAACCCAAAAACTTCAATTATGTCCAAAAAATTCGAATCAAAAATTTTATTTGAAAAAGTCGATTTTTTCCGATTTTGAAATTTTCCTGACCAAAATGATAAAAATTCAGCCATTTTTGGCCAAGTTTGGCCGAAATTACCATTTTTTCAAACGCCGATTGCCGGCAAACCATAAATAGGAGAATGTTGCCCTTTTGCAGGTAGATAAAGCACGTCGTTCTGCAATTTTCAACACAAACCAGAAGGTTCTATCTTATGCAGTTCCATAGTTACAGGCGCTCAAAGTTTGGCTTTTTCCCCCAAAAATGACCAAAATTTGCCGAGTTTTTTGCCTCTAGTTTTGGCCCAAAATTCACGAAACAAGTTTTAATCGAATTTCTGGCATCCCTGAAACCCAAAAACTTCAATTATGTCCAAAAAATTCGAATCAAAAATTTTATTTGAAAAAGTCGATTTTTTCCGATTTTGAAATTTTCCTGACCAAAATGATAAAAATTCAGCCATTTTTGGCCAAGTTTGGCCGAAATTACCATTTTTTCAAACGCCGATTGCCGGCAAACCATAAATAGGAGAATGTTGCCCTTTTGCAGGTAGATACAGCACGTCGTTCTGCAATTTTCAACACAAACCAGAAGGTTCTATCTTATGCAGTTCCATAGTTACAGGCGCTCAAAGTTTGGCTTTTTCCCCCAAAAATGACCAAAATTTGCCGAGTTTTTTGCCTCTAGTTTTGGCCCAAAATTCACGAAACAAGTTTTAATCGAATTTCTGGCATCCCTGAAACCCAAAAACTTCAATTATGTCCAAAAAATTCGAATCAAAAATTTTATTTGAAAAAGTCGATTTTTTCCGATTTTGAAATTTTCCTGACCAAAATGATAAAAATTCAGCCATTTTTGGCCAAGTTTGGCCGAAATTACCATTTTTTCAAACGCCGATTGCCGGCAAACCATAAATAGGAGAATGTTGCCCTTTTGCAGGTAGATAAAGCACGTCGTTCTGCAATTTTCAACACAAACCAGAAGGTTCTATCTTATGCAGTTCCATAGTTACAGGCGCTCAAAGTTTGGCTTTTTCCCCCAAAAATGACCAAAATTTGCCGAGTTTTTTGCCTCTAGTTTTGGCCCAAAATTCACGAAACAAGTTTTAATCGAATTTCTGGCATCCCTGAAACCCAAAAACTTCAATTATGTCCAAAAAATTCGAATCAAAAATTTTATTTGAAAAAGTCGATTTTTTCCGATTTTGAAATTTTCCTGACCAAAATGATAAAAATTCAGCCATTTTTGGCCAAGTTTGGCCGAAATTACCATTTTTTCAAACGCCGATTGCCGGCAAACCATAAATAGGAGAATGTTGCCCTTTTGCAGGTAGATAAAGCACGTCGTTCTGCAATTTTCAACACAAACCAGAAGGTTCTATCTTATGCAGTTCCATAGTTACAGGCGCTCAAAGTTTGGCTTTTTCCCCCAAAAATGACCAAAATTTGCCGAGTTTTTTGCCTCTAGTTTTGGCCCAAAATTCACGAAACAAGTTTTAATCGAATTTCTGGCATCCCTGAAACCCAAAAACTTCAATTATGTCCAAAAAATTCGAATCAAAAATTTTATTTGAAAAAGTCGATTTTTTCCGATTTTGAAATTTTCCTGACCAAAATGATAAAAATTCAGCCATTTTTGGCCAAGTTTGGCCGAAATTACCATTTTTTCAAACGCCGATTGCCGGCAAACCATAAATAGGAGAATGTTGCCCTTTTGCAGGTAGATAAAGCACGTCGTTCTGCAATTTTCAACACAAACCAGAAGGTTCTATCTTATGCAGTTCCATAGTTACAGGCGCTCAAAGTTTGGCTTTTTCCCCCAAAAATGACCAAAATTTGCCGAGTTTTTTGCCTCTAGTTTTGGCCCAAAATTCACGAAACAAGTTTTAATCGAATTTCTGGCATCCCTGAAACCCAAAAACTTCAATTATGTCCAAAAAATTCGAATCAAAAATTTTATTTGAAAAAGTCGATTTTTTCCGATTTTGAAATTTTCCTGACCAAAATGATAAAAATTCAGCCATTTTTGGCCAAGTTTGGCCAAGTTTGGCCGAAATTACCATTTTTTCAAACGCCGATTGCCGGCAAACCATAAATAGGAGAATGTTGCCCTTTTGCAGGTAGATAAAGCACGTCGTTCTGCAATTTTCAACACAAACCAGAAGGTTCTATCTTATGCAGTTCCATAGTTACAGGCGCTCAAAGTTTGGCTTTTTCCCCCCAAAATGACCAAAATTTGCCGAGTTTTTTGCCTCTAGTTTTGGCCCAAAATTCACGAAACAAGTTTTAATCGAATTTCTGGCATCCCTGAAACCCAAAAACTTCAATTATGTCCAAAAAATTCGAATCAAAAATTTTATTTGAAAAAGTCGATTTTTTTCCGATTTTGAAATTTTCCTGACCAAAATGATAAAAATTCAGCCATTTTTGGCCAAGTTTGGCCGAAATTACCATTTTTTCAAACGCCGATTGCCGGCAAACCATAAATAGGAGAATGTTGCTCTTTTGCAGGTAGATAAAGCACGTCGTTCTGCAATTTTCAACACAAACCAGAAGGTTCTATCTTATGCAGTTCCATAGTTACAGGCGCTCAAAGTTTGGCTTTTTCCCCCAAAAATGACCAAAATTTGCCGAGTTTTTGCCTCTAGTTTTGGCCCAAAATTCACGAAACAAGTTTTAATCGAATTTCTGGCATCCCTGAAACCCAAAAACTTCAATTATGTCCAAAAAATTCGAATCAAAAATTTTATTTGAAAAAGTCGATTTTTTCCGATTTTGAAATTTTCCTGACCAAAATGATAAAAATTCAGCCATTTTTGGCCAAGTTTGGCCGAAATTACCATTTTTTCAAACGCCGATTGCCGGCAAACCATAAATAGGAGAATGTTGCCCTTTTGCAGGTAGATAAAGCACGTCGTTCTGCAATTTTCAACACAAACCAGAAGGTTCTATCTTATGCAGTTCCATAGTTACAGGCGCTCAAAGTTTGGCTTTTTCCCCCAAAAATGACCAAAATTTGCCGAGTTTTTTGCCTCTAGTTTTGGCCCAAAATTCACGAAACAAGTTTTAATCGAATTTCTGGCATCCCTGAAACCCAAAAACTTCAATTATGTCCAAAAAATTCGAATCAAAAATTTTATTTGAAAAAGTCGATTTTTTCCGATTTTGAAATTTTCCTGACCAAAATGATAAAAATTCAGCCATTTTTGGCCAAGTTTGGCCGAAATTACCATTTTTTCAAACGCCGATTGCCGACAAACCATAAATAGGAGAATGTTGCCCTTTTGCAGGTAGATAAAGCACGTCGTTCTGCAATTTTCAACACAAACCAGAAGGTTCTATCTTATGCAGTTCCATAGTTACAGGCGCTCAAAGTTTGGCTTTTTCCCCCAAAAATGACCAAAATTTGCCGAGTTTTTTGCCTCTAGTTTTGGCCCAAAATTCACGAAACAAGTTTTAATCGAATTTCTGGCATCCCTGAAACCCATAAACTTCAATTATGTCCAAAAAATTCGAATCAAAAATTTTATTTGAAAAAGTCGATTTTTTCCGATTTTGAAATTTTCCTGACCAAAATGATAAAAATTCAGCCATTTTTGGCCAAGTTTGGCCGAAATTACCATTTTTTCAAACGCCGATTGCCGGCAAACCATAAATAGGAGAATGTTGCCCTTTTGCAGGTAGATAAAGCACGTCGTTCTGCAATTTTCAACACAAACCAGAAGGTTCTATCTTATGCAGTTCCATAGTTACAGGCGCTCAAAGTTTGGCTTTTTCCCCCAAAAATGACCAAAATTTGCCGAGTTTTTTGCCTCTAGTTTTGGCCCAAAATTCACGAAACAAGTTTTAATCGAATTTCTGGCATCCCTGAAACCCAAAAACTTCAATTATGTCCAAAAAATTCGAATCAAAAATTTTATTTGAAAAAGTCGATTTTTTCCGATTTTGAAATTTTCCTGACCAAAATGATAAAAATTCAGCCATTTTTGGCCAAGTTTGGCCGAAATTACCATTTTTTCAAACGCCGATTGCCGGCAAACCATAAATAGGAGAATGTTGCCCTTTTGCAGGTAGATAAAGCACGTCGTTCTGCAATTTTCAACACAAACCAGAAGGTTCTATCTTATGCAGTTCCATAGTTACAGGCGCTCAAAGTTTGGCTTTTTCCCCCCAAAATGACCACAATTTGCCGAGTTTTTTGCCTCTAGTTTTGGCCCAAAATTCACGAAACAAGTTTTAATCGAATTTCTGGCATCCCTGAAACCCAAAAACTTCAATTATGTCCAAAAAATTCGAATCAAAAATTTTATTTGAAAAAGTCGATTTGTTCCGATTTTGAAATTTTCCTGACCAAAATGATAAAAATTCAGCCATTTTTGGCCAAGTTTGGCCGAAATTACCATTTTTTCAAACGCCGATTGCCGGCAAACCATAAATAGGAGAATGTTGCCCTTTTGCAGGTAGATAAAGCACGTCGTTCTGCAATTTTCAACACAAACCAGAAGGTTCTATCTTATGCAGTTCCATAGTTACAGGCGCTCAAAGTTTGGCTTTTTCCCCCAAAAATGACCAAAATTTGCCGAGTTTTTGCCTCTAGTTTTGGCCCAAAATTCACGAAACAAGTTTTAATCGAATTTCTGGCATCCCTGAAACCCAAAAACTTCAATTATGTCCAAAAAATTCGAATAAAAAATTTTATTTGAAAAAGTCGATTTTTTCCGATTTTGAAATTTTCCTGACCAAAATGATAAAAATTCAGCCATTTTTGGCCAAGTTTGGCCGAAATTACCATTTTTTCAAACGCCGATTGCCGGCAAACCATAAATAGGAGAATGTTGCCCTTTTGCAGGTAGATAAAGCACGTCGTTCTGCAATTTTCAACACAAACCAGAAGGTTCTATCTTATGCAGTTCCATAGTTACAGGCGCTCAAAGTTTGGCTTTTTCCCCCAAAAATGACCAAAATTTGCCGAGTTTTTGCCTCTAGTTTTGGCCCAAAATTCACGAAACAAGTTTTAATCGAATTTCTGGCATCCCTGAAACCCAAAAACTTCAATTATGTCCAAAAAATTCGAATCAAAAATTTTATTTGAAAAAGTCGATTTTTTCCGATTTTGAAATTTTCCTGACCAAAATGATAAAAATTCAGCCATTTTTGGCCAAGTTTGGCCGAAATTACCATTTTTTCAAACGCCGATTGCCGGCAAACCATAAATAGGAGAATGTTGAGCTTTTGCAGGTAGATAAAGCACGTCGTTCTGCAATTTTCAACACAAACCAGAAGGTTCTATCTTATGCAGTTCCATAGTTACAGGCGCTCAAAGTTTGGCTTTTTCCCCCCAAAATGACCAAAATTTGCCGAGTTTTTTGCCTCTAGTTTTGGCCCAAAATTCACGAAACAAGTTTTAATCGAATTTCTGGCATCCCTGAAACCCAAAAACTTCAATTATGTCAAAATTCGAATCAAAAATTTTATTTGAAAAAGTCGATTTTTTCCGATTTTGAAATTTTCCTGACCAAAATGATAAAAATTCAGCCATAAGTTTGGCCGAAATTACCATTTTTTCAAACGCCGATTGCCGGCAAACCATAAATAGGAGAATGTTGCCCTTTTGCAGGTAGATAAAGCACGTCGTTCTGCAATTTTCAACACAAACCAGAAGGTTCTATCTTATGCAGTTCCATAGTTACAGGCGCTCAAAGTTTGGCTTTTTCCCCCAAAAATGACCAAAATTTGCCGAGTTTTTTGCCTCTAGTTTTGGCCCAAAATTCACGAAACAAGTTTTAATCGAATTTCTGGCATCCCTGAAACCCAAAAACTTCAATAAACACCCGTTTTCTAGAGGCATCCACGTTTTAGCACAGAAAATTGTCATAGCTTGATCAAAGATCTTGGAGTGGTCTCGATCCCGGGTCTCTTTGGTGGAGCTTCCAACACGCTAACCGCTTCGCCACCGTGGCTTGGGCGAAGATTCGCCAAGGTAAGCTGTGAACCGAACCCCGGAGGGGGTAAACACCCGTTTTCTAAAGGCATCCACGTTTTAGCACAGAAAACTGTCAAAGCTTGATCAAAAATTGGTCGTTTGCATATCAAACGAACCAGCGCATCATGACGCATCTTTTCCACACGAAATTGGGGCGAAAAAATTAACATAGGAAGCTTGTAGGGCCCCTCAAACATTTGTATGGTCGGGAAGGGCTTTGAAGGGGGTTGAAATTTATATAAAGCCCATCCTCGATGGTGATATATGCCCACAATAATACGTCAAGGGTGCACACAAAATATGTGTATGTTGAATAAGATAAAAAAAATGTTTGAATTTTTGAGAAAAAAAAAGTTTTCTTGGAGTGGTCTCGATCCCGGGTCGCTTTAGAGGAGCATACAACACGCTAACCGCTTCGCCACCGAGGCTTGGGCGAAAAATCGCCAAAGTAAGCTGTGAACCGAACCCCACAGGTGGTAAACACTCGTTTTCTAAAGACATCCACGTTTTAGCACAGAAAATTGTCATAGCTTGATCAAAAATGGGTCGTTCGCATATCAAACGAACAAGCGCTTCATGACGCATCTTTTCCACACAAAATTGGGGCGTAAACATTAACATAGGAAGCTTGTAGGGCCTCTCAAACATTTGTATGGTCGGGTAGGGCTTTGAAGGGTGTTGAAATTTGTATAAAGCCCATCCTCGATGGTGATATATGCCCACAATAATACGTCAAGGGTGCACACAAAATATGTGTATGATGGATAAGATAAAAAAAATGTTTGAATTTTTCCAGCGCTTCATGACGCATCGTTTCCACAAAAAATTGGGGCGAAAAAAATAACATAGGAAGCTTGTAGGGCCCCTCAAACATTTGTATGGTCGGGAAGGGCTTTGAAGGGGTTTGAAATTTGTATAAAGCCCATCCTCGATGGTGATATATGCCCACAATAATACGTCAAGGGTGCACACAAAATATGTGTATGATGAATAAGATCAAAAAAATGTTTGAATTTTTGAGTCAAAAAAAGTTTTCTTGGAGTGGTCTCGATCCCGGGTTGCTTTGGTGGAGCATCCAACACGCTAACCGCTTCGCCACCGAGGCTTGGGAAAAGAATCGCCAAGGTAAGCTGTGAACCGAACCCCGGAGGGGGTAAACACCCGTTTTCTAAAGACATCCACGTTTTAGCACAGAAAATTGTCATAGCTTGATCAAAAATGGGTCGTTCGCATATCAAACGAACCAGCGCTTCATGACGCATCGTTTCCACAAAAAATTGGGGCGAAAAAAATAACATAGGAAGCTTGTAGGGCCCCTCAAACATTTGTATGGTCGGGAAGGGCTTTGAAGGGGTTTGAAATTTGTATAAAGCCCATCCTCGATGGTGATATATGCCCACAATAATACGTCAAGGGTGCACACAAAATATGTGTATGATGAATAAGATCAAAAAAATGTTTGAATTTTTGAGTCAAAAAAAGTTTTCTTGGAGTGGTCTCGATCCCGGGTTGCTTTGGTGGAGCATCCAACACGCTAACCGCTTCGCCACCGAGGCTTGGGAAAAGAATCGCCAAGGTAAGCTGTGAACCGAACCCCGGAGGGGGTAAACACCCGTTTTCTAAAGACATCCACGTTTTAGCACAGAAAATTGTCATAGCTTGATCAAAAATGGGTCGTTCGCATATCAAACGAACCAGCGCTTCATGACGCATCGTTTCCACAAAAAATTGGGGCGAAAAAAATAACATAGGAAGCTTGTAGGGCCCCTCAAACATTTGTATGGTCGGGAAGGGCTTTGAAGGGGTTTGAAATTTGTATAAAGCCCATCCTCGATGGTGATATATGCCCACAATAATACGTCAAGGGTGCACACAAAATATGTGTATGATGAATAAGATCAAAAAAATGTTTGAATTTTTGAGTCAAAAAAAGTTTTCTTGGAGTGGTCTCGATCCCGGGTTGCTTTGGTGGAGCATCCAACACGCTAACCGCTTCGCCACCGAGGCTTGGGAAAAGA
The DNA here is from genome assembly GCA_029955415.1 of Lottia scabra. Classification (NCBI taxonomy): domain Eukaryota; kingdom Metazoa; phylum Mollusca; class Gastropoda; family Lottiidae; genus Lottia; species Lottia scabra. The sequence goes on from JARJEI010000034.1 coordinate 1,206,973, forward strand.
ATCGCCAAGGTAAGCTGTGAACCGAACCCCGGAGGGGGTAAACACCCGTTTTCTAAAGACATCCACGTTTTAGCACAGAAAATTGTCATAGCTTGATCAAAAATGGGTCGTTCGCATATCAAACAAACCAGCGCTTCATGACGCATCTTTTCCACACACAATGGGGCGATAAAATTAACATAGGAAGCTTGTAGGGCCCCTCAAACATTTGTATGGGCGGGTAGGGCTTTGAAGGGGTTTGAAATTTGTATAAAGCCCATCCTCGATGGTGATATATGCCCACAATAATACGTCAAGGGTGCACACAAATTATGTGTATGATGAATAAGATCAAAAAAATGTTTGAATTTTTGAGAAAAAAAAGTTTTCTTGGAGTGGTCTCGATCCCGGGTCGCTTTGGTGGAGCATCCAACACGCTAACCGCTTCGCCACCGAGGCTTGGGCGAAGAATCGCCAAGGTAAGCTGTGAACCGAACCCCGGAGGGGGTAAACACCCGTTTTCTAAAGACATCCACGTTTTAGCACAGAAAATTGTCATAGCTTGATAAAAAAAATGGGTCGTTCGCATATCAAACGAACCAGCACTTCACGACGCATCGTTTCCACAAAAAATTGGGGCGAAAAAATTAACATAGGAAGCTTGTTGGGCCCCTCAAACATTTGTATGGTCGGGTAGGGCTTTGAAGGGGGTTGAAATTTGTATAAAGCCCATCCTCGATGGTGATATATGCCCACAATAATATGTCAAGGGTGCACACAAAATATGTGTATGATGGATAAGATCAAAAAAATGTTTGAATTTTTGAGAAAAAAGAGTTTTCTTGGAGTGGTCTCGATCCCGGGTCTCTTTGGTGGAGCTTCCAACACGCTAACCGCTTCGCCACCGTGGCTTGGGCGAAGATTCGCCAAGGTAAGCTGTGAACCGAACCCCGGAGGGGGTAAACACCCGTTTTCTAAAGGCATCCACGTTTTAGCACAGAAAACTGTCAAAGCTTGATCAAAAATTGGTCGTTTGCATATCAAACGAACCAGCGCATCATGACGCATCTTTTCCACACGAAATTGGGGCGAAAAAATTAACATAGGAAGCTTGTAGGGCCCCTCAAACATTTGTATGGTCGGGAAGGGCTTTGAAGGGGGTTGAAATTTATATAAAGCCCATCCTCGATGGTGATATATGCCCACAATAATACGTCAAGGGTGCACACAAAATATGTGTATGTTGAATAAGATAAAAAAAATGTTTGAATTTTTGAGAAAAAAAAAGTTTTCTTGGAGTGGTCTCGATCCCGGGTCGCTTTAGAGGAGCATACAACACGCTAACCGCTTCGCCACCGAGGCTTGGGCGAAAAATCGCCAAAGTAAGCTGTGAACCGAACCCCACAGGTGGTAAACACCCGTTTTCTAAAGACATCCACGTTTTAGCACAGAAAATTGTCATAGCTTGATCAAAAATGGGTCGTTCGCATATCAAACGAACAAGCGCTTCATGACGCATCTTTTCCACACAAAATTGGGGCGTAAACATTAACATAGGAAGCTTGTAGGGCCTCTCAAACATTTGTATGGTCGGGTATGGCTTTGAAGGGTGTTGAAATTTGTATAAAGCCCATCCTCGATGGTGATATATGCCCACAATAATACGTCAAGGGTGCACACAAAATATGTGTATGATGGATAAGATAAAAAAAATGTTTTGAATTTTTGAGAAAAAAAAGTTTTCTTGGAGTGGTCTCAATACAGATCGCTTTGGTGGAGCATCCAACACGCTAACCGCTTCGCCACCGAGGTCTGGGCGAAGAATCGCCAAGGTAAGCTGTGAACCGAACCCCGGAGGGGGTAACACCCGTTTTCTAAAGGCATCCACGTTTTAGCACAGAAAATTGTCATAGCTTGATCAAAAATGGGTCGTTCGCATATCAAACGAACCAGCGCTTCATGACGCATCTTTTCCACACTAGATTGGGCGAAAAAATTAACATAGGAAGCTGGTAAGGCCCCTCAAACATTTGTATGGTCGGGAAGGGCTTTGAAGGGGGTTGAAATTTGTATAAAGCCCATCCTCGATGGTGATATATGCCCACAATAATACGTCAAGGGTGCACACAAAATATGTGTATGATGCATAAGATCAAAAAAATGTTTGAATTTTTAAAAAAAAAAATTTCTTGGAGGGGTCTCGATCCCGGGCCGCTTTGGTGGAGCATTCAGCACGCGAACCGCTTCGCCACCGAGGCTTGGGCGATGTGTCGCCAAGGTAAGCTCTGAACCGAACCCCGGAGGGGGGTAAGCACCCATTTTCTAAAGGCATTCACGTTTTAGCACAGAAAACTGTCATAGCTTGATCAAAAATGGGTCGTTCGCATATAAAACGAACCAGCGCTTCATGACGCATCTTTTCCACACAAAATTGGGGCGAAAAAATTAACATAGGAAGCTTGTAGGGCCCCTCAAACATTTGTATGGTCGGGAAGGGCTTTGAAGGGGGTTGAAATTTATATAAAGCCCATCCTTGATGGTGATATATGCCCACAATAATACGTCAAGGGTGCACACAAAATATGTGTATGATGGATAAGATCAAGAAAATGTTTGAATTTTTTAGAGAAAAAAAAGTTTTCTTGGAGGGGTCTCGATCCCGGAACCCTTTGGTGGAGGATCCAGCACGCTAACCGCTTCGCCACCAATGTTTAGGCGAAGTTTCGCCAAGGTAAGCTGTGAACCGAACCCCGGAGGGGGTAAACACCCGTTTTCTAAAGACATCCACGTTTTAGCACAGAAAATTGTCATAGCTTGATCAAAAATGGGTCGTTCGCATATCAAACGAACCAGCGCTTCATGACGCATCTTTTCCACACAAAATTGGGGCGCAAAAATTAACATAGGAAGCATGTAGGGCCCCTCAAACATTTGTATGGTCGGGAAGGGCTTTGAAGGGGGTTGAAATTTGTATAAAGCCCATCCTCGATGGTGATATATGCCCACAATAATACGTCAAGGGTGCACACAAAATATGTGTATGATGGATAAGATCAAAAAAATGTTTGAATTTTTGAGACAAAAAAAGTTTTCTTGGAGTGGTCTCGATCCCGGATCGCTTTGGTGGAGCATCCAACACGCTAACCGCTTCGCCACCGAGGCTTGGGCGATGTGTCGCCAAGGTAAGCTGTGAACCGAACCCCGCAGGGGGTAAACACCCGTTTTCTAGAGGCATCCACGTTTTAGCACAGAAAACTGTCAAACCTTAATCAAAAATTGGTCGTTCGCATATCAAACGAACCAGCGCTTCATGACGCATCTTTTCCACACACAATGGGGCGATAAAATTAACATAGGAAGCTTGTAGGGCCCCTCAAACATTTGTATGGTCGGGAAGGGCTTTGAAGGGGGTTGAAATTTATATAAAGCCCATCCTTGATGGTGATATATGCCCACAATAATACGTCAAGGGTGCACACAAAATATGTGTATGATGGATAAGATCAAGAAAATGTTTGAATTTTTTAGAGAAAAAAAAGTTTTCTTAGAGGGGTCTCGATCCCGGAACCCTTTGGTGGAGGATCCAGCACGCTAACCGCTTCGCCACCAAGGTTTAGGCGAAGTTTCGCCAAGGTAAGCTGTGAACCGAACCCCGGAGGGGGTAAACACCCGTTTTCTAAAGACATCCACGTTTTAGCACAGAAAATTGTCATAGCTTGATCAAAAATGGGTCGTTCGCATATCAAACGAACCAGCGCTTCATGACGCATCTTTTCCACACAAAATTGGGGCGCAAAAATTAACATAGGAAGCATGTAGGGCCCCTCAAACATTTGTATGGTCGGGAAGGGCTTTGAAGGGGGTTGAAATTTGTATAAAGCCCATCCTCGATGGTGATATATGCCCACAATAATACGTCAAGGGTGCACACAAAATATGTGTATGATGGATAAGATCAAAAAAATGTTTGAATTTTTGAGACAAAAAAAGTTTACTTGCAGTGGTCTCGATCCCGGGTCGCTTTGGTGGAGCATCCAACACGCTAACCGCATCGCCACCGAGGCTTGGGCGAAGAATCGCCAAGGTAAGCTGTGAACCGAACCCCGCAGGGGGTAAACACCCGTTTTCTAAAGGCATCCACGTTTTAGCACAGAAAATTGTCATAGCTTGATCAAAAATGGGTCGTTCGCATATAAAACGAACCAGCGCTTCATGACGCATCTTTTCCACACAAAATTGGGGCGGAAAAAATTAACATAGGAAGCTTGTAGGGCCCCTCAAACATTTGTATGGTCGGGTAGGGCTTTGAAGGGGGTTGAAATTTGTATAAAGCCCATCCTCGATGGTGATATATGCCCACAATAATACGTCAAGGGTGCACACAAAATATGTGTATGATGGATAAGATCAAAAAAAATGTTTGAATTTTTGAGAAAAAAAGTTTTCTTGGAGTGGTCTCGATCCCGGGTCTCTTTGGTGGAGCATCCAACACGCTAACCGCTTCGCCACCGAGGCTTGGGCGAAGAATCGCCAAGGTAAGCTGTGAACCGAACCCCGGAGGGGGTAAACACCCGTTTTCTAAAGGCATCCACGTTTTAGCACAGAAAATTGTCATAGCTTGATCAAAAATGGGTCGTTTGCATATCAAACAAACCAGCGCTTCATGACGCATCTTTTCCACACAAAATTGGGGCGACAAAATTAACATAGGAAGCTTGTTGGGCCCCTCAAACATTTGTATGGTCGGGTAGGGCTTTGAAGGGGGTTGAAATTTGTATAAAGCCCATCCTCGATGGTGATATATGCCCACAATAATATGTCAAGGGTGCACACAAAATATGTGTATGATGGATAAGATCAAAAAAATGTTTGAATTTTTGAGAAAAAAGAGTTTTCTTGGAGTGGTCTCGATCCCGGGTCTCTTTGGTGGAGCTTCCAACACGCTAACCGCTTCGCCACCGTGGCTTGGGCGAAGATTCGCCAAGGTAAGCTGTGAACCGAACCCCGGAGGGGGTAAACACCCGTTTTCTAAAGGCATCCACGTTTTAGCACAGAAAACTGTCAAAGCTTGATCAAAAATTGGTCGTTTGCATATCAAACGAACCAGCGCATCATGACGCATCTTTTCCACACGAAATTGGGGCGAAAAAATTAACATAGGAAGCTTGTAGGGCCCCTCAAACATTTGTATGGTCGGGAAGGGCTTTGAAGGGGGTTGAAATTTGTATAAAGCCCATCCTCGATGGTGATATATGCCCACAATAATACGTCAAGGGTGCACACAAAATATGTGTATGATGCATAAGATCAAAAAAATGTTTGAATTTTTAAAAAAAAAAATTTCTTGGAGGGGTCTCGATCCCGGGCCGCTTTGGTGGAGCATTCAGCACGCTAACCGCTTCGCCACAGAGGCTTGGGCGATGTGTCGCCAAGGTAAGCTCTGAACCGAACCCCGGAGGGGGGTAAGCACCCATTTTCTAAAGGCATCCACGTTTTAGCACAGAAAACTGTCATAGCTTGATCAAAAATGGGTCGTTCGCATATAAAACGAACCAGCGCTTCATGACGCATCTTTTCCACACAAAATTGGGGCGAAAAAATTAACATAGGAAGCTTGTAGGGCCCCTCAAACATTTGTATGGTCGGGAAGGGCTTTGAAGGGGGTTGAAATTTATATAAAGCCCATCCTTGATGGTGATATATGCCCACAATAATACGTCAAGGGTGCACACAAAATATGTGTATGATGGATAAGATCAAGAAAATGTTTGAATTTTTTAGAGAAAAAAAAGTTTTCTTGGAGGGGTCTCGATCCCGGAACCCTTTGGTGGAGGATCCAGCACGCTAACCGCTTCGCCAACAAGGTTTAGGCGAAGTTTCGCCAAGGTAAGCTGTGAACCGAACCCCGGAGGGGGTAAACACCCGTTTTCTAAAGACATCCACGTTTTAGCACAGAAAATTGTCATAGCTTGATCAAAAATGGGTCGTTCGCATATCAAACGAACCAGCGCTTCATGACGCATCTTTTCCACACAAAATTGGGGCGCAAAAATTAACATAGGAAGCATGTAGGGCCCCTCAAACATTTGTATGGTCGGGAAGGGCTTTGAAGGGGGTTGAAATTTGTATAAAGCCCATCCTCGATGGTGATATATGCCCACAATAATACGTCAAGGGTGCACACAAAATATGTGTATGATGGATAAGATCAAAAAAATGTTTGAATTTTTGAGACAAAAAAAGTTTTCTTGCAGTGGTCTCGATCCCGGGTCGCTTTGGTGGAGCATCCAACACGCTAACCGCATCGCCACCGAGGCTTGGGCGATGTGTCGCCAAGGTAAGCTGTAAACCGAACCCCGCAGGGGGTAAACACCCGTTTTCTAAAGGCATCCACGTTTTAGCACAGAAAATTGTCATAGCTTGATCAAAAATGGGTCGTTCGCATATCAAACGAACCAGTGCTTCATGACGCACCTTTTCCATACAAAATTGGGGCGAAAAAATTAACATAGGAAGCTTGTAGGGCCCCTCAAACATTTGTATGGTCGGGAAGGGCTTTGAAGGGGGTTGAAATTTGTATAAAGCCCATCCTCGATGGTGATATATGCCCACAATAATACGTCAAGGGTGCACACAAAATATGTGTATGATGGATAAGATAAAAAAAATGTTTGAATTTTTGAGAAAAAAAAACGTTTTCTTGGAGTGGTCTCGATCCCGGGTCGCTTTGGTGGAGCATCCAACACGCTAACCGCTTCGCCACCGAGGCTTAGGCGAAGAATCGCCAAGGTAAGCTGTGAACCGAACACTGGAAACAGTGTAAACACCCGTTTTCTAAAGGCATCCACGTTTTAGCACAGAAAATTGTCATAGCTTGATCAAAAATGGGTCGTTCGCATATCAAACGAACCAGCGCTTCATGACGCATCTTTTCCACACAAAATTGGGGCGAAAAATTTAACATAGGAAGCTTGTACGGCCCCTCAAACATTTGTATGGTCGGGAAGGGCTTTGAAGGGGGTTGAAATTTGTATAAAGCCCATCCTCGATGGTGATATATGCCCACAATAATACGCCAAGGATGCACACAAAAAATGTGTATGATGGATAAGATAAAAAAAAATATGTTTGAATTTTTGAGAAAAAAAAGTTTTCTTGGAGTGGTCTCGATCCCGGATCGCTTTGGTGGAGCATCCAACACGCTAACCGCATCGCCACCGAGGCTTGGGCGATGTGTCGCCAAGGTAAGCTGTGAACCGAACCCCGCAGGGGGTAAACACCCGTTTTCTAGAGGCATCCACGTTTTAGCACAGAAAACTGTCAAACCTTAATCAAAAATGGGTCGTTCGCATATAAAACGAACCAGCGCTTCATAACGCATCTTTTCCACACAAAATTGGGGCGGAAAAAATTAACATAGGAAGCTTGTAGGGCCCCTCAAACATTTGTATGGTCGGGAAGGGCTTTGAAGGGGGTTGAAATTTATATAAAGCCCATCCTTGATGGTGATATATGCCCACAATAATACGTCAAGGGTGCACACAAAATATGTGTATGATGGATAAGATCAAGAAAATGTTTGAATTTTTTAGAGAAAAAAAAGTTTTCTTAGAGGGGTCTCGATCCCGGAACCCTTTGGTGGAGGATCCAGCACGCTAACCGCTTCGCCACCGAGGTTTAGGCGAAGTTTCGCCAAGGTAAGCTGTGAACCGAACCCCGGAGGGGGGTAAACACCCTTTTTCTCAAACCAACCACGTTTTAGCACAGAAAACTGTCATAGCTTGATCAAAAATGGGTTGTTCGCATATGGAACGAATCGGCGTTTAACATATTAGCTTATCGACGAAAATATGCGACCGATAAAATTCTTATCCATGCTTTTGCGAGTGGAGATGGGTTGCAAACGAACGAATTTTTGTATGGACAGTTGCATTTATCTATTCTTTCAAACACATACGTTTTGAGAGTTCTTTCTACCCGTCTAATTTTCTTTATCAATCCTTTTGATATGCAAGAAAAGAGGAAGAGTCAGGCATGAAGGTACCCTCTTGACCTGTGCCAGCCATTAAAGTAAAAGTTTGTTTAGAATACAAATTTTATTCAATCTATAGGAGAGTGACAAACATAAACAGTGCATGGAACAAGCAAATTCAAACCATAAACAAGGATATAGGGCAATGGATCATCATTATATATATTAGCACTATATGATGCCAGTTAGGATAAGGGTGAACTAAAGGAAGGTACCCAAACCATAATAAAACAAATATAACAGCAAAAGCAACAAGAGATATTAACAAAAGATTATAACAAATAAGCAATGGCACATATACATAATTACAGTCGATTTACATGGTAAATTTTCACAAATCAAAATTGATTTTGTTCTACATGATTGTTTTTTTTTTTCAATAAAAATTGTCAGTCAACAATCATAGTATTTCTTCAAATAAAAACCTTTTTTGGTAATTTTTGGAATTAAAAATATTGACATGGTATTTGAATTTTGGTTGATATATGTTCTGTTTTCAAAAATTTTAGTCTTTCAAATTTCCTAACAAAATATTTTTTTTATTATTTTTATTCTGATTATCCAGTATATAAGAAACAAAACATTATTTTTAAACATTCTGATATTTGATGAAATAAGAAATCAAAATGAAAGTAAATGTAGATTTGAATAGTTTCCATGCATTAATTGAAAATGACAGCAACCTATATCACAAAGTGTTTACATCTAACATAGCTATTAATAAATTATATAACAAAATTATATCATGTAGTTGAATTTCTACCTAATTCTATAAGAAATTAAATTCAGCTTTTAGATTTATGGTTAAAGTTTTTGTTTTAGACTAGTATTACATATATTGATTTGACACATAAGGTTACTGCTCTCTCTGGAAATACATATCTAAATAGTTTTAGTAAGATATCAATAAGACAAAGCAACTAATTTGTTCAAAATCTGACTACAACAACTAAATAAAATAAAGCAATGATTTATGCCAGTGGATTACGGAATTTTTCTCCAGCATAGACAGCATCGGCACCTAGTTCTTCTTCAATACGTAATAACTGGTTATATTTAGCTAATCTTTCTGATCGACATGGAGCTCCAGTTTTAATCTACAAAATATAGCAATACAATATAATCAACTAAATTTAATAAACTATCAAGAGGGTGAATTTCTTACAAGGATTTATTTGTCTCAAAATAAAAAACGTAAACTGGTAGTAAAAACAATTGTCATTGTCACATACTGGAAATCATTATCAACCAATTGATAGACTAGAAAGCAAATATTCAGATGTTTGTGTACTCCATCTTTATTAAGATAATGTAAATGAAGAATAATTATTAAACACACCTGTCCAGTACATAAACCAACAACAAGATCAGCTATAAAGGAATCTTCTGTTTCACCACTACGATGTGACACCATCACAGACCAACCAGCACCTTGAGCCATTTTACATCTACAATTATATAACATTGAAAATAAAATCTTGGATTGTGTCATGGTTGAAATTTTGTAAGAACAACAGTATTAGTCGTATATCCAATATCCAACTGATATGGAATGTTTAACAAGCAGTCTGTAGCACACTTGGGCTCGGTTAATTGTCATTGGACAAATATGCCCTTTACAAGATCCTGAAGCGGACAATGGTTAACCAGATTGAAAAATCTCAATCCATGCTGGGTACCTTCAGTTTAGCAAGCAGAGCTAGAGCGATTTAGGAAATATCAACTAAGATTAAGGTCATAAAGGTCATACTTACGCTTTGATAGCTTCTGTTACAGTACCAATCTGATTGACTTTTAATAATAAACTGTTACAAGCTTTAAGATCAATACCTTTCTGTACACGTGTTGGGTTGGTTACCAATAGATCATCACTAGATAGATAGAAATACAAGATTTAGTTCTGTAAACACTATATATAAGAACGGCGAAAATACTCAAATATTGCCTGTCTAAAACAATGTTCACTACAAAATATTTCAACATACAGAAAAGTGGATGCACAAAAACAAAAGATTTTAGCTTTAATCCATTTCTAATTTCTGACTTACCCCATAATTTGGATGTCAGTTGATGCTGTAAATTTAGTGTAACCTTCCCAGTCATCTTGGTCAAAAGGATCTTCAATAGATACTATAGGGTATTCTTTGATAAATTTTTGGTATAAATCAGCCAGTTGGTCTGGAGTAAGCTGTAAGGATATTATTAATGAAATATATATTTTATAACTGAACAGGTTAATGTATACATACCATAATTTTCTACTTCTTAACAGTTTTTCACCTGACTGATCTATGTAATCATTTTATGTCATACTTTTCTATTCCAGACTGAGGTTATATGGCTAGCCACATCAATAATCAAATCTCTGCTGTGAGGTCTCCATTCCTTTTTTATTTCAAAGTTCACATGTTTCTTTCAGTTAGTATGTCAGACCTGTATCATGGACAATTTGGGAGAAACCAGGTTAAAAAATAAATTCTGCAATGATCATATATCAAAATATTACTTATGACAAGATGACTCAAAAATCCAAAATCAGTTAGATATAACCTTAGAAATAAACATAACACATAAGCTTACCCATGAAGATTTATCAGATGCAGGGTTTTTGAAGTCTAAATCATATAATTTATCTTTACAGAATTCAGAGGCAGCTGTATCCATACCAATTTTAATTTTACCAGTATAGCCAGCGTTCTCAATAGCTATCTTAATCAATTCTAGACCTATAGGTACACATAAAAACCATAAAAATACTATCAATGTAAAACCATTAAAAACACTTAGGTTATGAAGACCAAACACATGTGCCAATGAGGGATCATAATAGTGTTTTACCCAGATCTTTATATTAAAACTTCTATTCTACAATGTATCAAGGTATATAATGTAATGTATATAACATACCTTCTCTGTTGTCTTCTATACTAGGAGCAAAACCTCCTTCATCACCAACATTACAAGCTAAAAATATATAGAACCATGGTTAAATACCAAATCAGTATATTGAATTAAATAAGCTTTTAGAATCACAAAGTGAACACTGAAGATAAAGGGTTATTTTCGATAGGAAAATCTAAAGGCAGACCAGAGAACATACCACAAATAAGGAAAACTGTCAGATTATTGTGTCTGATGTTCATAGAGGAATCTCTTTCAGAGCTAATACTGTTTGTTTGGTTGCCCCACTATAATCTACTATGTTGGTATACTTTTTTGACAGTAATAATCTACTCACCATCTTGTCCATATTTCTTCTTAATAACAGCTTTAAGATGATGATAGGTTTCTGTTCCCATTCTCATAGCTTCAGTAAATGACTTAGCCCCTAAAAATAAATGATCAAAATATAGGTTTAATTATAGATAAGAAAAATAAGCAGCCGATATATCCCTTTGGTCCTCTTAAAGAACACATTCTGCCTAAAAAAGTTCCAGTTTCCAGTTTTGGGGTTTTTTTTATGCATGACGTTTTTGTCCTTATCTTGGTATAAATGATTATCAATGTCATAGGTGGAAAAAATGAAATGAATAGAGTTTTACGTCCTACTTTTCTGCACCTATATGGGCTAATTGAGGACGGGCAAACGCCATGCAGTGTGCAATGAGGGAAATTTTGCCAGGACAGCGGCATTAGCCTGCTCTTATTTTCGATTTCCAACTGTCGAGGGATCTTTAACGTGCACAGCCAATAGCACACGGGGCCTCGGTTTATTGTCCCATCCGAACGACTAGACGCTTTTCCATGTCAGCCCCTCTGACCTGCATCACTGACAGGGGGAAACCGGGTTGAAAAATCCGAAGGCATCATCTCGACCCAAATGTCATAGGTGGAAAATCATACAGAAAAATCATCTCACCCACATGGAAATAGGAGTATCATCAGCTATCACAAACTTACCTAGTGGTAGAATCATAAATTCTTGCATAGCCAATTTATTACCAGCATGGCTTCCACCATTAATAACATTAAAAGATGGTACAGGTAGAATAACTTTAGGATTACCAGCTAGGTCAGCAATATGTCTATATAAAGGAACTCCCTATAAGATAAATCAAAATATAGTCATTAGAAATTTACCACACATATAAATTATACTATAAAATCCAGCTTCAAATCAATCTAATTAAAATTAGATTACATTTCGTTTCGGTTATTTTTTGAGTGTCGACTGTCGACTCCAAAAAATAACCGAAAGAAATGTAATCTAATTTTAATTAGATTGGCTTCAAATGTACTATATGCTCACTTAGGATTGTATAAGGAAACATATTTACTGTCAATGAACTGGAATGGTTATAACAAACTCAGTCAAAACGAGTGGATGAGTGGTCAATTGGATAGAATTATTATATTTTTCGAAAGAACAATTGAAATCAAATAAGATATGTTTACCTTCTGTTTGGCAGCTGCTTTACATACAGCTAAAGAAACACCAAGAACAGCATTGGCTCCCAGAGTTCCTGTAATAATCAAACCGCTTAATATAACTTTATATGTAATAGCCAGGGAGTTATGACACTCTGAACTTTCAGAGTATGCCTTTATTGAAATTCAAAGTCAGACAGCTGAAAATGATCCTTATATACTATGTATGTACATGAAATATTCGGACAACTTAGAACTATGCCACATAAATAATAACCATACTGTCCTTACCCTTATTGTCAGAACCATCTAAATCAATCATCATTTGATCAACAGCTGATTGGTTCAGGATGTCGGGTTGCTGAAAACATAAATCAATTTATATTCATAAATATACCAAAGATGTAGTTGCTCTATAATAATCTGGATCAGTTCTACAATCAGGTCTAGTATAGCTTTTATGTCAGACTGTTATTAAACTGATAATTTCAATCACAAGAATTACAATATTAGCCAAAAAAGTAATAGCCATATCATTCTTTGATCACTGTACTGTCATTATCACATTTCATTTCATCTTTCCTCTTACCTTTTCTAATAATAGAGGTCCAATTCTAGAGTTAACATTCTCAACAGCCTTACTAACTCCTTTACCATGATAAGCTTTAGGATCTTTATCTCTTAATTCTACAGCTTCATAAATACCAGTTGATGCTCCACTTGGTACTGCAGCTCGGAAGAGACCTACAAAAAATTAAGCCATTAATTAACCATTTCATCAAATAAAACCAAAACAATATAAATTAAAGAAAAATGCCATCGGTTCATGATCCACTAGCTTGATATTGGATTATGAACTAAAAATGAACGTAAACTTACCATTCTCGGTATAGAGGTCAACTTCTACTGTAGGATTACCTCTACTGTCAAAAATTTGACGAGCTTTGATGGATTTAATTGGCATGTTTACTAGATTCTGAAAAAAAAACATGAGCAATTAGAAACAAACTAATAATTCTTTTTTTAATTTTATACCCATTTGCTGAATCGATTATATTTCAAATAGTCCTTACAATTTGAATCAAAACCTCAAAAGCGAAAATTTTTCAACATTGGCCAGAAATGACCATCAAACTAGTAGCTAATCAATGTTCTTTGTACTGGTATTCAACTTATCAAGATCTCTTAATCATGTAATTCAGGTATGTTATACTCATATAGCAAAATAGATGGTAAAATCAGCTGTCTAAGACATAGGCGTACGAGCCAGGGGGGCTGGGGGGGCTGCAGCCCCCCCTGAGTCGGGCAAATATGAGTTTTTTCGGGCAATTGTCAACTTTTTCGGGCAGCGCTCAAAAAAAAAAAAATGTAAAATAACGTTTTTGTCAAGAAAAATATAAATTTTTCAAAAAATTAGAAAATCTTTCCGACCACCAGAACAAAGTGCCCGAAATCCGGGTTTTTTTGCTGAGGTAGGGTTAGTCTGAGCTTCCCAGTCCGTCTCGGGGAAATTTCTTCTTGGCTTCTGTTTGCGCCCGAAAAATTGTTAAATAATGTTTTTGTCAAGAAAAATCAAACTTTTTCAAAAAATTAGAAAATAAATCTTTCCGACCGCCAGAAGAAAGTGCCCGAAATCCGGTTTTTTTTTTTGCTGATCCTGAGGTAGGGTTAGTCTGAGTTTCCCAGTCCGTCTCTGGGAAATTTCTTCTTGGCTTCTGTTGGCACCCGAAAAATTGTAAAATAATGTTTTGTCAAGAAAATATTTCAAAAATTAGAAAATCCCTCCGACCACCAGAACAAAGTGCCCGAAATCCGATGGGAAATTTTGTTTGGAGCCCGAAATTGGTAACTACATATTAATCGACAGACCAGATCTTCTATTTTATTTAAAAACCATTCCAGATCGAATTGATAAGTCAAATCTTGCTTTTTGAGATTTGTTAAGATCTTGAGATTGTTTTGCAGTATGACTATGACTCCAGCTATTATCAAAGGCCTTTCTGTGTTATATATACATAAATAGGTAGGATATAGCCTATGTTTGCATTTAACTAATTCCATGCCTTACGCTTTCAGTTCAGTATAATTTCATTTCAAGATTTCCATGATCTTCTGATCTTCTTTCCATTATGTATAATCATGATCTGATAGATTTTCTTCCGGAATTTTCAAACGTGGTAAAATTGCTGTGGACCATTCCTGCGACATCGTGCTCTCCCGAACGCTCATTCAGTGCGTTGAGAAGACTGAAAACTTATCTGAGAAGCACCATGGGCCAGGAACGTTTGAGCCACCTCGCATTGATCAACATCGAACGATTTTATGCCAATGCTGTGATTGAAAATGATATGGATAGAATCATTGATGTCTTTGCTAGTCGCAAAAATCGTAAATCAAAAGTTCTTTTGAACAGGACACCTCAATTTTCAGACTATGACTATTTTCGCTATCACTATCAGCAGTGTACGTGTTTTGCTTTGCTTGTTGATGTAAACTGTGAAAACGCCATGGCCAAAGATTAATCCACATTCATTTTCGTGCTGTTCGTTTTCTGCGCAGATGTGGGATTCATCGGCAGACGACAGTCACATCAGTTTTGCAAGTTTGTATTAAAATTGAAATTCTTGATGTATGAATGATCACATTGTGGTTCAAATCGATTATCTCGGTGTTACTGAAAGTTGATGGTGCTCTTAGGCGGTATCAATGAATTGGTCATTTTCGGGCATCATGCATATTTTTCGGGCAAAAATGGTTCAGCCCCCCCTAGAAAAATCAGCCCGTACGCCTATGGTCTAAGAGACTTATGCCAATTGCCAATAGCTTATAGTAACATACTGAACAGATGCCAAAACTTATTATCAGTAGAGAAATAAAAACAATTAACATACTAATAGTCAACTTAACAATAAACAGCTAGATTTTTCTAGTAGAAATGATGCTCTTGTAATATTATCTGTTCTGACATCGATTGATATTTTTAATTGCTAATCAAATCATGATAAATTTTCATCAAGGGTAAGCTTATTCAACACAATCAATTCAAGTTATTGATATCCCCTCCCCTATCTCTACAAACTGAGTTAGTCAGTTCTTGTTTCAATCAATAAGTGGTAAAATAGTTGTAATGAGTTATTCTTCTACAAGAAAATTGTAGATTGCATAACAAATTGAACTTTATGAAGTGTGAACTATTATATTTATGTAGTATTAAGACCATCTCTGATTTTCTGTTAAGCTTTTCCTAGCCAGTTGAATAACTCAGTCTGCACGACTGCTGCAAGTTGTATAGTCATGTCAAATTGTGCTTGGTTGGAAACAACAAAGAAAGACAACATATAAAATTGTATATTTGAAAGGTTTCAAAGTCAAGCGTAGACACAAACTTTTTAAAGTCAAGCGATTCTACAAAGTCAAGGGTAGACAAAAATGTATGTTTAAGACCAAGGCTTAGTATTGTCATTGACAATTTCAACCCTTTCAAACTGTATTAAAACTATATTTTTATAAATAATGTTGACTTCCTTCAGTATCAAACCCCATCCATATCATATGCATAAACTATGATGACAAATCCAATGAAATTGAAATGCAAAAATACAAACGTCAAACAAATTTTTTTACTTCTAGTTTTCTCAACTTCAGTTTTTTGATCAAATCAATTCAACTGATAAAAACGCACTGCATCTAAATTCATGCAAAATATAAAAACTAAAAGGCTGAGAGTAAATCATAAAATTTAGAGTGTAATCTTACAGAAATAAACCTCTTTATCTTGAAGAATCAGCCCGGCACCTTCCGACAAATCAAAACGACCTTGGATAAGAGACCTTGACCGAGACCTTCACCTCGAGTTTCACGTGGTAGACAGAGGCTCACTATTTTGAACATATATTTCCTAATGTCCTGTTCGATATATTTCTATTAGATATACATTAAAATCTCTAAAATAGGGGGCAGTTTAGTGGTAAATGCTTGAAATGACTATAGTGACCACTTTTGAGTTGTAAAAGTTTTGGTCTGGAGAGCAAAACAGAATGTTGCGCTCATCCACTTCCTGTTTATGATGCGCCATCTACAGGAAGTAAGGAAGATAAATATGAAAGGAGGTGTCTCTGTCACTAAAAAGTCATAATAATAAACAGTCCTGTTTGCAGACGATTTTTAAATAGTATGATCTAAATATTGAGAATTAAAAGAAGACAGTTGGTTTCCTACTGACCCACAGACATGAAATATTCGGTCGATTTTAAGGAATGTCTCAAGGATTCTCCTAAATTTAGGTAATTATCAGGAATCTTCAATGGAACAAAGTCAATATAAATATATTTTAATATTGACTTTGAATGAATCATCAATAACACCTTCTTCCAAAACATATCAATTTTCTTTTATCTTGTGAAGATGAATGATTTTTTCCTCTTTTACTTTAGATCTCTATAATTTCTTATTAGGCCTAATGCCATGGTTGATGAGAGCTTTGCTGATGAGGAGAGTAGGAGTGGGCACTCAGTCTGATGACACTGACAATGATTCACAATGTGACAATTTTTTTAATTAAGATACCACCTTAACGAAATAGCTTCTCAAATAATATATTGTGGGAAAACTAACGAGCATGATCTTATTAACTATGTGGGTGCCAGAACTTGGTGATTGTCTATTCTGTGTAAAAATAATTTATGCCAAGAAGGCAAGGTCCAAATAATTAAGCTTATCTTATATAGTCTATAGAATAAGATGATATCCAACTGAAAGATTAAGTCCATAAAAGGGATCATATAAAGAAGTTTTTCAAAATCTTGTATGTGCATCAGGGACACTGATAGCTTTGATTTGCACAATTCTAATTTTCAATCAGATGTCTGTTTTTCCAGCAATTCCTATTAAACTAATTGTTTGATGATGCCATAATAGCGAAATGCGCTTACATGACAGGAGATGTGCTTGCTGCTGTAAAGTCATTAAACACTTATGTGTAAGGGGAATTGCTACATATACATATCAATATAAAAAGATTTACAATCTCTTAAATGTCAACAATTGAACAATGAACATGTATGATTTTGATATGAGCTGTATATATGATAGTAAAATACAACCAGTGGATGAACTTTTTCACATTAAGCTATTGCTATTCTATATTTAATTTGATGGGTTAGCTTAGAGTAATGAACATAAAGGCTAACCTATCAGTGTCAGCAAGTTTACAATTTCATTTCTTGCATTCAAACATTATAACTGGAAATGTTTTAATTCAATAAAGTATTAAATGGAATTGAATTGAACCCAAAATAAACTGTCAATGTTTAAATTTGAAGTACGATACCGTAGCTAATAAGAGAGGAATTGGTGAATTGTACATTTTGTATTCCAGGGCATCACTTGAAGATGCTGAAGCTGATATTGAAACCCTTGAAACAAAGTTAGAAAAGGTCAGTATGCTGCTAGATATTTAAAAACAAAAATAACTACAATGTAAGCTTATGTCACGTATATGTCAAGCATATGTGATACATGTAGTAAAAGTAAAAATTATTCACAAAATTCCTAGCTCTAGATTGATAGAGATTTAACGGTAGAAGTTAAATGATATATCGACAACCTAATTCAATGTGAAATAGTTAAACAGAGGGGAAATAGATATGAAATATGAATAGCTACTAGATAATTTATAAAGGATGGTGTATGTAATATCTAGTCAGACCAATCCTAATAAAGGTTGAGTAGGCTACTTGATAACTAGTACATAATAATAATTAATACAGTGTGATGATAGATAATATGTAATTCAATATAATATCATATCCTATTATAATTATCACTGTTGACCAGTCATTAAAGAGAGGCATCAGTGGAGTATTAATAATTTGATTTTATTGCAACATAAAACTGTTCTTAATATGAAGGGTTTCAAAGGGAAATAAGGTCCTGAATAATATTTTTTACTTTTACTGCTATTAGAGTCCCATCTTCAATGGAAATTCCACAAATATTACATGTGTTTGTCAAAAGATATGTCTAATATTTGATTCTTGAATTAATGAAAACTAATTATGAAGAATTGTGTTCCTTACATTATCTAAAAAGTTTTGATTAAAAATATCTTGCAGTTCCCTTCAAAACTATTTTAAAAGTTTCTGTTCACATTTTAAAGATTTGCTACATGTTAGAAAACTAATTGTACATATCTATACAAAATAAATGCTTATTGTAGAAAAATGTGTCTTCTAATAAAGTTTCAACTAAAAGTATCAAAATTCGGATGTCCAATCGTCGCAAATGTTACCTGAAAGTATTTTTTTTTAGTTTAACTTTTCAAATACGGTATATTAGAGGGCACATATCTCAAGATTTTGGTGTATAGTTTTCAATTTGACCTAGAAAAAATCCAAATGTCCCTTTAAATATACTGATCAATACCAATTTTACTGCACATGATTGAAGGTGGTAATATTTTAAATGATTTTAAATGTATAAAGGAAAAAGTGAAATGAATATAGAAGAACACAGTTATTCCTTGTAAAACATTGCACTGGCTTTCCTTGTTGATATTATTACATGAGATATATATAGTAATGTAGTGTATTGAGATATAAAGCTCCATTGTATTGAAGAGAATATTTTAAAACATTAGATTATGTTCAGGCAAAATCTTATGTCATGAGTGGTGGGCAATGTTATCAACTTTCCTTGCAATAACAAAAGCATTTATCTGTAAATAGATTTAGAATTTGTTTATTAAAAGAAAATGTTAATATAAAAATCTTTGCTGATATCTAAACTGAATTCAAAGCACTATTTATTTAAATTGTTATTTTTTTTAAACAAACTGTAGTAAATGGAAGTAATCTATCATCTATTATTACTTGTAATTGAGTTGGTATTTCATATATTGCCTAAAGATACCATTCAACTATAGGCCGTTATGACCAAGGCATGAAATAAGCGTCCGGACACGGACATTGTCCGGTACAATTTCGGCTCATGTCCGGTACAATGTCATTTGAGTCGGACATTTTGTCCGATACAAAATTAACGAAAGTTAAATATTTTCTCTTTGGATGATCGTCAATTTTAGTCAATCCGATCGTTTTTAACAGACTGTAGAAGTTTTATGTCCTTCAAACATGTTTATTTTCATCCATCGCATTGACTTCAATTCGTAAAAAGAACGGCATAGGAATGTCAGATAAAACGGCAACGAGTCAAAACGGTAACGAATTTTAAGTCAAAACGGTAATAAATTTTAAGAGTCAAAACGGTAATAAAGTTTTAATAGTTAAAACAGTAACAGATCTACTAAAGCGGGAACAATGCTTTTGCCAAAACAATAAGTAAAGGTTAATAGATTAATGAAATTTCATATCTATATGTCATTGTAATTTCATTTTCCCATTTTAACATTGACTCAAGGTCGCACGCGTAAGATTCGAGATTGAAAAAAGGTCGAATAAGACTACAGGGAGCGTCTGGATAATCAAGTAAAATAACAATGGGGCGGTGTAGACCCAAATTAGTACACATTTTTTCACGAATTTTGAAGTAGTTTTATTTCTATAATTACCATCTTATATCAGAATAAGACACGGTAATCATTTGTATAATATATTATGGCGAAATTCAATCACGTTTTTACTTATATTTCAAATATTAGGTAAGGATTTTATACATTGATGTACTCTGACTTCCGACCCGGATTTTTTTTTAGAAGCATCGTGTTAAAGTGGCACCGCCGGATGTTGATAAACTCCGCCAGATTGTCAAAACCGAAAGTAGAAAAAATGAAAGGGCGAAATTCATTGGCTTCTATAAATAAGTTTCTCTTATTGTCCAATCAGATAATAGAAGACGTTCTGTTCTTCAATTTTTATCGGTACCGATTTCCTTTTTTACGGCTTGACCATTCTTTGAGAAGTATCGGGAATATAAATAATGTCTTTTCCGGTGACATAAATTAATATTTGCTACTTGGTAACCTATATGTACAGGTGAGAGAACGGCGAATTTCTGTCATATAACGCCGGTTTTGGCATACACTTTTATAAAGAAAATATGTCCGGTACAAATTATCCGATGTCCGGAACAAATTGATTTGTGCCGGACAAACTGTCCGGCCCGATTTGTAGAGTTATTTCATGCCTTGGTTATGACCTAGTTGTACAACCTTTAACATTACAATTGATACATTGATCTCATCTGAAATTTTTTCTCAGAATTAAATTTTGAATTATACATTTTCAAAAAAAAAAACAGCTTATGTTTGATATTTGCTGACTTTCTAATATGGAGCATGACACATGAGTAAAGTAATAGAATATTCTTAACTCCAGGGAAAAGTTTTATTAACAAATCCCTTTAAGATAATATGTTAACAAATTAATGAGATAGACCTCTTGTCAGTCATCTAAAGCAATTAGGAATTTAATCTTGTATATAATTAAAATGATGGTCATGTATTATGTACATGATGACTTGTTCCTACATAGATACACTTATATAATACTTGTATCAGGAAATATTGACTTTTTATAATAGGCATATTTATTTAAGATTGGGAATATGAAATAAATCTTCAAACAATTAAAACGTTAGTGTGGATACTCTAAAAAATGATTCTCAATTGACAACCAAGCATTTGTTAAAAATAGATAACATAGTCTGACCTTGATAAAAGAAAAGCTAGTGCTGAAATCAATTGAATGACAATAAATTGACATACATGTACCTTGCAAATAAGAGAATGTAGAAAGTTTAGATAACGTTTTATTTTTTCTTCAAAACATACATGATATGTCTTAATCTAAAACCTGCACAGTTGTCTCATGATTCATGCATTATAAACTCTTTTTTAAAAAAAACTAAAACAGGCTTATCTGATCATTAGATAACATTTAGTAGCGCTTGTGATGCTTATCTAGATTGAAAGTGATCAGGGCTTAAAATTAAAAGCGAGATATGATGGTAAATGCTGTCAGCTGAGCCCAAATAGCCTGCCGCCAAATTAGAAAGAAAAGGATAGGGTGTTCTTAATAATTGACAATGCTTCTGTAGCTATCCCGGAGCTCAATTCACGCTCCTGTCCCCTGAGTGATATTTCAATCAATGTCCAAAATATTGTATTTATATGATAAATATTTTGTTTGTTTCATTCAAAATAAGATTTGTTTTTACAGCTTGTTAAGTTATGTAATGTTATGATTGAAACAGGAAAAGCCTTTAATACTGCTAATAGGTAAGTCTTCGTGTTTCCTTGTATTAGGTTTAAATCATGAAATAAAACAATTATACCGTAGTTCTCTTATAATATTTGTAGCTTTAATATTCTCTTGCATAAAAAATATTGTGTTAGTAAACAAGGTTTTATTTGTGATGGCATTTTCTTGATTTTCTGTAAGCTTACCCATTAATAGCTGAATCCATGGAATTAAATGTGAAATTGACTTATTCAAGGTCATCTGACTTTCCCAACCCAATAGAGAACTGAACACTCAACCACAACAGACCCCATTTGTTTGTAGCCATATAAATGCTGTCATGATTGTAAATGACGTTTGTCTGTGCTATGGAACCATATCATCAAATACTCTATAAATTCATTATGCTAATTTATATTACAGTGGTTTTATATATGGTATACGAGATTTGGCCTCCTATTTTCATGATGATAACTTAGTCTCTGTAAGTATATTATTAGTCTTACTATTTTATCAACATGCAGAATTGTTTGTCTTTTTTCTCTTTAGTTTTGTCCCTTTAATGATTTCAGACAACTTTGATTTTTATTTTTAAACAAACAAATAGTTCTCCCATCTTTCTCACATGAAATATAACTAGATTGTCAGAGAAAAACTGCCTCTGTGCTTTCGTCAGTAAATCAAATTTAGTAAGCTTAGTTTTAAAATCAAAGAATTTATGGTGATAGATTGACTTGAGTCATGGTATTCTTAATTAATATTTAAAATTATCTGTAAGATTTGATTTGAATGTAATAGTAGGCTATGTATTAGTTGAATTGATTAGTTTTACCTTATGTGCTAGTCTATTAGATTAGTCTATAGATGATGAAAATTATTTTATTTATTTAACCCTGTATATAATATTATTATTTATAATCTTGATAGAGTGACAATAATAAAGTGTCTGTAAGTAATATTATTATTATGATAATTTTTTGTCCTCAAGTTTGATTAGTTCATCAATCTGAATAAAATGCATGATGATTTTCAATTGCCATTAACAATGATATAATTTTCATGCATGTCATCATATTGTCTCATCATTTTTAATTATTTTTTGGTAATTTTTGATACAACAGTGTAGTAGCATGCAGAAAAAAATTGCGACAAATCATCAAGATGTGTATTTTAATCAGATTGAACAGTAGTTGGTAGAATCTTGTGTGTTCCTATGATTTTATTTCTGTGCAATGCATATTATCACACGTACCGGTAGTTAAAATGTTTTTATGGGTATTAAACATTTGATTAAAATATCTTAAAGAGTCTTGTTTGGATGTGCTCAGATGAAGTATATATATCACTGACAATATACTTATTTCATTTAGTTGAATTTCAATTCATTTAATCAAAATCATTTTGAGCAAGGAACATTTCAAAGATTACCAGTATGCGTTGCTATCTAGGTGAAAGGCGCATAACTTACGCAATAATTGACTCAATAGTGAAATACATATTTCCATTCTAATGAGTTATTATTATGGATTGGAAATTGTGTTTTGAATATTATCATTACCTTATTCTGGAATCTTTTGTACCAATGAAAGAAATATTCTATTAACTATGGCACTATTCCTGAAATCTAAACCACCACTGTATCATGTATCTTCTATTATCTGATATTTCTAATATATCTTTATGGTTAGAAAAATTATCTAAAAACATTCAACAAGTTGGAGTTAATAATGAATTTACAAACATATCATAAGTTTTTTCAAAGAGTAAGCTTATAAGCTTAAACTTAGTTCTATTATGATATCTGTGTAATGTGTTCTATTTGTGTGTGCCAATTAAGGAGATGGGACTAAAGTAGAATAGAATTGGTTGAAGGCTACATTAACATTTTGTGCTGATTTGAAGATTATTTTGGTTTTGGGGTTTCAGTTTAATGTCTTCAAAGAACATATAATTTCAGGATTTTCAAAGATCTTTTGTTTGGGTTAATTAATCAACTAAGCCTATGGCTCGATAATTGTATTCATTTTGAACATGTGTTTTAAGAATGATTATATGAATGTAGCATGTAAAACTGGAAATAGTGTCAGCCATTTATATGACAGATGGCATGCATCAATTGAATCTATACTAAACCATTTATGAAAGAGTTGAAAATAAAACATTTGCTAGATTGAAAAATGAATTTGAGTTTTATCAGCTTATATAGAAAATTTTTAAATGACAGTAATCCTTTAACCTTTCCCCCTCCTTCCTTCACCTCTTCTCTCCCTGCTCATTGTCCATCCCCACTATCTCGTTCTTATTGAAATCCTCAATTCTATCATGCATAAAATACTGCATGGAATTTCAAAGAATTCTGCATGTTGATTATCATTCTAACTTTTTTTGAACTTTTATTTGAAATTAAAAACATTTTACCTCATTAATTAATTTTATTTTGAACTGTTTTAAATTTAGCTTTAAAAATACTTCTCGTGTTAATTTCATTTGAGCAAATAAAGCTTCAAATAAAGTAGTAAAAGATTTGTTTGAATAAATTGATAATGAACACATTTCATGAAATGGATTGTAAAGAGTTTTTCTGAAATTGTACGAGTATCAGGGACACTTAAAGCATTAATTTGCACTATTCCAAGTTTCAATCAGATGTCTGTGGTTCCAGCAAATTTGAAAATAAATGTTTGGTGACCCCACACCTGCAAGGATCTACAAGAATATTTTGTGCATGTAACATCATAAATTAATGATACTATCAAAATAATTCATGCTTATATGCATCCTGAATACGTTTCACATAAAGATTTTAAAAAACCTCCATACAATCCCTTTAAATTGGTAGAAATTATGTTGATCAACAAAAATATTGACATGATGTTTAATCTAGAGTGTAGGAAAATTGCCTTTTTGGCAAAAACATACATTCCCAACCTTTGTATAGCCCTATCAACTAATCATTCGAGACCTTGGTGGCCCAGAGAGTGTTCAGGGTTAAATAATCAGATGTGATCTGTTTAATTGCTATTATATATTATATATCTATATAATTGTATATTTCAGGCCAGTTTAAATAGATTTGCTCATGCTATGAATGAGATGCTGAAATATTTCAGTGTAAGTATAGTTTGCTAAATGCAAAAAGAAAGAAAGAAACATCTATATTTTACAAGGATAACAACTTAGGTTCCGTGCGGATCCTATCTCCCAGCTGGTCCTTGGCTGTACCCATTTACAGCTGGGTGGACTGGAATTATGAGTGAAGATGACTTATTCAAGGTCATCGAACTTTCACACCCTGGTCAGGGACCGAACTCTCAAACATAACAACCTTCATTTCCTCGTATCCAAGCAAATGACGTCATGTTTGTAAATGCTATGCTAATCTGAAGAATACTTGTACTTTATGAAGATCACATATCCATCAAGGAATATAAACATAATAGTTTAAACCATTTTCTTAAGTTGGAGATAATTTCAGTAGCACTTGATAGATCTGAGCACCCTAAAACAAAATGATATTGCTTTTGTTAATTAATTGTGAGTGGATATGGACAGACATATCTTAGTTCAGAAAAATTATTGAGTTGAAAGTTGAAGACAGATTCATAAAGACGAATTTTTGTTCAGAAGTTTATTCTAGTGTTATTTCTATGATAACTTACAGAGTTAATGAATTGAAGGATAACATATTTTGATTTATATACTGTAAGGCTACAAATTATTGCGAGATAGAAATTAATGCGTTAAATGCGACCTATCTGCGATCGCATTACTTTGTATCCGCATTTTAAATACATATTTCCAAGTGAATTAAATGGACGAAAGGTAGTATAGGTCAAGTATTTAAATTGAGACCGGGCTGGATTAAGTAATTAGGTAATCTCTAAACTTGAAGCTGATTAGTAATCAAACTCGTTGATCATGGCTTGAGTTTTAATGAAAAGAACCCTTAATTGATAAGATTAGAGGTGAGTACAGCTCTAGCCTTATACTTCCATTTTCTTTTTTATGATATTAAAAAATGCGACACCTATCGCGGATCGCATTAATTTGTACTCGCATTTTAGTCTGTATACCCCATGTCGCATTAATTTGTTGACGCATTAATTTCTAGCCTTACAGTAATTTTTTAGATATTGATGGACCAAGCTAATAGATGTGTTTGTAAAAATTTAAATAATTTCATAAAAAAGTAAGTTTTAACATTATTATATAACAACAAATTATATAGGCCTACCATTTAATAAGGATGAGCTCTGAGAGTAGTATTAACAAAGTAGCTGTCTCAATGAAGATTGTTTAATAGAATCATGCGACTATGTGAACTCAATCATAAATCAATTGCCTGTATCATGGAAGTTTCCTCAGAATATAAGACAGAAAAGGTTTTAGATAATCATTCCTCGCGCATAAACAACATGGTAGTCTGTTAAAATTTATCATTAGCTGTAAATTAATGTTCTGATCATTATTTTCAGAGATATAAAGAAGGTGAAAGATGCAAAGAAACATTTTGAAAAAATCAGTGATGATATGGACCAAGCATTAATCAGAAATTCATCAACTCAAAAATCAAAAACTAGTGAATGTGAAGAAGCATTAAATGTTTTGACAGCCATGAAATCATGTTTTGCTCATACTTCTTTAGATTACGTCTTTCAGGTTAGAAATTACCCCTTTTTTTCATCAAATTTAAACTCCTGATATATATTGAGTGGCATAAATGCGTGTATTTTGATTCGATATGACACTGAGCAACCATTTCTTGCACTAATATGAATGGCTTTAGAAGCGAATCACAAGATATCACAATTTATTCCTTTGAATTTTTGAATGTTATTATTTCAGATAAATGTACTGCAGTCTAAGAAGAGATTTGAAGTGTTAGACACTGTAAGCTTACATACTTTTCTTGATTTTAATTCAATGATAACTTATAGATAGACCCATGAAAATTAAATTGATTAATGTTATAGTTTTTTACCCAACCCTGAGACTTGTAGATATCTGTGCTTGGCAAGTTTTAAAAATATATATTTTTTTGAATATTTCAGATGTTATCGTTCATGCATGCTCAGAATACATTTTTTCATCAAGGTCATGATTTATCAGCTGATTTAGAATCTTATATGAAAGATGTTGCTTCTCAGGTAAGTTTAATAGTGTTTTGAGTTACTTCCCTTTGATTGTTATTTAGAGGTTTTATTGTATTTCTAAGTTTCTGATTGCACCTAAGGAGCATTAGTTTGAAATATATATATATTACTGTCTTCTTTTGTTGTTATAATTATACTTTTGATGAGGCAGTGAATCTGTCATTGGGTGTGTTTCAAAAGTGGTCTCACTCAATCTTGATTTTTTTCATTCCTAGATTTTAGATGACTGTGTTTTTTTTATATTCAAGAATATCCATACTAATGAACTACAGTTGAATTTTAGAAAAAAAATCGTATGAAACTCAAATACAAACAAATTACTTAACGACTCTGGCACTGTTTTGGTGTCGGATGGAAATGGTTTGATGGTGGCTAACTAAAAATGTTATCAAAATTTTTTTTTTTACAAAGTTTATTTTGTGTCAGATATATCTAAGTTATGCATTTCATATCAAAATTCTAAGATTCCAAACTTTTTTTTTGAAAAAAATACACAATGCCAGTGAAATTTCAGAAATTTGTTTCCAACTACAATATGTTTAGTCCACTTTCTTGCATTAATACAATTTTAACCATGTAAAATGTTGACCAACTATCAATTTTCAACTTGTATTCATGTTAAATAAACACCAAATCATTCAACAGAAGTTTTTAAAACTTTGGTGCCTTCTTGAAATATTTTCCATCCGACACTTAAATGATTTCCATCCAACACCAAAACCCAAAAGACACAGAAAATTATCAGAATTTTATGATTTTTAGTAGTTTTATGGTTTGTATTGCATTTAAGACTTTGTTAAAGTTTAACAATTTAATAAATTTGCATAAAAGCACTTTTCGGGAAATTTGGTAAAATGACCAATAATAGGTTCTTCTTCTTAAATTGTTCAACAGAGCCTGCCATGATATCAAACCGAAATAAGAGATATTTATGACCTACCACAAAATATTTTTATTGGTAAAGCAAGAAAGATCTTTAAAAGGCTTAATTAAGGTCTTTAAATTTCCAAACAATAAGGAAAGTAACAAGATATTGTACAATTTGGCATAAAAAAGTGGGAAAAGTATGTATTAATCTAAAGCCATCAAAGCAGTTGTCATAGACCAAATATAAGTTAAAAGAATCTCATTATTCAAATTTTTAACCAGTTTACTATTTTTTAAACTGTAGCCTTCATAATCTTGGCAGAAAGTGATATTATATGATAAAAACACGATTGTTCACATATATTTCCATCCGACACTTTTACATTTCCATCCGACACCAAAACAAAATCAAATTGCAAGCAATAATACTACAAGACAAATCTAAGAGTTGTATCATACTGCTTTACAATGTGTAGCAAAATAGTTAAATGAATTGTTCAAATGCCTTTTAGGACATAATCACTGTAAAATTTGATAGAATATACCTTTAACCAACATCGATTAAAAATTGTCATTTCTATCGTTCCATCCAACACCAAAATGAAAATGTCTATTTTTTTCAAATTTTGAATCCAAATCAAAATTGGTTTAATGCAAACTGAAGAACACTTTATGACAAGCCTAATATATATAAGAAGTTTGATTCCATGTTTAGCTGCAAAATTTAGAGAGAAATTAAGCTATCAAATCCATCCGACACCAAAACTTGACTTTTGAAACACACCCCATTCCTTTGGAGATATTACATTTAAATATGTGTTATGTTATGTCAAAGTATAAACAAACTACTACTCTTTTGAAGTTAATATTCCAAATTACCTAATATTCAGATATAAAAGTACAAAGACATTATATTATGTGTATATATATTATGAGTAACTAATGCTTTCCTTTTAAACATAATTTGAAGCATACTTTTTTCATATTTGAATATATTAACTTGCGACAGAAACGTTTATCTTATATCTAAGAGATAAAATAAATATTCTGCAGTTCAATTATTCTTGTTAAATGTTTACCTATAAAATCTTTATCCGTCCATGTTGTTTTTGCATCTGATTCCAATTATTAATTTATCTAAGGTTAAATACGTTTTATCTTGGTTGTGATTCTTGTGGATTAAAACTGATAACATATCAGGAGAGCTATACCTTTATCTTTTGTCACTGCTTCATTTGATCATCTTCATCCAAAATGTGTGATGTTAAATTTTTCCCCTTCCAGGTAGAGGAATTAAGTTCTAGAGCCAAAGTAGAGAGAAAAGAAATGGAAGAAAGACATACTTTAGTTCAACAAAGGGTAAGTTATAAGATGTTTTATTGTCAAATTATGCCTGATAACCATAGTAACGTATCAATAAACAAGCTTTTAATGCCCTATTTCAAAAGGGATTTGAATTTGAGATCTTTCATTTACAAAAAACTATATTAATTTAAATTTTGAATGCATTAAAGAGGTTGTCAATAGTTTTTCTACAATTTATTTTATTTACATTATTGTAATTTTCCATCGGATCCATGTTGTCATTACCTCGAAAGCTTCTCATAATATCTAAGGACCTTTGGTACTATTTTTAGCAGAATCAATTTAAAGACCAAGAGGTCTGATTCAAATTTGTAATGGTGTAAAATAATACTATCAGAGTTTTTTGTACATGTATTAATAAAACTATATAACATAATGCTAGATGTGTGTACATGATGTTAAAATACCAAAATATTTCCACTGATACAGCAGTGTTCAATCTATTGTAGAGCATTAAAAACACTAAGGAATAAACATTAACTGTGTTTCCACTGACATAAAAAGCCGGCTTTAAGCTAGCTTTTTTGTGTTTCCACTGACAAATTGCCGAACCGTTACGGTTCGGGAACCGTAACGGTTCGGCAATTGAAGCTTTTCGCGTTCGGCAATTTATCGGGGGCCAAATGAAAGCCGGCTTTCAGTTACTCAGTGGAAACACAAAAAAGCCGTCTTTGTCTCGTTCGGCAATAGGGGGCGCGCGCTCTTAATTAACTAGTAGAGTAAATGGTAAGTCTTGTAGATCGCGTGCTGTCTATAATGCGTGACTTTATGATCGAGACTAAAGTCGTTCGGGAACCAGAAAAACTCAGTGTAAACGCAACGTGTTCGGCAATAAAGCTAGTTCTAGGCTAGCTTAGAGCTAGCTTTCCTTCACAATTATCAGTGGAAACGCGGTTATTATATCAATTGTAGAGCAATATACAAATATTGAAACAGAACAAGTAAACATGTTGTTACTCAGAGTTTCACGCTGTGCAATCTACAAGCAGAAAATCCAATTACTAATATTTATCAAACAAAGCTTATTTTATGATTGTTAATTTATTCAGTAATAAAATATATATTTGTTTTATTGTAATATGATATAAAAATGTAATTGTCTCTAAAGTTTGTCTATTTTCACTCCTTTTCTGTGTTTTCTTCCTTTTCTTTTCCTCTTTCTACATTTCTTTCCATTCCTTTCACATTTCCTTCTTCTGTCTTTACGCTTTCTCTTCCTGTCAGCCTTTTTCGAGGGTTTTTCAGAATTCTTATCAGCATCTTTATATAATTTTTCTTGATCTTTTGGAGGTATTGGAATTGGAACACTGCCTTCAGAGTCATGACTCTTTTTATGTTCAGCTTTTTGTGCAGATTGCTTTGTATGCTTATCTAATTTGCTTTGTGTGAATCTCTGTTTTTGATTCTCATTTTTGGCAATGGTATTCATATTATCTTTATCTTTGCCTGTTTCTTCAAAAGACTTTTTGGGCTCCTTTGGATTATCTTTTTTTTTCTTGGTACCTGTGTCCCATTTGTCGTTGGTTTCATCTTTCGAGCTTCTTTGTTTATAATTGGGATAAGTGTCATCTGTAGAAGCTTTGATGTCGTCTTTTGTCTTATCAATGTCAAAGAAACCATTATCCAATTTGTCCATAGTCTTCAAATATTTTCTGTCTTTAGATTT
This sequence comes from Lottia scabra, assembly GCA_029955415.1. Lineage (NCBI taxonomy): Eukaryota > Metazoa > Mollusca > Gastropoda > Lottiidae > Lottia > Lottia scabra. The sequence continues at coordinate 1,237,600 of JARJEI010000034.1, forward strand.
TGGTTTGCCCCGCTTAGTCTTTTGGTTTCCTTCATTTTTCCTTGGCCTCTTTTTGACAGTCAAGTGTTTTTCATCAAGATTCTGTTTGTTATCTGCTGTGTCTTTATCTTTCTTGATATGTCTGTTTGTGGAATGTTTTTTCTTTTGGTTTTCTTTAAGAATAGTTTGTTTCTTATCAGTTGAGTTTTCTGTAGTTTGGTAGCTTTTCTCTGTTGCAAGAGAATTTTTCTTATCTTTAGGACCCATTATTGTGTCTTTGTTCAGTTTGGTACTGTCATCTCTGGTTTTGTGATATTTTTTCTCCTTGTAATCTTCTTGATCTTTACTCTTGTCTTCGGAATTGGTTTCGGTATCTTTGGAGTTAAATTTTGTATCTTTGAAATTACTTTTGGTATTCTTAACTTTAGAGTTTGGTTTTTTGTCTTTAGAGTTGTTTTTGGTACCTTTGTCATCGGTTTTGGTATCTTTGGAGTTAAAATTTTTGTCATTAAAATTTGTTTTGGCATCTTTAGAGTTTGTGTCTTTTGAATTGATTTTGGTATATTTAGGATTGGTTTTTGTCTCTTTAGGATTGGATTTGGTATCTCTGGAAAGCTTTGATTTTTTACCCTTGTTCTTTTCATATTTTTCATTCTTTTCTTTCTCTTCACGAGCCCTTTTCTCTTTTTCATCTTGAGCTTTGTTGAACTCCTCTTCAATCACCCAGTATGGAAAATCATTCAGAAGACCTTCATTGTGTTCTTCAAAATCAGAATCTCGCACATCAATGATGTGACTTCCAGTTAACCCGTATGGTGTTTCACATTTAGGTGAACTGTATTCATGAAATGTTATTTCTCCCATTGCTGATTGCATCCATTGCTTAAGCCACAATAAATCACGATCACAAATCCAAGCGTTGCCATCAAGAGGAAGTTTTTCGATGTTTGGAAATGTATCTCTGAATGAGGAGGGTAACTTTCTTAAATTGTTATATGTTAGAATCACTTCCTTCATATTTTCCATCACAAAATAATTGTCTCTTATGATTTCTAGGATGGTTTGAGACATGCCAATACTAGCCATAAGATTTAGGGTTTCCAAGTTTGGCATTTCCAGTAAAAAGTTTTCATTGATACGAACTTCTTCATTGGGATTATAGTTTAAGGTCAAGGTTGTTAGATTTGGGAGATTTCTAAAGGCACCCGTCTGTATAGTCTCAATTGGATTGTTTCCAAGATATATAGATTTTAATGTTACTAAATTTTCAAAAGTTCCCGGTTTCAAATCCCTCAATTGGTTTCCCTCAAATTTAATAGTTTCTAGTTTCATAAGTCCAGTAAATGCCTCAGTGCTGATGTTTGACACATGATTATTAGAAATATCCAAGTACTCCAATTGAGATTTATCTGTGAACAGTCTACCTTCTATTTGATGAATCATGTTGGAGTGCATGTGAACCTTCTTAACACTATCTGGAAAACCACGAGGTATATACACCAGTTTGTTTGCCCTTAACCACACCTCTTCCAGACTCCTGGCATTACCCAACGCAAAGTATTCAAACCGTTCAATTTGGTTTTCATTAAATGTTATCATTTTAAGTCCTGTTATGTTAGCTAAATCAGATTGATTGATACGAGTAAGTCGGTTGTATCCAAATCTGAGGTCTTCAATGGAGGCAGGTAGACCTTTTGGAATAACCCCAAGCTGACAAGAAGAAAAGTCTAACAGTTGTAAAATTTGACTTCCAAATTTCATTTCACCTTGCATGTTGGCTAGCGGATTATTATTCAAAAACAATGTTCTCAGTTTCACCAGGTTTTTAAAGGTATTTCTATGGATAGAAGAGATTTTGTTGTTGCGTAGATCTAGATAATGTAGATCTGAATTGGCACCGAAATCTCCTTCACCTAGTTTACGAAGCTGGTTGTAACCCAAGTTGAGTTGAAACAAATTTGGAGTTGACAGAAAAATCCTAGTAACACTTCTTAGACGATTGTTTGAAAGAGAGAGAGTCCGTATTTTGTTCATGCCTTTAAAACCTCGTCCATAAATCTTCACAAGTTGATTATTGGATAAATCTAAAGTCAACAGGTTAGTGAAAGGACGAAACGCATAAGCACGTATCACCCGGACATTGTTACCACTAATTTTCATTACTTCCAAGGTTGGTTGTCTTTGAAATGATCTTGGTCCAAGTACAGTTATCCTGTTTTGATTCAGATTTACTGACTGAGTTCCAGCTGGGTATGTTTTGGGTGGATTTCTCATATTTTTATTGGTGCAGTCCACAGCGTTGCCTTGACAATTACACTGAGAAGGACATGCTATGGTTGACTGCAACAGAAGTAAAAAGATCACAATGCACATCCAGTACTTCCACATCTTCCACATCTTGAATTATAAGGCTGGTAGATCTGGATTTTTTCTTGATTAACTAGTCTGAAATATACAATAAAAGTATCTTGTTTAGTCAGGATATTGTTAGGATTAAACTATCTGTAATTATATACTATCTGTAATTATATGATCAAAATATTATCAATCGGGCCAGGGTTTCAAGATTAACGAAATGAAATTGCATTGTTACAATGATCTGGGTATTAGATTTAAAGTGATTGTAAATTTATTTTCTAAACTTTGTATGTGTATTGGGATCTGGGACACTGATAGCATCAATTTGCGCCATTTAGATGTCTGTGGTTGTTGCAATTCCACTAAAAATAATGCATTTTATGACGTCACTGACTGTGATTTGCATAGATATCTGTACTAGATCACTGTCAGTGACGTCTTAAAACGCGTTATAGTTTTAATGGAATTGCAAGAACCACATATGTTGGAATGGAAATTGGAATGGCGCAAATTGATGCTATCAGTGTCCCCAATGCACATACAAAGTTTAGAAAACCTCTTTACAAACCCTTTAATGATGAAAAAGCTTAAAAACTTCTGAATAATGTCTGATAGAGTGTATTGTTTACCAAGTTTGAGGTAGGTTAGGTTACATGTCGTATATTAACCTCATATAGCCCACCATGAGAGAAATTGATATCTACGTAAACAATGTTCCCTCTCTCAGTGTTCAGTTAGGCGTTCTAATGTTAATATTAATTATGAAAGTGTTAAATTACGAACCCTTTACATAACAAATATTCTCTTCACAACTTCAAAAGAAACACAATATGCTTAATTGAATAAAAAAAATGGATTATTTTTGCCCATAGAAATTAAAATCTCAAATTTCATGTTGTCCTTTGTATAGATTAGGTCTGAAATCTTATATGAACTCATGTGTTAAATTATGGCTTTGAATAGTTTGAAACATGCTGACTCTCTGTGTACTCCACAAAATTGTAGCTCATTGAGTTAAGCTTTTGCTAAAAAAAACACCCAAAAAACTTGAAGATCTAGAGTTTGATCCAAGTGTAGGGTCTCCATCTACTGTAGTCAGAAACAGTCACATGCAGTCACATTTTAGCTTTTGCTAAAAAAAAACAAATGAACTTGAAGATCTAGAGTTTGATCTGAGAGTAGGGTCTTCACCTGCAGTCACATAGAAAATTTTCAATTAGAAATCTGAATGTTACTTAAACTAAGGCAGAAATCTGAGTGATCTTAATCCAAGAAAGTCATCTGAATTATATAAAAAATAGATCTGAATAATATTTATTCTAAATCTGAAAACGTCTGAAAAATATTCAATCTAAATAATAGATTTGAATCTAATTAAGAGATCTACTGAATTATATTTAATCTAAGTAAGACATCTGAATTAAATATAATCACCACAAGATATCTGAATTATATTTAATGTAAGTAAAACATCTGAATTAAATATAATTACCACAAGATATCTGAATTATATTTAATGTAAGTAAAACATCTGAATTAAATATAATCACCACAAGATATCTGAATTATATTTAATGTAAGTAAAACATCTGAATTAAATATAATCACCACAAGATATCTGAATTATATTTAATGTAAGTAAAACATCTGAATTAAATATAATTACCACAAGATATCTGAATTATATTTAATGTAAGTAAAACATCTGAATTAAATATAATCACCACAAGATATCTGAATTATATTTAATGTAAGTAAAACATCTGAATTAAATATAATCACCACAAGATATCTGAATTATATTTAATGTAAGTAAAACATCTGAATTAAATATAATTACCACAAGATATCTGAATTATATTTAATGTAAGTAAAACATCTGAATTAAATATAATCACCACAAGATATCTGAATTATATTTAATGTAAGTAAAACATCTGAATTAAATATAATCACCACAAGATATCTGAATTATATTTAATGTAAGTAAAACATCTGAATTAAATATAATTACCACAAGATATCTGAATTATATTTAATGTAAGTAAAACATCTGAATTAAATATAATCACCACAAGATATCTGAATTATATTTAATCTCAGTAAGAAATCTAAATTATATTTAATCACCACAAGATATCTGAATTATATTTAATCTAAGTAAGACATCTAAATTATATTCAATTTAAGTAAGTCATCTGAATTATATTTAATATAAGTAAGAAATCTAAATTATATTCAATTTAAGTAAGTCATCTGTATTATATTTAATCTAAGTAAGAAATCTAAATTATATTCAATTTAAGTAAGTCATCTGTATTATATTTAATCTAAGTAAGAAATCTAAATTATATTCAATTTAAGTAAGTCATCTGTATTATATTTAATCTAAGTAAGAAATCTAAACTATATTATCACCTTAGTAAGAAGTGTTGATTATATTTAATCTAAGTTAGAAGAGTGAATTATATTTAATCTAAGTAAGATATCTGTATTTTAATTTTTTATCATGTAAGTAATAGATTTTAATCTGATTATTTAAAACTAAGTAACAAATATGAATTAATTATATCATTAAATCAGAAAATTGTATCTGCATTTTATTTAATCTAAGTAATAGATCAAAATTTATATATTCAGGATTGAAATTACTAAGATACCAAATGAAAATGTTAAAATTTAAAATGCAATGTCTTACCTTTATCATGGCTATATATATCGTATTTTCTATTCTCTAATGTGGATGACCATTACCAAGCTATTAATTTATGATACTGTAGATAAGCTATATCCTTTAGTTTTCTTATACTACATTATTTTTACCTTGACTTGAATTGAACTCTTCTTATTTACATATTCTAATTTTGACCTCTTTAAACCACACCTCCTTCAAATTTGTTTACAATTACCAGTGAGTGTATATGTTTAAGGGTACTTCAAACTCTAATCAAGTGTTGTGCAAAGAAAGAGTTATGAATTTCTGTATAATACACCAAACGATAGAAAATGATAAATTTACAATTGCATAATAGATGCTTTCCCTTATTTTCATTTATCCATACGTATAAACCATAATTGGACCGCTAATTCTTATTTGAATAGAAAGTAGAGCTGTTCTAATGACTGGAAAAATACCAGTTTGTCACACAAGTCCTTAATTAACTCATATGTTGGCTAATTACGATGGCGTTTTCCTCGTTAGTACCCTAAAACAAGAACCATCGTTAAGTCTCTTTTTTCGATTACCAAGAGGGTGCCCACATGTATATGTTCCCCACATATTTTGGTATTCCATTTATTATCTCCAGCTACAGGAAATGATTTATTTAAATATTATTTTGCAAACACATAATGAATTAATTCTTTCAAAATGAATTAATAAATCAGTTTTAATTCACCATATCTCCTTTTGAATAGATTTAGTTAATGATAATAAAATACGAACATCGATTCTTGTACAGTTTCACTCATATGACATCATATGACATTTGGTCACGTGATCAAACATGGAGTGTAAATTTTCAAAGCGGATTAGAGTCAAATGGATTCCCTTTAAAACACAATGATTAGCTATTCTTTTCATGTTTGGTACGAAATGAATCAAAGGGAAAATACCTCACATAATATAGTGTTTTTTTGAACAACATTTCTCTACAAAATTATATCCCACAACCAATTTGTCAGTTAAAATGTATTTTCTCTAGGAAAAGAAAGCAAATAAAAGCAATCATGGACAAATGATTTACTCTTAATTTTAGTAATGATAGTTCTTGTGTATTTCCAGGAGATAAAACCTAATACAAGTAATGATGATGATAATGATGATGATGATTCAAGTATATTAACTGAAGGATATTTATTTAAACGTACTACAAATGCTTTTAGAACATGGGTTAGGTAGGTATCTAACAGTTATCTAATACAGTCAGGGCTCGAAATGTCGCCTGTCTACCTGTTGCCAACAGGTAGATATTCCATTCGACAGTTGCCTGTCGACAAGTAGAAAAGTCAATAAATAACATATCAAAGTATGTGTTTTCGCCGTTATCCCATATATTATATTTAGAATGGACGAAAATCTTAATCGAAATCAAAATGCGCATTGATAATCATATATTTTCGTTTCCATTTCTCCGCGAATTGTTTAGGTCGGAAGTAGATCATTTGAATCAATGAGTTATGTCCCGTCTCGCTTGAAAGGTCACTCAAAAGGAATACTTGATTAAATAAATTGGGTTCATCCCACGTGGTTGATCCCCGATATATTTTAACTCTTAACCGCTGGTCCCCCTCGATCTACCAACTTGTTTGATTATCATTTTCAACATCCGCAAAGCATTGCAGGGTACATTCGATGCACAGTGCTTTACCCGTGTCGTGTTTTATCATTGGAATTATAAGAGGTATTTGGAACAAAGAATCGAATGCACCCATCTCGCAGATTCCCGATTTATTTATTTGTAAACAATAACAATTTTTATTCCAGTTCGTGATTTTTTAACCTTTTTTCTTTAAGATGACATTACAGACAGTGACATCACAAGAAAGCCTATGTGTATTGCAAATATCGGGCGAGTGATGAATAAAAGTTAGGTAAAGAAGGACAGGCAAACACTTTGAGTGACAGATGAAAATCCATTTGACCTGTGGCTTGCGACAGATAAAATTTTTTGCACATTTCGAGCCCTGAATACAGTTAACTAGATTTGAATGTTCAACAATTTGCTCTTCCTGATGATGATTAAAATGAAGACTCTGTGAGTTACAGGTCTGCCTAATAATTCCAGATATAGTATGATGTTGTTTGTGACGGTATCTTATCATGTAACACAACCAAACAAACCATGTCTGTCTGGAGTTATTGACCTTAAAAAAAAAATAAACATTTGATACATGTTTCATTTTACTTTTTCACACACGATCATTACATTCTATGTTTATTTATCTCAATTTTGACTGTTTTTTTATTCTCAAAATGTTGATGACTCTGGCTTCTGAAATAAAGAAATAAATGTCAGAGTGACATGTTAACATTTATTACATTATAAATAGAAACTATAAACATGGTGGTTAGTTTTACAGTTGGGTTCATTTGTTCGAGTTTCTTTTTCTGTAAAATAATGAACCTCATGTTTTTAAAAGTTGTTAATTATATTAAATTGTTATGGTTTAAAAGTTTAAGTAGGACTGAATACCATGAGAACATAAATACCAGTCTTTAGACTGACAGTATGCACAAAGTTTGTTGAAGCAATTCATTTGTTTCTAAGAGGTTAATTGAACTGTTAAGGTTGTCAAAAATGATGCCATTTATCTAATGTTCAATTTTGTGAAATTTGCTGTCTGAAAGTCAAATCTGGGCTGTGAAGGTTGTGCTAAGTCATTGCCAAAGTCTGTTACCCAATGTAGTTCTCAATTATTTCTTCAGAATATATTTTCAAAGATTTTGTTTTGTTTTTTTAAGGAGGTGGTTTACCATTCAAAATGGCCGACTAGTGTATCGTAAGAGATCTAAAGATTCCCTAACTGTAATGGAAGAAGATTTAAGATTATGTACAGTAAAACCTGTTTTTGATTCAGAAAGAAGATTCTGTTTTGAAGTTTTATCTCCTGCAAGGTAAAATTGCTATGAATCCATTCACTTAACCCAAAGGCTTTTGCATACTGAATACTTGAACCATTTCACTGATTAATATATCAGAAGTCAATATTATTGTAAATACCATGATAGGTGGACTGACAATATTGATAATGCAATAATTGTAACCTTAAGGAGATTTAAAGGAGGGTTTTCTGAATAAATCCACTATTACAGGAAATACAGATATTGGTCAGGATATCAGATTTGGGAAAATTAGTGGCCGCCGATGTTCATTTAAAGCAGGCCTTCTTAAATCCGGCTTGTAACACCCTCAAGAGTGGCCCTTCAAAAATTATCCCTTTCGCTTAAATGCTCTGCTCGCTATGTCAGCAAAGCTGTATTTGGCCCTTATATTTCATTCATTAAATGCATTTGGCCCTATACAAAAATTAATCGAGAAGGTTTGATTTAAAGGCTACGAGCATCAAGAAAGTGTGTTCTAACTTACATATAATATGATTAAACTAAAATGACATAATATATGATTTATTACAGAAGTCATGTTTTACAAGCAGAATGTGATGCTGAATGTCAGAAATGGATGAATGCCATAGTTACCAGTATTTCTAGAGCCTACAGAGATCAAACATCTCATAATAATGAAGATTCAGTAAGTTTTCAATCAATGTTTTAGATATTTGAATTTTTGGACTGAGAAATAGAATAAGATTAGACCCTTGCGCCGATTTATTTTGTAAAAAGTGACTGGCTAGCAGATGTAAACGGCCGGCTAGCCATTTGTTTTCGGTTAGCCGGTTTTAAACTGGCTGAATTGGCTAGCAAATCGGCGGTTTTCGGCGGCTAAAACTGATTTCCTTCATTAAACATTTGAGTTATAATGAAGGAACATACATTATACACTGCAGGCATCATAAACAACTGGTGTTTGTTATCAAGTTATTTATTTCTGAATAATCAACTCACAATTCAAAATTTTAATCAAACTGCAATAGTTTTAAATTATCATGGATGAAAGTTATCATGTTCAGCATAATGGGTCTAAGTGACGATCGTCTTGAATTCATTTACAAAGTGGCAGAAATCGGCTGACTTAAATCGGCGGCGCTTTGTTTTCACAACTGGCAGATTATGGCTTTAAAGAAATCGGCGGCGGCGGCGGCTAATGGCGGCGGCGCAAGGGTCTAAATAAGATTTCATATGTTGCTTCAAAGTTTTGAGTTCATTTTTTAGCCAGCCAACACTAGTAAGAACAATGCACTAAAATTTAATTTCTCTCATCTTTTGAAGCAACTAACTGTATCTTTCTAAACACAAATTGTTACTTCCTAAAAATGAGCCAGTGTTTAGGAATGTATTTTAAGTGTCAGAAATAGAAATTACACAATGTTAGATTACTGTCTTATGATTCATTTCATAGAATTGCAGGAGTACAATCTTATAGCATCAAATCTAAACAATATGTTAAAATTGTATATATTAAAGATAAACATATCCTGGATTATTTAGAGTATTCTGTGTTCATTGAACTTTGTTTAGTTTCTGTCAGTGTCGATGATGTAGAGCAGAAAATGTAATGATAAAGTATTATTAGATCACATTATTGAAACATTGATAAAGGCAGAAATCACATTTGTCACAAAGCAATTGTTAACTAAGAAACAATCTCAATTTTGCTTAATCCATAAATATCGTATATTTTGCTTTCTTTATTGCAGCAACCAGACACAGGAACAAATGATAATACCCCATTGTCGTCTGCTGCAGTTGATATTACACCTAATAGATCTTCACCTAAACCTAATAAACAGGCAATGTAAATTGACATTACATATATCTCTAAATGGACACACAATTTCTTCCAAAAATAAAGCAATGATTTGATAGATAATCCTGAAACAACCATATTGAAATCACTTTGAAAGGAAGATGTTCTGCTTTTAATGCCCTTATTTATTTTTTTGGACGTTTAAGCTTGACATTAAATAAAATCTATAAACTAACTGTTTGGAGAGAAACACAGGAAACTTGTGAAAGATATATCTTTTATTTATCATTTCAGTACTCAACAGTTACTAGTTATTCCTGGTAATGATAAGTGCTGTGATTGTGGGGCGCCAGATCCACGTTGGTCTAGTATTAATCTTGGTATAACTTTGTGTATAGAATGTTCCGGTATACATCGTTCATTTGGTGTTCACATGTCAAAAGTTCGGTCTCTAACACTGGATGCCTGGGATCCTGAACAGATTAAAGTGATGTTGGAGTTAGGCAATGATGTTATAAATAGAATATATGTAGCTAAATTAAATGATTCTATAGCTGTTCAAGCCACACCAGATAGTAAGAGGTATGTCCTGTTGTGTTTCAATCTTATTTTATATTAAGTGAAAGTCTAAAATATCTTCTGCGTGTAAAGATAATGGTGGACTAGTGAATCGCTCTTTAAATTCTAATGAAATATAATTTCCAAAATTTTTTATTAAATAAGCTTAACACATTATCTTGAAAAACATGGAAGAGATATCAATCCAATGAAAGGTTCCTATCATGTTTTCTTAGACTTGAATTTAAATTGTTAAAATTATTTTCAGAAATGTGAGAGAAGCCTGGATTAAAGCGAAATATATTACTAAATCATTTGTAAAAAAATTACCTGGTCCTAAATCACCATCTGGGGAGAGAATTAAAAGTTGGAGTGTGAAGAAGAAAGTAAGAAAGTCAATGTTACCAGCATCTAAACCAAGTTCACAAGATGATTCAGAATCGGAGGATGTTGTTAGTGGGTTAATGGAAGGTAAGTCCAAAACACAAAGCCGCTTATTTCTCTTTATGTGCAACTTTATGTCCTTGATATAAATCTCTTTAGATTTAACCCTTTGAACCCTGACGATGATATTTTGGTTAAAACGTCATATACCCTGAATTCTCAAAAACATTTCTTTAAGTGTATTACGTTAACGTTATATGACGTCCCTTGACAACGACCAGTTTACCGCCTTGTCAGGTATATATTCATCACGTTATGATTGAGCCGGTATACCAGTTTTTAGGGTTGAAAGGGTTAAATGGTGATTGAATATCATAAAGAGGTAAACAAAGGGAATTAGATATGGTTTTAATTAGATTGATATAGTTGTTGATCAATTGAATGTGTTATATATTATTACAGCTGTAATGTCGGTATCTAATAAAGATAGTGATAGTGGTCTAGGTGGTAGTTCATCTGATGTTATAGTCTTTGGTACAGACTTACTACAAGCTACAGAAATTTGTAAAAGTAAGATACATGTTCATTTGGATTTTTTTGTTTCATTCTTTGCATGAACTTGTCAACAAGCAATGAAATTCTGCTTTATCGAAAGGTTGGGAAAGAGGTTTTTTGCATACTGAGGGTTGTTATTAGACTCAGTTTTGTATTTATAAAAGTATAAACAAAATTTTTTTTAATGGCTTCATTCAAATAATTCTAAACATCTACAGATTTAGAATTAGAGAGTTCTGAGAGTTCAGCAACTGAAGAAGAAGAAGAAGGTGATGACAAATCAACTACATCGTGGGAAGATATGAGTAAACTAGATCCTAATATATTGTTATATAAGGCTGCTGAGGCTAGGAATGTACCTGTAATGTTAGATGCCTTATCACATGGTGCTGATGTTAACTGGTCTAATAAAGATGATGAAGGGAAAACACCTATAATAAAAGCTGTAGAAGCTGTATGTATATCTCATGCATTTATATGAATATTGGTAGAGTCTCTTCTGAATGGTCCTTTCAAATGTCTAATAATTTTTTAGATTGATTTTCAAGTATAGATATAGGATCAATTAGAAATCAAAAGTGAAAGAATGAACATTATTATTGTAGGGTTCTCTGACGGTGTGTGAGTTTTTATTATTAAATGGAGCTAAGTTAGATAGAAAGGATATAAATGGAAGGACACCCTTACATCATGCTACTATACAGGGTCATACAGGGTATGTATTAATAAACCTATCTCATGATAGTACTTTATATATAAATATTTATACTAGTGATTTAGTTTCATATTTTTGGTGTCTTTCAATGTTAACTGTCTATAAACATATTTATAGAGTGACATTCACCATCTGTTTAACCAATGAAAGACTTTTATCACTGAAAACAAGCTAATTTAGAGAAATAGATCTGAAAGATTAGTGTTCTTCATATTCTATATTTTCATCTTTTTATCTTTTCCAGTCAAGTTTGCCAGTTTTTGAAACGTGGAGCCAACTTGAAGGCAATGGATAATTCAGGAAAGGTAAGAAAGTTATTTTGAAATATATAGACAATGTAATGTAGTGTCTACAAAATATTCACTGGAATGAATTTAACATTATAGTTTATATATTTAAAATGTGACATCTTATATATTCTAGGATCCATTATCTATTGCTGTAGAAACTGCCAATGCTGATATAGTTACATTGTAAGTATCCTAAATTTTGAATAATATGTTGCCTTTCTTTAAAAAGTTTTTTTTTAAATCTATGAAAATTGAGCTTTTTGAGGTCTGTGGCTCTTGGGTGTTGTACTGTAATCTGTTTGCATAGTCCACAAATGGTAGCATTCCATGTTTGCCTGTGTTTCTTAAACTTAGAACCTAGGCATTTGATGTAACATATGAATGCTGATTATCAATATTGTTTTGTAATGATCATTTTCCATCAAAAACAAATATATTTTCAACTATTATTGTAGACTACGTCTTTCCAAGTTAAATGAAGAAATGCAAGAATCTGATGGATATTTTGGTCAACCCAGTGATGAAACATTTACTGATGTATTTAAAGATTTTTCTAATATGGCTTCAAACAATCCCGAAAAACTGAAGCGAAAATAGCATACATTGTCTAGTTTAAATCCTAATGCTGTTAAAGGAATATAAGACTGACATTGACAAGTGTTGTTGATATTGGTAATAAATATAATAGGTTGAACTATTTTATTATGATTTAAAACTCCACATTCTTTTTACATGGCGTCCTGAAGGCATCAACAATCAACCACATTGACCACACAATAAATCTATATTTTACTATTATTGATAAATTGAAAATAAAATGGCTATTTAATATGTGATAGTTCACATGGGTTTGTTGTCCGGAGTTCATTACAAACTTTGCTGAGCTCATCAAAGCTGGAAGAGATTGGCACTGTATAATTTATTTTAAATTTTTGAAATTCTGAATACAAACCCATAATAGAATATTTTCAATACATTAATTATATTTAACTATTGGACAACTAAAAGATTACGGAGGTATATTTTTTTAAATGAAGTATTTTCATTTTTTGTATAAGGGCTGTTATATAGTAGTAATGGCTTGAACATTGAAACAGTATGTATAAGATTTTTAACCAAGGCTGACCAATCAATTTTATCTAATTTAAATTCATGAATATGTATTTTTTGTGCTCAAGATAACAGGTGATCTTACTAATATTATAATGGTATAAAAGTCTTTCAGTATTAATAATGATTTTATACAGGTAGACATACATTCCTAGATTTCATATTCTGTTCCTTAATGGTAGAGACATCATATTTCCAAGCAGTTATTAAGATATCATATTTTCATTTGGTTGTAAGATTTGAACGACATGTAGAAGCGAGGAGCACATATAACAAAACACAAGACAATATTATGGAATATAACACACTTCTTTAATACAGTTAGGCACATAACGTTTCAAAGTCATCAGCTGTATTTTCAATAGAATGTAATCTGCTGGATTTTAATAAAGCATGCGACAATAGTGAGATTTTAATATGATATACCTTTGTTAAAATAGTATGTTATGAATGATTTAGAATTTGATACAGTCAGTATTTAAAGTGTCTTGCCTGCCAAAATCTCAATGGTTTCTTCTGTCAAAATATATTTGTAAAAAATAATTTGCTTCATCTCTATTTTATACTGGTTGTAATTGGTTAACACCTTCTATTTTCTTCAACAGAGAAACTTTGGAATTAGATTTGTAAATATAAATGATTTTGTCTCAATGAAAATTATACTTGGTGCAATTACAATGTAAAGTTTCTATTTTTATATTTACATGTAAATATATTTTTATTGTATAACTAGTGAGTTACTGATAATGTAAATATAATAATTTAGGAATTTGTACATTTTCAGAATTTATATATTTTGAGGTTCAGGTAGGAATATTAGTTAATGTATAAAATTGTATGTACAAGTACATGTATGTATAAATATCATGATTAAAGACTAGTTGTAAAAATACAATGTATTTTATCATATATAATTTGGTATGGTAGAAATTGGAAATCTAATTTGGTAATGTAGAAAATGTAAATATTATAATTTTGTTAATACAATAGTTCAGTATTTATTTTAAGGGAGAAATTCTCCTATTTTTAGAAACATGAAATTTTGATTTTTGATTGATAGAAGAAGAACATTTTATAACTTTTCATTAAAACCTCTGGTGGTTATATTTCTTACAATGTTTATATTAATTGCATTCTTAGTTATTTATATTGTCACTTATAGCCAAGAGAATGTATACAAATATTTGTTATGTTTGAACTTTTTGAAGAATTATTCAGATAATTGAAGATATCTTAAAGTGCTCAAAATGTTATTTAGAAAATGTGCCAAGATTTATTTCATTTGTAACATGTGACTATTCAATTTTTTTCTTGTAATTTTGGCATATTTTGTGAGATGATAAACAAGAAATGGTTGTTGTTATTGTATATGTATCTGGCTGTAAATAAAATACAGATTATAAAGAGGTTTTCTAAAAATAGAGGACACTGACACTAAAATCGCTTTTGTTCCAAGTCCTGGCAACAGTAAAATACCACCTCAATACAAATATTTTAGCCGATAATAGAAATTTGCTAAAGACATCTTTACAGTCCTTTTAATATAGTTCTCTCTTAATATGCTACAGGCCATTTATATATGCGATCAACCACGTTTCTATTTTTGCATAGATCTTAAGCTGCAAAACATATACTGATAAAATTCACCCTGGAATTGTACTTTTTAGAATCTGAGTTATTAGAGTTATTTCCCTGTTTTTTACCAGGAAATATTCTGTTCTTTTGTCTGACTTATGCCCCAGTTGAACATGGATATTCTGAATACTGTATCAGGGTCAGATGAATTCTAGCTACAGCAAATGTCAATTGTTTATGTATATTTTGTATAAAATTTGTTGTATAGTTATGTATGTTAGGTATATTTCTATTTATTTGTTTATATCTTGCCTTATCTCTGAGAAACTATCGCTGTATGTGTAAAGGTAGATATTAACAAGTTAGATTAAGGTAGCATTGGATTGGTAAATCCGAGCACGTTTAAACATGTTTTTAATAAGGAATAGAATTGTTTCTAGTAATTTATATTTTCTAAGGTGATTGAATTAATGATAAACAAAAGCAGTTTAAATGGTAATGAATATGAAATAAGTTTGGCATTTCTGCTTGGCTATACTTTCAGTTACTATTTATACTCCCGTTGTTTATCTTATAAACAATACCTGAATAAGATAAATCTCTATTCCTCTCTCGGCAATTCAAATTATGTGACCTTAATCTTTGCTGTCTCTAATTAACTACTTTAGTCATAATACTCCTATTTTCATTTTTCTTTAGAGTATAAAATGAGCTGTATATTTGTGAGAAGCTTCATCAATAAAAAACAAATGGTTCTTTTTCTATAAAATTTGTGTTCTATTTAAAGTCATGAAAATAAATTGCTGTCACACCTGTTAGTCTGTCAACAAATCATTTAAAGTGGCACATTCACCATGAATACTATCAATTGTACCATTGCCTAAGCTTACAGCTTACAATGAACATTTGAACCTTCTCCTCCATACACAATTATTTTGAAAGTTTGAAACTTACATTTACTAGTTTAAGAGACTTTATCATATAGAACAACAATGAAGATAGAAAAAGACAGTGAAATATTTTACTAGATTAACATTATATGATGGGATTGTGGGATTTTCGTGTTGCTTAATACGTCTATCAACAAATATTTAAGGCTGAAATCATCCCTTGAAAATTGGTGTCCGTAATGCACAAGAGAGTTCTTCTCAGACTTGGATGAAACTTTCTACAGATAATTGGACTAGTGAACAGAAAATAAATCTCTAAATGATATTTATTATTATTCCAATAAACAAAAATGTATTAGCACAGAATATCACAAATTCTTTTATAAAAAACAAATTAAAAACAGGTAATGTTAATATAGTAAATAAGAAATATATAAAAGTAGGCAATTACTATTGATATGAAATATCTGTACAAAATGTATTCAAAAATGTTATACAACAATCTCTTATAAAAAATAAAAAATGTCCCAATACACAATAATGTTATAAAAACTCTTAATAAATACAAAACTATACTTAGAGAAAATGGCAACAATAAAAAAAATTCAAAATGAAATAACATGGAATTTCAAAAACAAATCTTTAATAATAATAATAGATAATTGTGTACAACCAAGTCTTCTTCAAATCATAATCATTATTAACATTTTGTTATTAGCAAGATAGGAGTCAAAAGCTGATACTGGAATAACTTTTAGTCTTGAGAAATTTATGTTTACATAGTCTGAAAGTTTTAAAGCCTATTTGTATTGTTTTAATTCCTATTTATACTTGCTCACAGTAAACTGGTCTACAAACAAGTTTGTTGCTTAATATTATTTTATAAACCTTTAAGAGAAATAAAAAATCAACTGATTTGAACTGGTTTGTTTACTAAATCCTGTCAATATCAATTAATAATCGAATATAATGTTTGTATGGTGTTAAATAACAAATTATTTCCTAGCTTTTCATATAGTATGATTATGACTATCACGCTCTCTTCCACTGGAAACATGGAAAAGCCACTAAACGATTCTGTTCAAGTTAATAAAAAAGTAAGAGATCTTGGCAAAATCAACCTTATTGCTCATAGCTTAATTAGGTGCAGGAAAGTAAAGTCAAATTATCACCATTTATATTATTAGTATTCAGCAAAATCGCTGAATATTCAAGCATTAAGCACAATATACATATATAATGTGTCCCTCCAACCAGCAAATCCCAATTATTGTTACATAACATAACAAATTCACTAACAAAATAGCCCTATATGGATACAACAATGGCAAAATTTTGATAGCACTTAAAGTTCTTAAAACATACTCATTTGCTAAAACATGAAGGCACAGTTTAACTGACCTACTATTTTTGGATCAAATGGTAATCTCTGATGCCCTTCCTGATACAGATTCACAAGAAAACTCATTTTCTGAGGATTGATTTTCATTAACACACTTTCTGCCAAATTCCAGGATGTTTCACCATTTACATGTTGAAAAAATATTTTCCCTATTGTAGATGCATCGCGACTTTTGTGAACAGTCCAGCCACTACCTAGTTCAGCCTCATGCAGCAAAAGTCCACAATCACAACGTTCACTATTTCTTAATAACTCTGTCAGTTCGCTGGATCTATCTATCTCTACATCTGCTGGTCGTGTGTAATAGGGAGAAGGTCCGTCTTCTCCAGGTTGAGGAGGAAGTGGTTGAGCTGGACGATGTCTCGGGTCTGTTAAACTTGTACTGCTTCCATGATTATTACTAAGATTTGTACCAGGTCTTTTGCTAGCTGAGATATCAGATGTTCTTCGTGACAATTCTACCGCCCTAAGACTCGAGTTTGTATTTCCTGGTTGATCTATATTTGGAAGACTTTGAGTACGAGTGCGTCTTGCCAGGGGATGTAGAAGTTTAACATTATCTACCTGTTCCAAATTTCCTATACGATGTTCGGAGTAATATTGTTGTAATTCTGAGAATGATTGGAAAACTATATCTGGTACTATATAATAACCATAGCTGGAATTTTTCTCAATAACATAAACTTGAACATGATGTGCTTGACCTTTAGCAACACTGAAAAAATCATTGAAATACTGTAATAAAATTAAAATGGTTTCAACTCTTACAGGTCAATATCTATAAAGCACCTTAAAAGGTAAGTTTTTACTAGAAGTTTAAACTCCAATTTCAGGTATTGTCATTAAAATGTACATATTTTTTATAGATTATTTCCAAATACCAACCATCACTGGCAATGGAAAATCAAGACAAAAAAAGAGAAACTTCTTTTACCTGACAGACAATGATAGATGATTCCTTCCCTTTGAACTAGTTCTCAATAAAAAGGAACCAGCCTGTCTACCATTTTTCTTGATGTATGACAAGGCCTGAAAACAAATAAATGTGATTCATCATGTTTATAACTATAATAAGTCATCAAATAGAATGAATTGGTTACCTGTGAACTCTTTCAACATAGCTCCACTGATACACAAATTAAGTACTGTAAATGTTACAAAGAGCTGGAATTAAGCTTTGTTTTTGGTGTCAATGCAAATTGCAAACATTTAAAAACTTATTCTTGTCAGTAGTTCAGTGTTAGGTACATATAGATACACAGTCAAAATAACTGATTTTTTCATAATATGTATAAACAATAAACTTCACTTACAGCATCACTGTTGATTAATTCCTGGTGAAAATATGGTAGCTTGAATATTTCATCTGGTAACCAATTAAATCTACAACTAGTTACTGGTGTTGCCCCATTACTTAGTGGCATTTTGATGATTCTGTCATTACAGTTCCTGAAAAGATGTGCTCCCATTTAAAATAAACACATTTTTAAATCACATTTCAGACTGAATATTCTCTTCAGTTAATTAATTTTTCTACACAATTTAGCAATAATTTTATTGGTTCACTTTCTTATTAAACCAAAGACAATCTAAGACTCATTCTGAACAACAGAGAAATTCTACCTATCGGAGATATTACTACCTAGTGACCAGCCATGTTTTAAATAGTTTACGTGTAGACATTTTTCTCTCAGAGACCAGAAGTGAGACGAAACAACTTCATGTAAACAAACTGAAAGTTTCAAGATGGATTCCACACCACTCAAACCAATTTCTACAATCACATGAAGAGAAAGTATTTTATTTGGTCTAGACTAAGTGAACAAAAATTAAGCACACTAATATTAACGAGGTCGAAATAACTCATAATGGTGCGAAATGTCTTTAATCGTCTTTCCGGTTTGCTGTCTCTAACTCAAATACGCCTCCACTATCAAAAATAGTTCTAAACTGCAACTATTTTTAGCATTTAAGAACTTATTGATATCCTATACTGCCTATAGACGTTTTAATATTAAATTTGATGTATACTTTATCATTCAACCAATATCGTTGGTGTCATGGCTGGTGATTAGGTTTATGTCTTCATCTGCGACACATATGGAGCTAGGCAAGACGCAAAGTTTCATATGCCTAAGAGTAAGACTTTGAGTTTAAAATATATTTAACAGTACGGCAACTGAAGTCGAATATGAAGGAATGTTGTTTTTCTATTCTATTCAAAGAACATTGCTATCAGTAGGTCAACTATTGTTCTTGTCAAATAAGTCCAGGGCTGGACTGTGACAGTAAAAATTCCAATTTCCCAGTAAGTTATTTAAAAACTTCCCAAAACAAAACTTTACAATTAAAATATTGGGTATCTGAATTTGGCACGAATACATAATAGGGCTGTACTTTTTCCATTCAGATTCACATATTTAAGACTTTGGAAACTTTATACGTAAATTAACTTTAACATACCGGTCTAAAATTACGGTTTCAGATCTAATTTCATTTTCTGACACTGACAGCTATGTAAACACACTAACAGGAAGGTGAGAAAAGCGGAAGTTTAGATTGTAAATGGGATAAGTCTTGATCATTCCAGACGTTATGTAAAACTGGCTTCAGACTACAAAGTTTACCGTACAAAGAACCATTCGGTTATCGCTCGGCTACTTTCGTAAAAATTTCCGTTACTCCAGTTAACTCTAAAATACATAGAGCTATAAATAAGATCACGGTGGGTCGTTTGACAAAGAACTACACAATAAAACTTCTCTCCTTTTCTTTTGTGTAAAAAATATTTTCTAAATATATCAACCCTTGATATCATTGATAACTGATGGAGTGTAGGTTCTTAATTACCCCGAATATATTCCAATCGGTCACTTTTTACCCGATTAATAAAACCCATGCACGAACGAAATATAAAGATTGATTAGTGATGAAAACATATTGCTAATACATTGGTAGCAGCTAATGAATTTTTCATTTGAGGAAGTATATCAGACGTCTATGTACACAGTACATTTATAAGTATGAGAATTTTCCCAAAATTTCACAACTTACACACACAAAACTGTATCTCTGTTATGGATATTTCCTCGGAAAAATATCTTAGAAAAATGGCTCAAGAGTTATGACTTTTGCCTAAGGTTTTTCTAAGAAAATCCAATTCATATGTATACACTTTTTAAAGGAATATTAGGCCTATCTCTTAGAATGAACAAAAAATCTAAATTTTCATTTTTGGTCAATAGGAGTTTGGATTCACCAAGGGACTTGCCTGGTTGCATAACTATACAACAGATTACCTAAATAATCTGATAAATCCAGAAAACAATGTTTATATACAATAATGGAAAAAGCCTCAATCAAATTTAAGGCATTTATCAATTACAACCTGTTATTATATGGAAATTTACATAGTTTCTTTGCATTCTGTTTGTATACTTTGGACATCGTTGATGAATATCTGATTGACCAAGTTTGAGAACTTAAATTTTTTGTTCATTCTAAGAGGTTGTATCGCTTTAATGACTTTGGACTAAAGACCCACGCAAAAAAAATGAACCGATTCTCAACGCAAATTTGGCTCAATCCCCACCGACAAAATATTTGATATTACACCCTTTGTGAATGGGGGCTTTCCCGGCTCGAGCCCCCCCATAGGCGTACGGGCTGATTTTTCTAGGGGGGGGCTGAACCATTTTTGCCCGAAAAATATGCATGATGCCCGAAAATGACCAATTTATTGATACCGCCTAAGAGCACCATCAACTTTCAGTAACGCCGAGATAATCGATTTGAGTCACAATGGAAACATTTTATTTTCACCATATACATTACAGTGTAAGAAAAAGTGATCATTCATACATCAAGAATTTCAATTTTAATACAAACGTGCAAAACTGATGTGACTGTCGTCTGCCGATGAATCCCACATCTGCGCAGAAGTTACTTAACGAACAGCACGAAAATGAATGTGAATTAATTTTTGGCCATGGCGTTTTCACAGTTTACATCAACTAGCAAAGCAAACCACGTACACTGCTGATAGCGAAAATAGTCATAGTCTGAAAATTGAGGTGTCCTGTTCAAAAGAAATTTTGATTTACGATTTTTGCGACTAGCAAAGACATCAATGATTCTGTCCATATCATTTTCAATCACAGCATTGGCATAAAATCGTTCGATGTTGATCAATGCGAGGTGGCTCAAACGTTCCTGGCCCATGGTGCTTCTCAGATAACTTTTCAGTCTTCTCAACGCACTGAATGAGCGTTCGGAAGAGCACGATGTCGCAGGAATGGTACACAGCAATTTTACCACGTTTGAAAATTCAGGAAGAAAATCTATCAGATCATGATTATACATAATAGAAAGAAGATCAATTGCATTGGAGAAGTGAAGCTTATTCTGCGATATATTTCATGTTCAGCTTTCAGAACCTAGAATCTAGTTCATAGAAATTGGCCACTTGGTGCCGGGGTCTTTGGTTTGCAATTATCAACCTGTTAAAGATTCGGGTCTGCTTAATCACGGATCGCACAAGAATTAATTTAATAAAGTCACGAAGATTGATATGCAAAGATTTTAAGTATCACAATCTGCATTCTCATTGCATGGAAATCTTGAAATGAAATTATACTGAACTGAATGCGTAAGGCATGGAATTAGTTAAATGCAAACATTTGCTATATCCTACCTATTAAAATTAGGTATGTGTTTATAACACAGAAAGGCCTCTGATAATAGCTGGAGTCATAGTCATACTGCCCAACAATTTCAAGATCTTAACAAATCTCAAAAAGCAAGATTTGACTTATCAATTCGATCTGGACTGATTTTTAAATAAAATAGAAGATCTGGTCTGTCGATTAATATGTAGTTGCCAAATTCGGGCTCCAAACAAAATTTCCCGAGACTGGCTGGGAAGCTCATACCATCGGATTTATGGCACTTTGTTCTGGTGGTCGGAGGGATTTTCTAATTTTTGAAAAATTTTCTTGACAAAAACATTATTTTACAATTTTTCGGGCGCTAACAGAAGCCAAGAAGAAATTTCCCAGAGACGGACTGGGAAGCTCAGACTAACCCTACCTCAGGACCAGCAAAATAACCCGGATTTCGGGCACTTTGTTCTGGCGGTGGGAGGGATTTTCTAATTTTTTGAAAAATTTTGACTTTTCGTGACAAAAACATTATTTTACAATTTTTCGGGCACAAACAGAAGCCAAGAAGAAATTTCCCCGAGATGGGCTGGGAAGCTCAGACTAACCCTACCTCAGGACCAGCAAAATAACCCGGATTTCGGGCACTTTGTTCTGGCGGTGGGAGGGATTTTCTAATTTTTTGAAAATTTTTTATTTTTCTTCACAAAAACGTTATTTTACTTTTTTCCGAACGCTGCCCGAAAAATTTGACAATTGCCCGAAAAAACTCATGTTCGCCCGACTCAGGGGGGGCTGCAGCCCCCCCCCCCCCAGCCCCCCTGGCTCGTACGCCTATGAGCCCCCCTATTTTTGGCGGAGTGATGTCAGAACCCTCTAAAAATTTGCCACGTTTAGACAGCCACGAGTAATCCGGACTAGCTATATTAGTTTCAAGTGGGTCGAATCCTGCTATTAGCGCGAAATTGATGGCGCGAAATTGATGTCCCAAGTTTTGCTCTGCTTTGCCTTCAACTCGCCTCGTTCTCGACCTAGGCTTTTTTAGAAGTAAAAGAGGCGACCAGCCATTGTTTAGGCCTTAAAAATATAAATTTACTTACTAAAAGCTGTCGTGGAATATTTAGAATCTTGAAGCCTGTGGCACACGGATCACCGATTAATGTAATCCGAACGACTAGAATTGTTTTATTTGTCCAAACCAAGCAAACAGATATAACCAAAAATATTAAATCGAAGTCCAAAAAATAAATCATAATGACAACGGCAGTTCGAATTCTGTTGCAATTTAGTTGCCGAAAAGCCCGAAAATTCTATTTTATTGTAATCTCAGAAAATCATTAGGTAAACAAGAGTTCAGTCCCTTAATTCAATGCTTTTTCCGTGAAATGAATTTCCAATAAGACGCTAAATAAAGCCTACGAGTTTTCTCCCCCATGGCATATAAATTAAAATCTAGGTGGTTTTTATATATTATGTTGCACTTGAACAAAGGGCAGGGTTAGAATGCCTTGTTACAATCCATTTGATTTGATCAAGGTTATGGTAAACAAGTATGGATAATGACCTAATATGTCAAATATTACAGCCGTTTCCTGCCCTCGCAAACTTAATATTTAGTCATCAGAGCTATAGGCCTATAAACCTCTTGAAATATGCATTATTCCGTCTTGTATTTCATATTTATAATATATTTATTTATTTTTTTTTCTAAAATGCCTAATTTTGAAATTAATTCCCTTCTTTATTTTGCATGGTCAAACCAGAAAATGGATTCTTGAGAAGTACTGAAAAGTTATTTACCAACACTTGACCCATGATAATGCAAAAGAGCTATTTTGTCTCTCAAGATAGGCTAGTATGCAAATTGCTTTCCGACTCTCAGGAATATCACTTTTTTGAACGATCAATATATCATTAGTGTATGATTTTATTTCAAATTGCAAAGTGTAATCCAAAAATATAATTATTTGTCGTTTGAGTTTGACGAATAAGATGAAAATTAATTTCCCATAAGAGAAGTATCGCCCAAATGTTTGTGCTAGAGTACGTGTGTCGATGATTCCTGGTTTGTGTGGTGTTTGATTCGGTTTAGGATATCTGCATTTAAAAAACGATGGAAGTTATATTATTCTTCAAAAAGTGAAAAAAACTAACTTTGCCAAGAACTACTAAACTTCTTAAAAAAATGAAATGAAATGAATGGAGTTTTACGTCGAACTTTTCTGCAACTATATATTATGTGGGCTAATTGAGGACGGGCAAACGCCATGCAGTGTGCAATGAGGGAAATTTTGCCAGGACAGCGGCATTAGCCTGCTCTTATTTTCGATTTCCAACTGTCGAGGGATTTTTAACGTGCACAGCACACGGGGCCTCGGTTTATTGTCCCATCCGAACGACTAGACGTTTTTCCATGTAACTAAATTTCTTAGACTTATATTTCTTTCAGTAACCAAACGTGTAGTATAAATATTCGGAAATTAATAGCTAGGTAAAGGTTTTTCTGTTGGTGGTTCGTAGAGAAGATAACATTATGTAAGCCTAATGAAAAATTTATTTTGTTGTTGAAAAAGAAAATCTTAAATTGAGCCTACGCACAGCTGTTGAAAATCACTTGTCTGGATCAACAATTTCCTCAGCCAAAATACATAAAAGTAAATTAATTTTTGTATACGCAATTTAGTTTTATGATGAAATAAGTTTTTGATTTTTATTAAATAGTTTTTTAGAAGCTATATATATTATATAAACTGAACAACTTTATCAACCTTTATTCATCGATTTGACTGATTATATTCACTATTCAATAGACAGGTTAACTCTATAGGATGGCACTACGACATGTTTTGATGATACTTCTAGCTTACCTGGCTATCACCGAAACATCAACGAGCAGTTCCAGTTCCCGTTCCAACAGTAAGATATAATAATCTTAGTTACTTATTCATGTTTTATAGAAAGACTGTTTTATTATTAAAAGTTGCAATAGATAATATTATTCTGGAGGGATTATTAACATAGTAATTATTAAAAGAGCGAAACGTGTCATGAGATGAGCGGCTCCTTCGTGCCTTGAATATTCGTTTTTTACTAGTTTACCACATCGAATAACCCACATAAAGACCCAAATAACATAGGGACTGGTTGGACTACGATCCTCCCCACTCCCATTAAATCTTATCTTGTCTTCTATTTCTGTAGCTTTCAATGTATATCGTACGTCATATTCATAAACTTCTTCTATTTTTAATGTAACGATATTTAATCCATGAACAGGGCGTAGATGTCGAAATTTACCTACACTAATTGATGGACAAGTAACCAGAAATGGTTTGAATAAAATAGACTACGTATGTAATACTGGGTTCAGATTAGCAGTAACGGCTGACTGTCGCCGTGGTAGATCTTGGACTCCCCGTGTCACGTGTGAAGGTCAGACAATTTTATTTTTTTCATTTACCAAAGCAAACCATAAACTTGTTGGGATTGCAAAAACATGTTGGTACATATACTTTGTGGTATGATTTATCATCTCGGCAACCCTTTTAAAAATCAACATTGGTATATTTAAAAGAAAATTTAAGTCGTTTTTAATGTGGGATTTAATGGATTCCACTCATGAAAATAATAATATAATCGTATTGGCCAAATTCAGAAATCTGAATCATAGAGGTATATATTCCTATAAAACACATGAATGTGTCAAAAATATTAAGTTAGACAGACCAACATGTTCCTTTATAGCAAGGGTACACGATCTAACAATTCAGCTAATTCTAAAGACCCCTTTTTTGTAAAATCAAGTTTCAAAGTTTTCAGATGGGATATTTTTTATTGATAATGGCAAAATGACATTTTCCCGCAATAATATGCTTGAAGAAATTGGATTTGACCCGAGAAAAACTCTCGAGCAATCAAAATTATAATGACAAGAAAGGTGTTCATGCATGCAACGGTGAGGTCAAATTTTGTTTCGTTTCGTGTATTTAAAAATTTTAAACCAATCCATTCCTGATTTATTTGACAGAAATATTTTGTAACGGTGACCCTGTTATTGCCAATGGTTCTCTGGACACTGTCATCGGTTCCAGAAGTGTTGGTGCTGAATACAATTTTACATGCGATGCTGGATCTGGAATGGGAAAAGTAATATGTAATGAATTCGGAAAATGGGATGTAGATGAAGTTGAATGTACAGGTACGATAATATATAAATACACCTACATCTTTATCAGATAATTTTGAAACTTTTAGCCAAATTGTCCAATCAATATAAAATCTCCCAGATCGGTAAAGGGGAACTATTGGTATTTTCGGGGCTTTGGTTTTGGCTTTCAAATTTGGCTATTAATTTGTATTAAAACTTTTAATCTTATAAACTTGTTTGCATTTTTTTTTTTTTTTTTTTTTTTTACTTCTCATAAATAAGATATACATCATTATAGCTATAAACTGTACATATAATTTTGTCATCCGTGTAATAATTGGTTATTGGGGAAGTCTATCGTTGGGTATTCAGGATTATCTTGATGCTCATCGGTAATGTATGGCCTAATTTTCCATAGATATTATTATTATTATTATAACATTATTGATTAGATACCATCCATGTATTTGGTAATCTTGTTCTATCTATATATCTACATGATATACCTATAGCTACATGTATATCCTGTATAATACTTCACTTTTTCCCATTTAGAATGCGTGTCTTCGATGAATACTCGTTTACTATTCAATATAAGGGGAACAGGTGCATCAACCATAGAAGCATGTGCAAGCGCATGTGTTGGCGATTGCGTGGTTTCAGTGTTTAACGGAGATATATGCAAACTTTATCCCACACCAACCATCGCCGCTTCCATTCAACCATCCGTTCAAGATTGTATCAACGCCTGTGACGCTAATGATGATTGTAAACTATTACAGTACACACCTTTGAACTTTTGTATTCTGTTAAGCACCGACGATCTCGAGGAACTAACGTTTGACAGTTTTGCAAATTATACATTATTGGGCAAGACCTGTCAATTATAAAACAATTACGCATAATATTATCGAATAAAACTTCTGAGCATTTCATTGTTGTTTTCATTTTATACTGCTTTGCCAACAACTTTCTGACTCGTATCATATCCGGTGATATTGTTCCTCTAACAGTGGGGAGCCGCGGTGGCTCAGTGAGTTAGACGCTTGCTCGCTAACCTGGAGGTCCAGGGTTCAATCCCGGCATGGGTCGAGATGATGCCTTCGGATTTTTCAACCCGGTTTCCCCCTGTCAGTGATGCAGGTCGGAGGGGCTGACATGGAAAAGCGTCTAGTCGTTCGGATGGGACAATAAACCGAGGCCCCGTGTGCTATTGGCTGTGCACGTTAAAGATCCCTCGACAGTTGGAAATCGAAATTAAGAGCAGGCTAATGCCGCTGTCCTGGCAAAATTTCCCTCATTGCACACTGCATGGCGTTTGCCCGTCCTCAATTAGCCCATATAGGTGCAGAAAAGTAGGACGTAAAACTCCATTCATTTCATTTCATTTTCCTCTAACAGTGACTCCATATTATGAAGCTACAGCTGTCCTGGCAAAATGTTTCTTATTGCACACTGCAATGCATGGCGTTTGACCGTTCCGATTTTCCCCAAAGAGGTGCAGGAAGGAGGACGTAGATGGCTTATCCGCAAACCTATATCAAAGATCAGGTGTATTTTTCTCCACAGGGTTCATCCTTTGAAATAAAATTTTACCATATTACAATTTTAGAAACCACAACTCTTTTTTTTTCAGGTTTTAACAAAACTTGTTTAAGGAATTGTAAAGAGTTTTTCTAAACTTTGTATTTGAATCGGGGACACTGATAGCATCAATTTGCGCCATTCCAATTTACATTCCGACGTCTGTGGTTCTTGCAACTCCACTAGAACTAACGCGTTTTATGACGTCACTACCAGTGATCTGCATAAATATCAATAGTAGCTTCCGGTAGATCACTGGTAGTGACGTCCCCGATACACATACAAAGTTTAGAAAACCTCTTTACAACCCCTTTAAAACTGTTGATTATTACCTAAAATGAACACGATCGAAAATGGAAAATTTATTCCGCTCCAAATTCGCTAAAACTGTGGAAGGCACAATTTAAATTACTTTAAAAAGCAGTGACAATACAACTATTGTAAAATGATCAGTTCAGATCAGAATTGCAAATTCTTTATAATAAAGAAAAATAAATGTTTTAGTTGACGAGTCCCAGATCAACATTCTTTGCTTCACGAGAAACCTTTTTCATTTTTCCTGGTTTTATCCCAGTTTGACAACATAAAATGAATTTTTATTACTGAGAGAGAATAAAATCGATAGAGCGGTAGAGAATGTCATTAACTCCCTTGGCCGTTTATTCACGATGGTTTATCAGTATTCACAATAATAAAATCGGCATTCCACTAGGATTTCAACATCACTTAGAAAAGAAAATAGGCTATTAGTTTGTTTGACAGTTTTCATGTTGGAAACAAAGAATATTATTAAACGTCTTATTTTTCTCCAGTCTGTTTAAATTAATAGGATTACTGATAATCGATATGTATCTTTCTCTGTGTAAAAACACTAGATTATCTTCTATAACAGGAAAATAAATCATACGATAATGTGCAAATAGTATATAGGTAAACTATGAGTAAAGTCACTAAGACTTTCAATTCTAAATGGTAACCACTAAACGATATAATATGCATCATGCTTGGTTTAGTCAAACATTGTACAAGCAGAAGAATGGCACGCACTTTCAAAACATCTACGAAGAGTCCCATTCCGTAGATGAGTGATCAGAATAGTTTTGGTCATCAAAAAGCGGTAAACTATATAAATTTACCAGCTTTTGAACTTCACAACCCCCCTCGAGCCGCCACTATGGTCAATTGGTCTAGATTATTCGGAACCATCTCAGAGCCTAAAGGCTGTTTAGAAACAACCAGCCATTGTGAATAATTTTGTCTATATTCGTGATATTTGGGTCTTAATATTTTGATTAGATTCCAAGACTATAGATTTGTTATTCTAATTTATATATCAGGCGTCTATTGGCTGGGGTTAATTTTCTCGATCATTCCATAAGATAAAAAATAATCATAATATATATTACTACAAAGCAAAGCGGGAAAATAATATCGTCTGATAGGCTATAGCTCGTGACAGATCTAGTTCCAGATTGAAGAATGATCCTGATTAATGTTTCTTTGATTGGAAGTCGTACAAAGACTAACATGGAAGATGGCGTCCTAAAGCAATTACAATTTACTTTTATCTCAATGATCTTCATTGCTTTACATAAATCTGTTTTCAGTAATACTACCAAGCGTTTGGTATTCATTGGTTGTCAATACAGACGCTATGAAACATAAAAATACATCTAGTGTGTGGGTGTCGATCAAAATTTAAATGTTTTTTTTTTCTTCTTGGTAAAAAAAACTACCAAAAGCAAACCCCCACAGGCAAATGATATTTTGAAGAAACAAACCAATGTTAACAAACCAATATTTACTTCATTTCAGCATGTTAAAAAGTGTAATAACTCCTGGCTAGGTATCTAAGTATAATGAAATTTCATTTAAAAAAAAAAGCATTAGTTCGAATCGAGTTAAAATGTGGTCTGTATTAATAATATTCAACTAAATTTGGGTTTTGTTCACTAAATAAAGAGTATTGTTTTTAAAATAATATGGTTTCGCTGGACAAATATAAAGAAACAAATGTTTAATTCCAGCATGCTTCGCTTAACACTGTCAGAATTTTATACTGGCGTACTTAATGCTTTCTAATTATTGGATGAAGCTGCAATAACTCAATAATGTTCTTGGTTAAAATATTTATGAACAATAGTGTTGGTAATCTCTGATAGCAGACAATAACTGAACTCATTGTAACAACTGCTGATACAATTTCGAAAATGAACGATGAATAATGTATTCTACTGCACAGGTTGATCTATGGAACTAATTAGAGCTTATTTCAATCTCTCAGAGGGGGGTCGAGATGAATTATATAGCTTGAGATCAGTGAGGTTAACTAACATCAATGTAATACATCTTAATGAATGTTGACTAAATTGATTCCGGACTTCTATGAACATAATAAGGCGACTCCCGGTGGGTGATATAATTGTAAAATAGAATGCCAGACAATTTAGACTTTCAACTTAAAAATCACGACATTGTGAACTTGGGCAGCCTAGTCGATATTTCTTAAGTATTTTCATAAGATAAGCAGCAATTGTTTTAGACATTTTTATCGGTCTTTGGTTTAGAAACTCTTATAATTGTAATGTTTTACTGAAAACTCAAATTGCTTTATATTTAAATAGCAACAATGGACATTGTCCTGGTTGATATAGGCATTGGTTGTATGTAAAAAAAAAGGGTTATCATGAAAATCAACTTCTGCTCTCCTGTCAATGTTACTTTCTGACGGTAAGTTGTGAAAATTACTGATTAGCTAAAAATCCTTGAGATTAAGAAACGATTAATTGAAGGTATGGTGAACGGGCCCCTTCCCTTCCAATCAGAACAAACCAAATATAACGTACTTTTATAGCTTAGTCTAGTCTAGAACAATATAAATAATAAAACCAAGCATGAACGATCCCAACCGTAAAACAAATCTCGAAATCCATGGAGCACATTGGCAATATATTGGTAACAGCTAATGAACCTTGAAACTTGATTTGTTTTTCCTCGATATTCATATAATATATACAAGGGAAAGGAATATTCTGATAAAAGTAAATAATTTAATGAAAAAAGAACAGGCATAAATAAATACATGGCAAGATTTTAACAAACACACTAATAGTAATAAATAAATATAGAACTTATTTGCAAGGGCGTGGACACACACACACTCAGATGTGGGGGAGGGGGGAGTACCGGTCTCCCATCCCCATAATTTGAATGCAAGAATGATTTTGTGCAGAATGCAAATCGGTCAGTCGAAAATCAGAGCCGGGGGTCTTAAAAAGTCTAGAATTGTCAAATTCGAAATATGGTTCAGGATGAACGACGTACTCGAAATCCTGGTTTCTCCGCCCCAACCCCTCGAATATATTAAACAAATCCACGCCCTTGCCGATGTGATTTCAAAAACATTCAAAACAAAGGTACATAACAAGAAATTAAATGGAATGAAGCATTAAGTCCTACTTTTCTGCATTTATTTGGCTTGCGAAGAAGGATAAAGTCATAAGACGAGTGAAGTTTTGCTTGGACATTGGCATAAACGTTCTCTTTTTCCACCTGTCGAGGGATCAATTATTGTACATGACATGGCAGGCACAAAACTATGAGGCTGACAACGACACTACATGCTGCCGATACTTGTGTTTCGAATATTAAATCCTCACCAGGCCAGCTGGTTTGGAAGAGTTTTAACTTTCATGATAACGACACATTTGCAATAATTCACGGACGCTTTGATAGAACTTCCGGTTTGGTAACTTTCTCCAATGTGACACATTGCTTACATAAAATATAAACTAATGGACATCAAGAATCCAAAACCTTTCATAAGAGAATGGAGTGTACCATATATGTTCTATATTTCAATGTCTAGCGTGTTCTTTCATTATAATGTTGGCCATACCACTTCTACTTCCGGTTGCGTGTCTCTAACAAAAACTCCTTTTTATCATGATTGCTATAAATCGTCCGAGATGACTTCCGGATCGGACCACGAGATAAAACATACACTAATGGACATAAAGCAATTTGAGCATAGGTCATCCAGGCACTAACAGTCACAATATGTGATGGAATACTAGAAGCATGTCCAAAAATCCTCCAAAATCCTACTATAGTATAAGGAGTCCAGAGAACAGCGAACACTATAGTGACTACAAAGAATAACCTAGTTAAATGTTCATTTTTTATAACCTGTAAGTTCACAACACGACCGATATTAGGTCTCTGGTTGTTCCTGACTATATTTTGGTTATTGTGGTTGATGACCGGGTTCGGATTAGGACCACCAAACCCGTTAACCCAGTTCAACATTGCTTGTCCGTTTGCACCAGGACCAAAGAAATTCCAATTCGAACTGCGAGCGGGTTGTAACTCTAAAGGGCGCATGCGCCGATGATCACGAAGAAAGATGAATATTCGGATGTACAAAAATAAAGTTAACAAAATTATGAGAGTGAACACAGTTTTAAATGCCAGTGTGTCGTTTTTCTTGTAATACTTATGGTGAAAAGTACACTGTCCTTCCTCTGCGATAAACACATAGCTACCAACTCCCAAAACAGGGGGAAATGACATTGTAAAGGCAATTGTCCATCCTATTATAACTGAAATCAGATTTACCACACCTCTGGATCTTTTCTTGTAAAATTTCACATGCACTAAAGATAAATGGCGGTCAATAGCAATAGCCAGTAATACCATGCATGAGCTGTACACAAAAAATGAATTAGCGAAGGCAAATAGTTTACAAGCAGCACTGCCATAATTCCATACCGAACCCTGTAACACTGACGTCATTACTAGTGGGATACAGAAGATCGCACGTGATAAGTCCGATACACAGAAACTTAGTAGGTAATAAAATGGCGGTTTGTGTAGATTTCTGTCTCTGATAACGGAATAGGTAATAAAACCATTGACAAATATCCCAGATATTGCTATCAGAACTAAAGACACTGTTTTTAATATTAAAGCCTCTCTGCTTACATTATATGTAGCGCTAAAATACGAGTCGCTGTCAACGGGTTGAGGAATGTAAAAAGGATTGGGGACTGTCAGAATTGAAGGAATGAATAATGAAGCGTCTGTGATGTTAATATCTATCCAACTTTCTGATGTTAATCCTTCTTCACTTGTCACTGACGATACACTTGTCATGTTCAACAAGTTATTGGTAATATTCAAAACACTGTCATTATTAACTGTTATATTATCCAACACACTTGTTGAATTCGAAGATATTCCACCACTATACGTCACTTCCTGTGTTAAATTAAACACTTTGGTTAACTTTGAAATTCTGGAGAATATTGAAGTTACATCCGATATTGTATCAGAAACGTTTTCTGCTGTGTCTGAAAGATTAAGATTGCTGATTCCGTACTCCATTTTCAATATCAATTCTCGGGAAAAAATTGTGGCGCTATTAAGACTTGAAAATTGGTCCTTCTATTGCACAATTACTTCGAATATTTTTTTGCATTACAAAAAGTGTAACAGAAATTCTAAACGATCACTGATACGCAGTTACACAGGCAGGTCATTCCTTCGCTCAGCGAGGAAGAAATCAAGTCTATGACTCTACACACGAACAAATGACAGCCTGCAGCTAGATAATTTCACATTAGTATCCTCTTCAAAGATTCCAATCACAGACCACAAAAATTCACATCTTGCTGAATATTATTCAAGAGAAAGTCGATTTCTATTCTAATCACGTATCGCGGCTGTCTTAGTTACAATCTTCAAACACATCGAGTGGTGTCAAATATTTCCTTTCTTACAATTATAATTGTTTCCTAGCTATTTGATTGAAACAAACACTCATTAGATATGGATTAAATTTAATCTCATTCATTTAGCCTTTTTTCTTGTTTGATTAGCGAAATTATTGTAAAAATCAGGTAATTTCTTAATGTTGATGATTGTATCACAAAATATCATCAGAGACAAGTTCATTAAGCCCTTGTAATCTCTACGTTATTAACCATAATCCCTTCCCACAACAAAGGGATTAAGTATATAATTATTTTCTTATTTCCAAATGAAGTTCAGCCGAGAATGTCAGTTGTTATTCCTGTGGTAACAAAACGATGTCATGTATCATTTAGTCCATGTACACTAAAACATTTGAAGATCTAGAGTTTGATTTTTCACAATTCTGAAAAGTGATGACACATCAAAATCCAATTTCTTAGAAAATTCTTGAGCACAACTTGATCACTAAAAAAAAATTGAATAACGAATAAATCACATTTCCGGACTTTCACAATTTTCAGGAATTTTCATTAGATTGCTGTCACTTCTCGTACATTCCAAAACACGAACCACTTGTCGATGAAAACATCTTCAGAAAATTGGTTCCATCTCTTATGATAATAATTGAAGTAGTTGAGGAATAATAACAGACCAGAGGAATTTAAAGAGTATTTAACATTCACTGCCACATGTAGAAAGTCTGAAATGAAGAATAATATGATTTGAATGGAAGAAGGGAATAATATTTATTTAGCACGAATTGCCATTGATTTTGTCATTGTAGCAATAAACTTCCCCTACTTCATAGAATAGCTGTAAACCTCAATCATATGTTACAAGGATGAATGAAATGGATTAAGGAACGAATGAATAGCTAAATGACCCTTGGAAATGAAGCGTCATATTAAAGGAAAACAACCTCTAAGAATGACCAAATTTTTAAACTTGGTCAATAGGAGCATTATATTCAGAGGACATACCTGGTGGCATAACTATACAACATATTACCTAAATAATCTGATAAATCCAGAAAACTATGTTTAAATACAATAATTGAAAAACGCTTTCTCAAATTTTCAGCGTTTTTCAATAATAACCTGTAATTGTATGGAAAATTACATAGTTTTATGGGTTTATTTGATTCTGTTTGTATACTTTGGACACCGTTGATGAATATAATATACTCTTATTGACCAAAAACTGGTTTTAATCCGAGACGTCCATACATATCTAATAGTGTATACATGTATTGCTGTTTATTTTTCTAATATATTGCTGGTAATCGAGTAGACCTAGACATCACGGTTGCTACTCTATCTTTTAGGTTTTAAAGACCATGGATCAAAAGCTTATATCGTGTATATTATGTAGTATCCATATTTAAGAGAACGATATTAAAGGCTTTCGATGCTTTCCTTTCATTAATACTAAATAATTTGATCACTTTCATTATTGGCATAATGAAATTTGAAAGCTAGAAACTGATGTGGCTTATTATTATAGATTATATATATGTCATTCTGCCTGGAACTTTTCGTAAATTTAAAATCTAGTTTTCTAATTCGGGTGAAAAATTTCTCTTATTGCAGTAGTGCACTATGTTTGGATCTGCCCTCCATAAAGAACAACATTCAGAACAGCAGAATTTAAATTATCATTTTATCATTTGGAGCCATGCACATTGATAATTTGTCTCCAATAAGTGCTAATGAACAAATTTCAACACATGTTAAAACGATTTTGATAATAGATTTTACTATAGAATAATCAAACATATGGTTCTTACACTCCTTTGTTCGGAGATTGAAATATAAATTTTGTTATTAAACTCAAATGAAGGATTTGAACTGTGATCGGATTTGTCTGAGCTCAGGTTTTATGATGTTATTGTATATCAATTGATATAGAATAGCTGGTCGATAAAACAAATAAACTGTAAGAAATTACACTGTAGCTCACGGGTTATATATTAACAATTCAATTTATTTCTACAATATGTTACAGAAATGCATGGTCGATCTTTTCAGAAAATAATTAAGTTTCAACATATACATTGAAGTTCATTATCTATTATGTCATTGTCTGTAAAGGGTAGTGAAACGTTCGGGATTTTAAGATTCACAAAGTTTACCAAAACAAAACACATTAAGCTAAAACTGCCCTGAAAAGTTTCACCAAAGGCAATCCTCAAAGAAAACAGAAAACAATGAATATTGTCTTTCACTGTTTTCCATCTCGAATCAGTGTTCAACAGTATGATGGACTTTATCTACGCGATGGAAGTATAACTGTTAAAGTATTGGCAAAAATATCAAATTATCTGGTTCAATATTCAAATATTTACATTGTAAAGCTGTTCGTCAATTGTTGGTATAGTTTCTCTTCTTTCTTTATAACCAAATGTTAACATGATTTATAAGATACTAGGCTAATGAAAGATATTGTTACCATCTGTGACTTGTGTTTTGTCAGCATGAAATTTATTGCTAATTTTTATTTCAACGTATACATACTTGTAATGTCATTTTATTTGAATATTGAAAAGTAAGTAAAAAGTAAAAAAAAGTACTCATTAAACGATGTCCAAACCATAAAATGTATTCGTGAACAGTTGAAGCTTTTGGGCCATTTCGTATGTCGCCTATATAAATCGTGATAAAAAATCTCTATTATGATTTTGTCTGAAGAGTAAAAGAGAGAATTCATGAATGAAGTCTGAAGTATGAAAATGATGCTCTTAAACACACAATAAGAGGAATTATTCTGTATAGAACTACAGGAAGAAACATTGTATTTAATGTATTCACAACATTCGAGACATTCTATCATAAACTGTAATCTTCTGGGAAATATCTCTTTATACATATAGTCTTATTTCATCCGTCTATGTTGGGATATCTTAAAATTCTGTTTATTGTTAAGCACATTATACTACATTTAGTGGAAGGGATCCGAAACACTCCAAATTTCAGAAGCGCTGACCAGAGCATCATATCTGTTTAACTTGAGGAAGAAACTTAGTCGCCTAACGAATGTCAATTCAACCCGCCAGCGATTAATATTGAGCTACCAACTGCACTTCACTTCCTTCTGTAAAGAGTAACGAGACCAGGGGAGTGACTATGTTACAAGAATTAGCTATTTCACTAAACTATTGTACAGTTAATTACAAGATATCAGATTAGAATAACGTTTTAACCAGTAAAGCCAACATCTTTTCGCCCACTTACACGAATATCTATCTTAAATGCACATTGGTATGGTCGACAGACATTACCCCTCAGACATAAAAACATAATCATTAGCCCCAACTGATAACAACAGAGGGTTTTGATAAATGCGCAATATTCTGTCAATTTATTCCGGGATAAACGGGACTACATCTGGAACTGACATTTCTACAAATTATTCCAGTCCAATGTGGACGGCAGAAAATGTCAATTATTTCCCAAATCACAAAGGAATTCTACTGATATTCAACTTTCTTGTCTTGTTCCTAAACTATTTCTATTTGGTAACAATAAACTAACATCTCTTATAGTTGTACATTTCAGAAAGTAGATAATGGTATTATGTTGAACTGAAATTCATTTACAGACAGTCAACTGGGATTTGACATTGACGAGGTTACGGAGTTGAAGAAGATAATACAATGGAGATACTAGGTAACACAACAATCTTCTATATTATATGACATGCCTGTGATCTACTCAAAAAGGAACGATGTAATCTTAACCTTTTAGAACAGAAACCGCGTTTTTTACATGGCACATACTAAAAATACCATTGAATCGTTCTCGATAATATTGAAATGTGGACATTGCACCTATCTGTAACTATTTTATTCAAATAAAACATACCTGATAAGTTATTTTCCAAACATTCCCTCTGTGAAGTACTCGACGACTGACCAAAACCTTTGCTTATATAGGACCAATTTACATCTTTATTTACTCTTACAATAAACCCACTCTTCCACACTAATTGAAATCTTACTGTACTTTCTGTTGGTGAACAAAGGCTTGTATTATTAAGGGATAAGTAAAACTTGTTTAAGGGATCATCATTAAGTGATTCATAAAGAACACCTTTGCTATTTCAAATCATTATGGTTTTATGTATTTCGGGTTTAACAATGACATTTCTTGTTAAGCCTGATTTTACAATTTGACCAAGTGGAAGCTTTGAAATATAAGAAGCTTAATATCTTATGTGACAAATTCATTCTGTAGCTCTACAACCAGAACTATGAAATAGTCTTTGAAGAAGCTATTCAGATAATAATCGACGTATACAAAATTATAGAGGATTTAATCTTCTGTCTTTTTCTCAAAACTAAAAAGTCAAATACAACCTTTTACCTAAAACCATCAATTTTACATCTCGGAAACCAAAATCATTACACATTAACAAAAGTCTACCTAACACTATCTTTAAAGAATTTATCAATTTGGGCTGATATTAGGATGAATTATATTGTTTTACCTTGCACTCAGTGTCGAAAGTTGAAAATAAAAAAGGAGAAATTAAATTGAGCAAACAAACAATCTGACGTGAATACTACATAAATATTTAATATAATAGAAGAGAATATTAAGAAACAACAGAGAATAGATTAATAAGATTTCAATCACGTCTAAAAGTAGAAATATTTTGTTCTAACTGATAATTAATTAGCTATTTTAGATCAGAATCATTAAAAAAGTGGTATACATGACTAAGGAGAACATCAATTTTACATTAATAAATTTCTTCTTCTGTTACATCAGCTTTGATTGTCTTCCTAGATTAACCTATATCTGTACAACTTCCTTTTAATGTTTTAAATGGACGAATATATATTGGCTTTACCGGACCGACTTGGTTTCAAACATGATGTACAGTGAAACTTGTCTTCAGCATCACACTTTAATGAACGGCCTCAAAAAACCTTCCCATGCAATTTTCAACCAAATTTTCCTCTATTCAACACCATGTCTCGACGCGACCAATGGTCACTTTTTCACTAAACACGTGCAATCAACGGTCAATTTTCGATAATCCTTGTTCAGTTGGTAGTTAGTAAAGATGCTAATGAAATATTTTTCCATATTCATTCATCGAAAGAATCCTAAAAATCTAGAAAACTAGCGAAAAAGAATAAAAAATCTGAGAATCATACTTACTTAATGTTTGCCATCAAATGAACGAAGATGTACAGTGGTTTCAAATAACATGGATTTTCTTATACTCATCAGTCCTTATTACTAATCAAACTTAAAGGGATACTTGATATCAAATTTTCTAACCACCAACAGATTAATCGATGATTGAATGTTTCTTTTGTTTATTCATGATTGTTTTGGAGATGGTAATGCAATATGAGGAAAAGTGTATTTGATATTTATTGACCAAGGTAAAAGAAATTAGAAAAGGGATTAAACAAGAAGATGAATCCCATATTTAAAGCCTATACTGTTTTTTTCTTTCTTACATAGCCTTGCATAGAAATTGTCCTCCAAAAAAGTTTATTGCTCTTTGTAGGTGCACATACTATCACAAACAACCCTTGTTTGCTACAACATTCGGGACAACTCATTGGTTCCCCAATGTTTTAGGGAAAGTATAGCTTGAAGTTTAAAGTAACTTTAAGATATATAAACAATGTAACCTGTTATATATCTAGTGTATTATTAATCAATATGATTGTAAATAGTCATAATTAATAATCATTTTAATTACTAACATCTAATATAGTCGTCATTATTGATATCATGTTAGGCGGGGGAGGGCTCACCTTAAATCAATAAATCTATCATATAAAATTAGCCTAGTCATTTAGAATATGTCAAAACTTGAGTCTAAGAATTGTGAATTTTTATCCACCTCCAGCTCTCCATCATCAGTTGGATCTGATCATGGTGCAACCGAGTTGGTGCAGCTATCATGGCTAACAAGTTTAAAAAGTGTAGAGAAAAACTATATAATTTGTTTTTACTGATTAATGACCAAGACCTCACCTCATTTCGCATAATATCACATTTCGCCTGCACTAAATACAGTAAAAACATACGGACTGAATGTCAAGTGCATCTTTCTGTTCACCGGAAGTGAATCAACAATGGCTGGATCACCATTAAATTTAACAGTACACCCTTGGTAAGCCTCACTGTCATTTATCTACCGGGAATTGAAAGTTTATTATTTCAATGGAATCTCATGGGTCAAGTCTGCAATAAATATCGAAGTGAATGTCAATAAACAGGCGAGAGAGTGGGAGTGAATTCAACATAATGGTTATATCGACATCCATCAAACGGTTCAAATAGTGTATAAGATCCCTGGATTTAAATTTCAAGATGTCAAATGTTCAGAGGCTTTAATTATAATTTCTTATGTAAAATGATAGGGGGTTTTCCTGGAAATTTTCAAAACAAAAACATTCATTTCAATTATATGCATTGTACCAAATGTAATCATTTTAGTCATGAAAAGAGAGAAGATCTTACCCAAGAGAAATGATGCATGTTTTGGAAGCGGAAGAAGCCACTAACGGTAGTTTATAAATGTCTGGAAGAGTATATCAATAACGGTGGAATTTTAACACGAGTGTCAATTATTCCCCAAAAATCAATACCGATGACATAAAAATCAGCAAATTGTATACACACTGATGGAACTGTCTCTGGCTTTTAATTTAATACTACATTAACGGTAGCATTGAAACATGACCACAATAAAACTTTATAATCGAACAGTAAGATAGGGTCATATTTCTTTAGTTATATAAATAACATCTTTCGTGAAGTATAGGCTAAGCGGAGACAGTGAGTCAGAAAAACAATCCCACAGAGAGAGTTGCAGGGGAATCATTATTTAGTCTTTTAAACCACCTTTTTTAATTGGTTATTTAAATGGTCTTTTTTAAACCCTTTTTATAGGGTTATTTAAAATATCTGCAGATACGTCATCCGCAATATGAACCATTTGATACAACAAGAAAAAGTTGAGATCACGATATGCCACTAAAACTAAAAAAAACTAAGCTATTCAGTTTGTATTATTATGGTGATTGACAAAAAATGTAAGCACGAGAACTCACTATTCAACGGCAAAATCGAAAACTCATTAAGGAAGCCCTAGAATTCAGGAAACCAATTTATATACCCCCATGTAATTATCATCTGTCCAAAACAATCGTTTCATTCCATTTATTCACAGCTCATAAAGTTGATCCTATTGACCTAGCAGGTTTCCTTCTAACAACACTTGATTAAAATTGATTCGAATGTCTCGAGGAAACGTTTAAAGCATCAATTAATTATGGAAATCTCCTGGTCATTTTAACCTGAAATTATTACTGCCAGGTCACTATGATCTCTTGCAAAATATTTTCCATCTAGAAATTGACCAATCTGGTTGATTCTAGAGTAAAAATGTCAAGAGACACGGTGAACTACTGTTCTGTGTGATTTGCATAATAAAATTGAAAATTCAATTCTTTATCATATCAGTGTTTCTGTTTTCTTATCTCATTCGCATTGTTTTGCCATATAAAACAGAAAATGTTTAAATAGTTCATTTGTTCAATAATTGTTAGGGTGCCAATCAGTGTACAACTTGCTTTGGTCGTAAACAAAATATGGTGCAATATTATTGCACCAAAAATGCTTGAGATGTTAATCTACGAGATGGTGTAGTTTCAGAATTAAACATTTTACAGAACATTGGTATATGCTAAGAACTTTTCAAATAAACCTTACACAAACCAAACGCTATGATGTTGCTCTTAAATCAACGTTCCAACGCTCTCGGGGATGATATGAGACAATGATGAAACTCTTAATGAAGACAAACTGTTAAAAAATCTAATTAGCTTCGATTATCTCTCTCAGACCAATAACAATTACCGAATTTCTACTTTCGTGACCGTATGCTCGCAACGCAAATTGATTGTCTGTGAATCTAGGAAAAGTACACATTATACCGTCTTTTACTTTTGTTACCAGGGTATTACTGTAGATGATTAAGACCAAAACTCTCATATGATCAAATAAATCTCCAAGAGAATTAAAACCCAAATGAAGCTATAGATTCAAAGGGGTTAATTCAGAAATTGTGTTTCAGATTCTGTCGAGAAAACTAATTCACTAATTCACTTTTTTATACGAGAATCCAACCAAGCCAATATTCCGCTTAATGGAATTTTCTCTTGATGGAAATTTTATATAAAGCTATTTAAAAGGACGCCAGTGGCTTCTTGGTAGTGTTATTTAACCAACTTAATACAGATCGGATTATGTCATGTAGACCAAATTCACCAGACATTTTTCTTTTAAATGAGTTTTGAAACTTGAGAATATTTGAAAAGATGAAAAGAAGAGGAATTTTTATTAATAATTTCAGTATATTGGATTCAGACTTCGTTATTCTTCAGACTAACTTGGTAAAATGAACGGAATATATTTCGATGAAGAGTGTGTCTCACTGATGAAATGATTACATTACTTTTTATTGCAAATCATTGTATTGTTTTGTATTTGCAAGCTGCCGACGATAGGTTTTCTTGCACATATGTTAAATATGTTATATATTAAAGAAGCACAAGATATATGGATATACTATTTCTGACATTTATTAACTCAACGTTTCACATGCTCATACAGGCAGCGTTATCAAGAGAATGAATAACATAATAAGACTAACAGAGTATATATAGCAAATAAATCCATAAATGCCTGTATGAGCATGTGAACCGTTGAGTTAATAAATGTCAGAAATAGTATATCCATATATCTTGTGCTTCTTTACCTATATGCCTATTTCTATATGTCTTATAAACAATATGTTATATATTGTTAAATACAATTTGAACGAAGTGGAACTTTGTGCCAAATCCATTTTTTAAGATCCCAATGAACCACCATTAGCAGAATCCAGAGAAAGATCAATAATGACAGAACCATTGGTACATCTTAGGTGCTCTGCTTCTGATTGAAGTAAATTTTCTTTTAATCAGGTTGATGTTTTCGGTTTAACTTTAAATGACGCGTAACATTTTGTTTAAAGACTTAAAGCCAGTGTACACCAAAGTTCTATAACAATGCAAGGACAATAAGGCTTCCCAAATTATCAGCAATCTCAATTCGCCGATCTTCATTGAAAGTCACATTGAACTTGAGACTTGAAAGTCATAGCGAGATCAATGTCGCATGATGATACTGTATTTATTTTAAAATATAAAAAAAACATCTTCAGTCAGGTACCAGCTAGAGTTAGCTGTAACTTGACAATATGTTGTTGTTATAGACGGTTCATTTACCTCTATAGGACACATGCACACAGAACTTGTGCAGCTGAAAAAAAAAACGTAAATAAATGGTAAAAAAGAATAATGTCATGTTAAGGCCTACCTATTGGAACGAA
This sequence comes from Lottia scabra, assembly GCA_029955415.1. Taxonomy (NCBI): domain Eukaryota; kingdom Metazoa; phylum Mollusca; class Gastropoda; family Lottiidae; genus Lottia; species Lottia scabra. The sequence goes on from JARJEI010000034.1 coordinate 1,280,331, forward strand.
ATCCGACCTGCTCCATGTTTATTGTTTCCATAAAAAAATCTGGTTTAAGTATAAACTGTTGCTGAAAATACAATTGGCATCTATCAACAGACGACCTTTTCGTGTTTGGTTTGGTTTGAAAGAGAAATATCAAACCATCGCTGAAAGATATGCTTGATGTATTGAAGTCGTCTGCTGGAAATTCTAGTTGGCGGGTAAAATCCAGTAATTATTCTTATCGATCCTGTAGCTTTCTGTTAGTCACAATTACAGACAGACGTCAAACAGTTCATGTTTAAAAACTGAGATAAGCACATTAATAGAACATCTGACTCTTTTCCAAATTCCTTTGGGTTAATAAGAATATAGAAGTAGGGTTTTATTGTATAATTACATGTACGCCTTTGATTTTTTTCTTTTCGTTGAAGAGACATGTTATAAATTTTATAATAAGTGATCTACCGGACCACAAAAGTCAGGATAGAAATTGGAATGGCGCAAATTGATGCTATCAGTATCCCCGAAGCTTAGAAAACACCTTTACAATCCCTTTAATATCTATCAAATCAAATACTTAGCTTAATTTGACCAAAAGATCAAAAAAATCATTTTGAAATATCTCTAGGAAACCACTCAGGACTTGAACCATGGATCATACATGGTTTCATACGGTTTTAAATCTAGTTTTCTCTTATTCATGTTCAATCACAAAATCGAGACAACAAAAGAACTGATCAAATATTGAATCTTCAAGGTTTAGTTGAGAAGTGTATATCAAAAAGGGGGATTTTACAGTTTGTATGTCCATTTTCTTCTGTTTTTGACACCATAAATAGATCAAAACTGTTCACTTTTTGCACAATAAAGGTTTCATCTGTGTAAAGATCTGTTTCATCCTGTGTAAAGATTGACTCAAACATAACTTCCTTTTTATACGCCCACACATTAATGTGTCCACCTGTCCACAGTTGTTGTGGACACGATATCGAGCTGGTTTCTTGATGGATTTTGATTATATTTACCCTATGATATAGAGCTCTATAAGCTGATATTTACGTTATGATATAGAGCTATATTAGCTGATATTTACGTTATGATATAGAGCTCTATAAGCTGATATCTACGTTAGCTATATTAGCTGATATTTACGTTATGATATAGAGCGATATTAGCTGATATTTACGTTATGATATAGAGCTCTATAAGCTGATATCTACGTTATGATATAGAGCTATATTAGCTGATATTTACGTTATAATATAGAGCTGTATTAGCTGATATTTACGTTATGATATAGAGCTATATTAGCTGATATTTACGTTATGATATAGAGCTATATTAGCTGATATTTACGTTATGATATAGATCTATATTAGCTGATATTTACGTTATGATGTAGTGCTATATTAGCTGATATCTACGTTATGATATAGAGCTGTATTAGCTGATATTTACGTTATGATATAGAGCTATATTAGCTGATATCTACGTTATGATATAGAGCTGTATTAGCTGATATTTACGTTATAATATAGAGCTATATTAGCTGATATTTACGTTATAATATAGAGCTGTATTAGCTTATATTTACGTTATGATATAGAGCTATATTAGCTGATATTTACGTTTGTAAAGCTTTATTAGCTGTTATTTGCGTTATGATATAGAGCTCCTCTATTAGCTGATATTTGCGTTATGATGTAAAGCTCTATTAGAGTTAATTTGCGTTATGATATATATGAGCTGATATTTGCATTATCATATCGAGCTCTGTTAGCTCTATTGGCTAATACCATATGATATAAAGCTCCATTAGCTGATATTGACGTTATGAAATAGAGCTCCATTAGCTGATATTGACGTTATGAAATAGAGCTCTATTAGCTGATATTTACGTTATGATATAGAGCTGTATTAGCTGATATTTACGTTATGATATAGAGCTATATTAGCTGATATTTACGTTATGATATAGATCTATATTAGCTGATATTTACGTTATGATATAGATCTATATTAGCTGATATTTACGTTATGATATAGAGCTATATTAGCTGATATGTACGTTATGATATAGTGCTATATTAGCTGATATTTACGTTATGATATAGGGCTCTATAAGCTGATATTTACGTTATGATATAGAGCTATATTAGCTGATTTTTACGTTATGATGTAAAGCTCTATTAGCTGATATTTACGTTATGATATAATAACTATATTAGCTGATATTTACGTTATGATATAGAGCTATATTAGCTGATATTTACGTTATGATATAGAGCTGTATTAGCTTATATTTACGTTATGATATAGAGCTATATTAGCTGATATTTATGTTATGATATAGAGCTGTATTAGCTGATATTTACGTTATGATATATAACTATATTAGCTAATATTTACGTTATGATATAGAGCTGTATTAGCTGATATTTACGTTATGATATAGAGCTATATTTGCAGGTATTTACGTTATGATATAGAATTGTATCAGCGGATATTTGCTGTATTAGCTGATATTTACGTTATGATATAGAGCTGTATTAGCTGATATTAACCCTATGATTTGGAGCTCTATTATAATCACCTAATGATATAGGGCTTTGTTAGTTGGTATTTACGTTATGATATATAGAGCTTTGTTAGCTGGTGTTGTAAATAGTAGACAACTGTATCCCTTTAAGTGTATTCCAGCAATGAAACAATATTATTGTCTACAGTACGAGAGAAACAGTCAAGAAGAATTATCCCCACTGTCTATATATTGACCAGTGATTGTAAAAGGTTGTCTTAAGATCAAGAAAGCCGACATGACTTATTGATTTGATAAGAGGTCGAAGCTGGCAACAATTAGTTATAGTTTGGGTCTAATTTCCTCTTCAGATTTACTTTCCCAACTATTGAACTGTGTGAGTTCAGCAACGTTGATTCCATTTCCAAAATTCCAATTACCATGTGTAGCAACCACTCTTGTAATAACGACCGCTTTTGTAATAGCTCACTACTTTTCTAATAAAAATCAACCGCTTTTGTAATACTTACCAGTTTTGTAATAACATGCGCCCATTTCTGTAATAAAAGTAGGGCACCACTTTTGTAATAAGCTCGACACCTTTTGTAATACCATCAAGGGTCACCACTTTTGTAGTAATGCTTCCCCGCTTTTGTAACAGCCAAGTTTATTACAAAAGCGGGTAACCGATAGTAGTTTATTACAAAAGTGGTCAGACTTTATGCCAGCATCTAAATTGGATAAGATTTGGGGATCAAAAATTTAGGACACACTAATTCTACTACTAGAAAACACAAGTAGAAATAGTCATAATTAGATCCAACTTTCGTTCGTATTTTATTAGTTTCGTTTCGAATGTTTAATAACCGATTAGCTTTGTACGTAAGCACTATAGTAGGATCAAACAACCGTATGCAATAGAAAATGTCCAGGTGACCTTGAACTTGAAATTGTTTTAAACAATAAAGATAGTGCCAGGCAAGGTAACATACGCCCACTTCAGCAAATTTGAATATTTGAACAAGTTGATTGAACCATCACATTTATTTGAGCTGATATTTAGATGAATCAATTCGAATGAAAACTCTATCATGTACACAAGTTAATTGTAACGTATGTCTCACAAAGTCAAGGTCAATATCTCATAAACCTACAACTAGAAACGCATGATTTTCAAACTCATCCAAGATATTATCAAGATGAATACATGTACCAAGTTTGATATTCGATAAAAACTCTGGTCTCTATCACGTACACAAGTAAATTTTAACGTTTTTTCACTAAGTCAAGGGAAATAAATCAAAAACCAACAACTGGAATTGCGCCATTTCGAATCGGATAAAAACTCTAGCTTCTATCGAGTTCACAGATTAATCAATTCGAAATTTCATTAATTTTTACTTTTTTACACTAAGTCAAGGGCAAAACTCATAAATCGCCGACTGGAATTAGGCCATTTTCGAACTCATCCGAGATATTATCAAGACGAATACACATACCAAGTTTCATTCGAATCGGATAAAAACTCTGGCTTCTATCGCGTACACAAGAAATTGTTGACAGACGGACGGACCGACAGAGGGACCGACGGACGGACAGAGGTGACGGCAATATACGTCCACATTTTCATGTGAGCGTATAAAAAGGCTGCTCTTTCCAGCGGCCCCGTGTGCTACTGACTGTGTTAATGATCACTCTACAGTAGTTGAAAGGCCGCTGACCTGGAAAATTTCTCTCATTGCACATTGTATGGAGTTTGACCGTCCTCATTGCCCCAATTAGGTGCAGAAGAGTAGGACGTAAAACTATATTTCATTTTCATTTCGACACTCGATTTATTTTCCTTTAAAAAAAATTGGGAAAGCCTCCAACCCCCCAAACTAGACGGCATTTCAAAATAGTTTGAGGTCGATTCCTGGTAGTTATCCTGCTCAGTTCCAGGTCGTTTCACGTTTTCTTTGGTCGTTTCTTTATCAGCTCCCTAAATTATGGTTGGTTCGTTTTGCCGCATTGCCCAACTTGCCGCATCGTGCCCAACTGCACAAAAACGACTTGTAAATCGAAACTAAAGGTTTCCGAAAAAATCCGGAATGACCATTTGTTAGGGTTATGTAGGTTAAGTAACCCAAACCAAACCTAACCCTAACCCTGCCTCGTTTTTGTGGAGTTGGGCACGATGCGGCAAGTTGGGCATGCGGCAAAACGAACCCACCCCCTAAATCAATGTGTGTCTAATCGAAGGTGTGTATAATTGAATATGAGCCTAATTGAAGGTGTGGCTAAATCACACTGTGCCGACTATAGGTGTGCCTAAATGAATATGTGCCTAATTGAATGTGTTCCAAAAAAAAGTAATAAACTAATATCGGTTACCCACATGAAATGTCCGTCGGTCCGCCCTTCTCGTAAATTGCTCGTTAACATTCTAGAGGGCACTTGGTGTAAGTTCGTCATCACTCAAAGATGAACCCTATTGAAAATAAGCGAAATCGTAAAATATTATGTTTGAATTATTGCCCTTGTTCATGAAAATGTGTTAAAGTTTTATCTGCCAATTCTTGAGATATGTTGACGAAACTTTGTGTTAATTAGCGGTGTAAGCTTATAACTGAAGGTTTTATTCTTTTTTTGTAACTGATTTTGTTTAATATCAAAGCCGCCAGTTGGCGTATATTACTTTACCTGCCAAGCTATATTGTAATAAACTTAGTTGTTACAAAAGTGGGGAAGCTTTACTACAAAAGTGGTGACCCTTGATATTATTACAAAACTGGCGAGCTTATTATAAAAGTGGTGACCTCATGTTATTACAAAACTGGTAAGTATTACAAAAGCGGTTGACTTTTATTACAAAAGTAGTGAGCTATTACAAAAGCGGTCGTTATTACAAAAGTGGTTGCTACACCATGTCTTCTGCCTGAATGATGGGCAGTATAATATCGAAATTCACATTTACGAATTCTTGTTACCTTAGACTTACTTTTTATCAATGTTTTGATTTAATCGGATTCAAATTGAGGAATGAGTAAATACATGTACGCGGAAGAAGAAAAATACCCCAATTTAAGTAGCCTATAATATGCACTATGCATTACAAGTTTCTCTCGACTTTTGTCTTCGTGCCCAATTTATCTCCTGAACTCTGAATATTTTTACGTCTCATTCACAAATCGTCTACTACATATTACTTCTGGGTGGTGGTCAAAGAGAAAAGAAGGGCGTAGTATGAACTAAGAAATACTCATGGTACGGTATATGGATATCTCACAGACTGATTCGTTAAGTTATTATCCGGTTGAATATCTTGGTATGATATAAATATTAATATTTATTATATTTTTGACAGTCCAGTCTGAGACAAGATAATCGGTATTGCATACACAATTCACTTTATTTCACTCAAAGTAGAGATTATATTGTCTCTTGATGAATAACCAGCTTCGGTTTCTCTTTTCTTGTCGTGTTCAGTATAATAATCATACGTGATGTACGGCAGAATTTACAGCAACGTTGTGGTGAAATTGTTGGTTGGTAGATGATAAGATAACTTCCTCTTCCGATTATTACAGAAATAATGTATTCTATTCGTCTGTTGCCAACGGCATAGACAAGTCTGCAACAAACACTGTATCTAGTTTATTGGAATGTCCTCCGAAATCTCTATGGACCAAACGCATTAACTTGTTGCGTTCCAATGGCTTCTTTGACTTGAATAAATCGATTATTATGTTCTAACTAAAAGTATCACATCACAAAACAAACGTAAGAGCACTGAGTTCGTTGAAAAAACTATGAGAATGGAAATGTCACACCCACACAACAAGACGACCAAGACGTAACTACAAACCGATACAACAAGACGAAACAACAAACTGATACAAGACGTTATTACAAACTGATACAGTAAGACGTAACTACAAATTGATACAACAAGATGTAACTACAAACTGATATAGTAAGACGTAACTTCAAACTAATACAGTAAGACGAAACTACAATTACAAACTGATACAACAAGATAAAACTACAAACTGATATAGCAAGACGTAACTTCAAACTAATACAGTAAAACGAAACTACAATTACAAACTGATACAACAAGCTGTAACTACAAACTGATATTGAAAGACGTAACTACAAACTGATACAGTAAGACGTAACTACAAACTGATACAACAAGCTGTAACTACAAACTGATATTGAAAGACGTAACTACAAACTGATACAGTAAGACGTTACTACAAACTGATACAGTAAGACGGAAATACAAACTGATACAGTAAGACGTAACTACAAACTGATAAGAGTAAGACGAAACTACAAACTGAAACAGCAAGATGAAACTACAAACTGATACAGTAAGACGTAACTACAAACTGATACAGTAAGACGGAAATACTAACTGATACAGTAAGACGAAACTACAAACTGATACTGTAAGACGAAACTACAAACTGAAACAGCAAGATGAAACTACAAACTGATACTGTAAGATGAAACTACAAACTGATACAGTAAGACGTAACTACAAACTGATACAGTAAGACGAAACTACAAACTGAAACAGTAAGACGAAACTACTATGAAACTGATACAGTCAGACGTAACTACAAACTGATACAAAAAGACGTAACTACAAACTGATACAAGAAGACGTAACTACAAACTGATACCGTAAGACGAAACTACAAACTGATACAGTCAGACGTAACTACAAACTGATACAACAAGACGAAACTACAAACTGATACAACAGGAAGTAACTACAAACTGATACAGTCAGACGTAACTACAAACTGATACAGTCAGACGTAACTACAAACTGATACAGTAAGACGAAACTACAAACTGATACAGTAAGACGAAACTACAAACTGATACAGTAAGACGAAACTACAAACTGATACAGTAAGACGAAACTACAAACTGATACCGTAAGACGTAACTACAAACTGATACAACAAGACGTAACTACAAACTGAAACAGTATATAAGACGTTACTACAAACTGATAAGACCTTTTTCTATAGTCTTTTTTTTTGTTTCCTACTGTTCCTTCTATGATATCCTCTGTACAGGTATTATTTTAATGAGGTCAGTATTATCATTCATTAATTCTCTCGGCGAATTTAAAACGTGCCTTTTATATCACTTAGGATGCAGTATTCAAATTGCTCTTTAAGTATCTTATACAATTCTTTAATTACCACTTTCAATTGTACTCCTGGTTTCTCTACGAGGCAGATTACAGGCTGATTAAAAGCAATCCATATTTTAATTTTAAAAAAAAATAACCTTGAAACTTGGAACATTCTTCAGCCTTCTTTATGGGCCTTTCTGTGCTATAGCTGTGACGAAACTGGTGTATATGATTGTAGATAATTTTATACTTTAATATAAACTCCCTAATTATACCCCTATTGTCTTATCGAAATGACCCTCTGAACCTTTACTACCTTTATGAATATATGATTGTAGTTAATAAATTAGAGTAGAGGGGTAAGATGGCGAAGGATTCAAATGACGGTAACTTTTGTTATTACTTCATATTACAAAATGATCTTTTTAATGACGTTTTTGTATTTCAGAAAATCAAAATTTGAATATCACAAATGACACTATTTAAAGTCAAAAATTTGAAAATAAAGTTTTGGGATGTTTTTAAAAATTTCGCATCACATAGCCGATCAGAGCGGCTGAAATATCCAGATGATGACAAGGTAAGTAAGTTATGATTGTACACGTACAAACCATTTAACTTTTCATTTTCCACTTTATACCATTAAATCTTTTTCAGTTCCATGTTTTCTATCACAGCGATGGATCTTATCATACGTGGGTTTTTGGGGGTTTATGATGGTGTATGCTATAAGAGTTGATTTCAGTGTAGGAATTGTCTGTATGGTTGGTGGTAGCTCAAACCTATATCAAAATGTATCAAATGGTTTCAACCAAACAGTTTATAATAATTACACTACAATGCAACAAAACCAGGTACAGAATATTATATAGTCGTAGTTAGAAACGATCTGACTTCTACCTACCTGTCAGTAGCAATAGTGCCCCCCCCCCCCCTCCCCCTAGTGAATGGAAACCAGGGGGCGCCGACGTTGCAAGGGGGCGCCAAAAGCCCTTCGAAAAAAAGTTGGTCGTTAAGATATAATAATTTTTTTCAAGCTTATTCTTTTAGTCCCAATACAACACGAGCCCTCCCCCTTACATTTCACTGCTTACAGCTATTCAAGGGAGACAACTATGAGGGTCTCTCATAGGTCCGCGCTCGCTACAAGCGTTCACTATGACAAGTGCTAAAATTGCTTTTGTACTTCAAAATTAGGCCTTTCCGGTCTTCCTACGGACTGAATTAATTATTTTGGCTCTTTGAATTTACTTCTGGGGTTCAAAGCCTAATTTCAATTTTAGAACAATGTTGAATTAACCGCGTTTACTACAGTTAAAACGAAAACTTTAAGGACAATGAAGACAATGGTGTAAGTGTTTGTAATTACCCAAGGATTAAGCCTATATTGAAAATAAGAGCAATTGAACAGCATTTTCTATGAATTATTGCCCTCGTTCTTGAATTGTTTGTGAACCCGATAGAGAGTTGATATCTTAATGGATTTTGATGAAACTTGGTGTGAGTGTTTGTAATCACCCAAGGATGAAGCCTATTAAGTTAATCCACTTGAAGAAACATAATGTCAACAAAAAAAATATATAAAAAATGTCACTCTCAGAATTTTTCATTTACTGATAACATTTACTTATTAAACCTAAACAATTTGTGTTTTGCGTTTCAGTATCGAATATTTTTATCGGGGCTGCAAGTGCCTGAACTATATCTAGATCGCATCCACAACAGTCTTAATTTTCAAAATTTTCCATGAAAGGACCCCCGTATTCCCTCGTTCCTCCTCTTCGACGCGCTGTTCCACGGTCGAAGGGCTCCAGAGGTTTTACATGTGCATCAGTGTATTCATGCATTTGTGATCCATACCTGAACAGAATACCTTACAGGTGTGACTGTATATTTGTTCCTCCTAATAAATATTCCTCGTGGAACAAAAATTATTATAATAAATGATCTCAGGAACTCTTATCATATAATATTTGGGTTAGGGTTAGGTCTAGTGTTATATAATAAGATATTATTATAGTGGAACTTATATATCGTCACAGAGGGGTGTGGGTGGGAACGTCAAAAAGGGTTTGTGCCCCCCCCCCACCCCCAGCCAATTTGGAGCCACCACGCCACTGGTCAGTAGCTTAGACTGATTCAGACTTCTACAAGTATAGACAAATATCTTCCGGACTCAAAGTATAGGCAAGTGCAGCACCACCCATCAGCATCAGCGGATCCATTGTCATCACTGTATATTTTGGGTCTTGCAGTTTAAGGAGTGATCTGAAACAACGATCACCTCTATAGGGCGCTTACAATTGTTGCAGAAAGTCTCTTTTTAATAATTAACTCACATAATACATGTACATAAAAAGCACACACCCTCCACAGTGTTTCATCTGTACCATTCCACCATGATCTAGCTGGTCTGTAGCGCTCTTGATTCTCTACAAAGTTTTCTAGGAATTGAACTTTTTGCAATGCATTGTTATCAATTTTGAATTTCAGGGTGAATTTGATTGGCCCAAGTCTCTGCGATCTAGTTTATTAGCAATGTATTTCTATGGATACATCATACTCCAAATACCAGGCGGATGGATAGCTACTAGATTTGGCGGGAAACGTGTTTTGGGATATATGACACTTATTAGTTCCATAGCGACACTTCTCACTCCAGTATTAGCGAGACTTCATGTCAATGCCTTGTTTGCTGTCCGATTCATCATCGGGCTAGCTGCAGTAAGTATTGGCCGGAAAATTAGACTACTTAATACATTATATAATGTACCGAAAATGTGAGTCTTAAAGTTGCAAGGAACCTAAAATGAAGTGAGAAAAATATGAAAAAAATAATGAAAATTGTCATTTGGTTGTCCTGTCTAGGCGAATAAGACCTGCTTCATCGCAACACGGTAAACCAATTTAAAATCTGCTTTAACCTAGGATGGATAGAGCTTTGATATACCGTTGAAGCATATTTATAAGTAAATAATCGTTGTTTAAGATCGTACACAAGACGGTGTCTATCAATATCAGAAACTCTGTGAAGCAAGCTATAAGTTATACATGCCAATTTAATGTTATCGTCTGTTATATTTCAGGGTGTGTCGTTTCCTGCTATGCATTCTGTATGGGGGCGTTGGGCACCTCCATTAGAGAGATCTAAGTTAATGGGTCTATGTTATGCAGGTAATTTATATCATATCATTAACTAAATTTTGAAAAATTTGAAAAACAAATTGACTTTTATTGGAAGTGATGGTTGTCGGACTTCTGCCGATTTGGAAGTCCCTAAAATTTACCAAAAGTACTGGTACATGAAGTTTGAATTGACAAGCGTAAGTTGTGTATATAGGGAGAAATATTAATATATATGCCTTACGTTCTTTAAATGCTCTTGATATGAAATTTAAAAATATTAATGTATTATTATATTAGGTCCATCGATAGGAGTGATATTAACCTACTCTGTCTCAGGTTTACTATGTGTTTATGGTTTTGATAATGGTTGGGGATCAATATTCTATTTAACTGGTATGTATCTGATAAACGGTAATACAGTCTAATTAGTTTAGAGTTCAGCATCCATAGGACAAAATTTCGCAGGATTTTCTATTTGAATAATGGTGTAAGTAGTTCTATGGAACTATCAACTATCAAGCTAGTAAAATGCATAACTCCGACCAGCCTAAACCACAGGGGCTCGTAGTTATATATATTTTTTTTAATATTGTTATACGGTAATAAGAAAAATGAGAAGGGAGGACACTAATTATGGGGTCAAAATAGAAATAGAAATTCGGCGCTTTTCTTCGCCTCGAAAACGGCCAAGTCTTTGGTCTAACCTAAATATTTAGGTAAATAAAGCATATTTTGAATGACAGACTGGTTTACGACGGAGTAATTACCGTTTTAGTGTTCCAAGCGTAGCGAACATGGTCCGGACAACTTCATTGTAGGTCATTTTCCGGCTGCTTCGAGACGAAATACTAGGTGAGTTTTCATTGGTCCAAATAAAAATAGAAATTTATTTTTCTGGGCGTCATACAATGACGTCTATAAATAACTCAAATTTGGACCAATGAAAACTCATCTGGTATTTCGTCTCGAAGCAAGCGGAAAATGACCTACAATGAAGTTGTCCGGACCATGTTCGCTTCGCTTGGAACTAAAAAACGGTAATTACTCCACTGTAAACCAATTTATCATTCAAAATCTGCTTTATTTACCTAAATATATAGGTTAGACCAAAGACTTGGCCGTTTTCCTGGCGAAGAAAAGCGCCGAATTTCTATTTCAATTTTGACCCCAAAATTAGTGTCCTCCCTTCTCATTTTTGTACTACCGTAGGCTATAACAATATTTTTAAAAATATAACTATGAGCCCCTGTGGCCTAAACCAGCTGTTTAATATTAGCGATCATAATGTCAAGGAACTCGGAATTTTTGTAACCAAAAGATTGATTTACTATATGAGAGGAACTTGATAAGAACCAGCGATGTTTTGGGGGTTGTCAGTGGTGTGATCTGAATGTAGGGTTACAAGAGCATCCCTCTGCGATAAAACTTTTTATTTTCCAGATGGGTTTCAGACGCTTAACATTTTGAAAGTTGCTCTGATCGGACTTTACATTTGTAGACTTCAAGGGGTTTTACTAATATATAATATATTAGGTATTTCCGACGGAATAAGAGTAATATTGAACTCTGCTGTTTTTCTAGGTATAGCTGGTATACTGTGGTGTATAACATGGTATTTTCTGGTCAGTGATACACCTCAAGACCATCCCAGAATAACATCAAGTGAACGAAAATATATTGAAGATTCTATAGGATATAAACCCCAACATAAGGTCATACATTATATTATTACGATAATACGAGAAACTTTGCTATAATGGATCTAAAAAATCTACTTGAGTTCGACATTTCTCCACAGAGCTGGTGTAGAAATTGTTACACAAAAGATATTTCCATTCTGAGCTTGACGTATAAACATAAATACACAGGACGGACATGGCACGTTTCCTTCAAATCCCACCAGCGCTTGTTAAATAAGTGTGCTTCGGATATCTCAAACATGCAAAATGAAGCTTTACATCTATTTCAAGGTAACCAAAACGCCATGGATCAAGATGATGAAATCACCAGCAGTATTAGCCTGTATAACAGCACATGCTTGTAATAATTGGACAAATTATACTTTATTGACCAGTTTACCACTATTTATGAAGGAAGTTCTGGAGTTTGATATAAAACAGGTTAGAGTCTGTTATTTGTAACAATAAATTGCAGATATCAATGTAAACTGTGGCATTTATTGGAGTGGATGTTTGGCTTCAATCGAATTGTACCTAAAGCGAATACAAACGAAGCTGCTACTTTGCCTACTTTCTGAATTTTTAACAGGTTAGTAACATTATGAAAGAAGTTATAAAACAATCTTACCAGAAACTAAAGGTTTCAAATTGATAAAGAGATAGTAAACCCTTTAAGAAACCACTCAGTCTCCTTTCTGTTTGATCTATTCCACTATTAACGATTTAATGCGAACCCTTAACAAAAGAAAAATGATTTGTAGAATGGAGTTTTGTCATCTGTACCATATCTCTGTACAATGCTGTCATCTATTATTAGTGGACATATTGTTGATTTCATCAGACGAAAAGGTGTCAACACCACTATCGTCCGCAGAGTTGTACAGATTATTTGTAAGTATAGGGATCATGCTATTAAACAGCAAAATTGGGAAATTTTCAGCATTTTCGATGTTCGATAGTAATTTGTAACTTTGAATGTAAATTATACCCACAGAAGTACCAGAACTACGCAAAAATCGCATATATGTATATTCTGTATAACATTATGTGAACATTCTTACGGATAAGCTTAGCTGAAAAATTCCACGTTCTGTGCCTAAACTGGATGGTTGTTATTTCTATGTAACAACGACACGTAGTTTGAAAAAAAACTGTATTTCACACTATCCCCTGCAGGATATTGTCTTTCTTTCATCCTTCAATAAAACTGGGCTTTGTCAACCCTATTTTATTATTTTTTTTACAGCATTTGTTGGTCAATCAGCTAGTCTGGTAGCTGTAGGGTTTGTAACGAAAGAACTGAGACATCTAGCAGTTGGATTGTTGTCACTGTCTATGATATTTACTGGTCTAAACCGATCTGGCTATGTGATTAACCATGTTGATTTCGCTCCAAGGTAAATCTTCAGTCACCAATATTTGAACTTATATCATCACAATTGTCTTCAATGGGTTTTGGTTTCCTTTCTATCACAAATTCTGGATTACTGGTATAAATCAAGGGGATTTTAAAGAGGTTTGCTTAATGTATGTGTATCAGGGACAATAATTGCATCAATTTGCACCATTCACGTCTGTGAAACTTAGGTTTACTTAGTCATAAATCGCGAAGGTCTTCTGTGAGGAAAGCATATTTTGTGAAGTCATCAAACACTAGTTTAAATGGAATTGCTGGAACCACAGACTACCCATTACCAAAAATACAAAAAGAGCGATTTACTGTCGGGGTGCTGCCGTCAAAGAAAAAACCTGAAAGTATTGCAATCGACTGTTCTGAGTTAGCCATTACAGTACTTAATATGATTAGCTAATAGTAGTATATATTTACCATGCAAATGAGTAAATATTCAGATATATTGAAAGATCATTTCTACAGTATAATATTGTTGGTATTCACTGTACACTAATTATGATCATTGTTTCAGATACGCTGGTGAATTATATGGTATAACGAATACGTTCGCTACCATTCCTGGTATGATATCACCAATTGTTGTTGGTTTGCTGACACAAAATGTAAGTATACAACCTTTTATTCATAAACCAACCATGCGTACTTGCCTGAGATTCGATTCCGATTAAGCAGTGAATGAAAGTCCAAGAGCTTAAATGAAAAAGAGGCAGAAAGCTAAAAATGTCTTTGTATTCCAATATAAGGGGATTATTTGAAATATATGAAAATAAAGCCAGTAAATCAGGAAATAGTCCTGACCGTGCATGTCCGTAAATGCTGTTTTAGTGTTGCTCTTCTGAAGTCTACAGTCCAATACTTTCAAGGAAGCATATTTGTAACAGGCTTGAATGTATATGATGCAAATTACTAGTTTTCGCCGATACTCAAGTCAAAAGACTTTTTTTTTCATATTTCGGAATACATGTGTACACGTCAATGTTTTGTGTTGTAGAAAACTGTAGAAGAATGGCGAATAGTATTTTATATTTGTGCTGCAATCAGTATATTTGGTGCCATAATATTTGGATCATTCGCGAGAGGTACAGTTCAAGAGTGGGGTCTACCACCAAACGCTGAAATTGAGCTGGAGATTATGAAGCCTCTACAGTCGAAAGAAGATGAACCTGTACAGAAATCACCTTTAAGAGAAACTTTATGAATATCTGAATAAACTTATATATTTAAATTCTTGAGTGGCTTTTACTTACAGTACATGTAATATGTAATTGGAAAATTAATAACTGGGCTGTCAGATCACAATAACGTCATTTATTTATTTATTACCCATGTATTTCTAACTTGATTTCATTTCAATATCGTCAACGTTCCTTTCGCCATATAATGTTGTCAACATTAAGACGTTTTAACTCAAAATGAGGAAGATTAGGCTATGTAAGATAATAGGCCTACACGGTCTTAAACTCATTACAAAATTGAAGAAACTTCAGTTGAAATTATAGCTGTTTGAAATATATAAATATACAAATTGTATACATAGCTCTTTAAAAATGTTCCTGGAAACTGATGTAATTATGGTTCACTACTTCCGCGAAGTATATAAATCTGCGAAGCTTGGGGAATCCGCGAAGTATTGACGATCGTAAAACGATTAGCTATCACTGGTCACGTGGTCATCGTAAAGAACTATAAACAACTATAAACAATCGTTACACCTATGAATGAACGTTTTATCTATGATATAACGGACCTTATAAATATAAGGGATCGGCAGAAAGATTATTTAGTATTTGTGTAATAACAATACAGGACAGACCTATTGAGCTATATAAGAATGAAAATTGGAAAAGTGATTACATGTATTTGCTTTCTTTACCGTTTATAAACAGCAAGTAGTGTATTTTTCGGGCAGAAAACTTAAAACTTGTTGTTTAATATGATGCCTGGCTTAAGGAAGAATTGTGAGAATGATGAAAATGCTAACGCTGAAACTGTTCAAAATCTTGATGATTTGGATATAATATTGTCCGAATGTTCCTGTCAGTGTTGTCAAAATCTTCAGACAAAAAACGGAAAGCGGAAAATGGGCGATCAAGAAGAACGACAAGGCAAATCAAAACTTTTTAGAAGGTGTAAAAGTTTGGATTGTGACGAGTCGAATTTTCCTGAAGCGACTGAATATAATCCTATAGACTTCAACATCAAGAAAACAAGGGTAAAACTGGAGGAAAGTGAAACAGAAACGAGTACTGATAGTGATATAGACGCTGACTGTGTTGTTTCTTTCGACTTTTTGTTGGATGATAATCCATGTGAAAGTGATGATAGCGACAGCGAAGAGGAATTGACTCCTAAAAGTGACGATTTTGGTTCTAAATTTGATCATACTAAAACAGATTCTTGGGATCCATGGAATGGTTCTACTATACAGATTGATATTTTTACCAATGTTAACGAAGATCCGTTCATGTGGAACTTGCCTTGAATGCCATATTATAAACTTTTACAAAGTCTAGGAAATATAACAGCACAAAACAAATTGACTGAGTATTTTCAGGAATGTAAAGGGTTTTGGGGTCATACTGGAGATGGTTGTTTTTGGTGTAAAGAGGGTGAACGAAAACCCCTATATAATCGATGAGACTTTGAATTTGAGTAGAAACAGATCAGTAGCCTTATCTGGCGGGTAATTGTACACAATCATAATAGATTTTGTATCTTAAAATGTAAATATTGAAAATAGTCTAATAATCATATAATAATGTAAATATGTACACTATAAATTTTGTCGACAATATTTAATAATGTAAATTTTGTACATATTTGTAAATTGTACGTGTATACAACGTGTAGATTTTGTACAGGTAATAACGTACATTGTGTACACAAAAAGTCCTAATGTAAATTGTTTGCACTGTATGTAAATTTTGTGCACTATATGTAAATTTTATACACTATATGTAATTTTTGTACACTATATGTAAATTTTATACACTATATGTAATTTTTGTACACTATATGTAAATTTTGTACACTATATGTCATAATGTAAATATCTAGGACGTAATGTAAATCTTGTACGGGTAATAATGTAAATTTTGTTCGTTGAGGCGGGACCAATCAGTGTCATGAGCATTTTCAACTCTCCGTCCACGTTATACAATGGAGATAGTTTTTCGTTAAAACACACCTTTCAATATAAACATTTCACAAGATAAAAAAAAATATGAGCATCTAGCGTGTACTATTTCTTTGTAGCTGTGTACGTGTCTATAAGTCGTGTTTTGTTTGTTTTGCATATTATTGTTATTGAATATTAAAAAAATGTTAAATCTTATTAATGAAAATCAAATCTATTATTTGTGTCCACATTCGCGAAATGGTAAACACACTATGTTTTGATGGATTTGGAAACGCAAGACCATCAATCTGCATTGGTAGACAGTAGACTATCTACATTGGATGATCGTAAATGATATCATTTGTCCAGCATGTTTTTTTTATTGACATTATTATCTACCATAGAGTTTCAGTAGAACGGCAAGAACTTTAGTCGTTGGACTGAAAATGGGAATGGTTCAAATCGATGCCATCACTGTCCCCAATACACAAGTTAAGAAGCCTCTTTAAGTTGTTTACCGTGTTTAAAATTTAGGGACTTTAAGGGACAGAGTTAACAAATATTCACGTAATATGTGGTTGTCAAACCGGCCAATAAATGTTGTAAAATGTTGTAAATGAGAACACTAGTGAATATTATACGAGTATGGGCAACCCATCTTGTATGAAAATGGCAATTTCAGGACTAGTTTAAACTGATCTCAGATTTTAATACTAGCTTGTACCATCAATGTTGATTATGTCAACGATGAAAACATCTTGATTTTTAGCTGCATTTAATGATAAAACAGGTCTACATAGTATTCTACTAATGACAACTGATACTGTTGAATTTGAGCCTGACCCATGGAAGAGTATGCTGCTGGTTGATAAATCTCATAAATTAATAAAACGAACACATTAATAGTTCTGATACATTTAATTTTTTGTATGATAATTCTAATAATATAGATGTAAAAACATTGAAATGGTTTAAATGACAAGAAAACACTTTATACAACAATTGTTTACATTATAACATACGATTCTTAGTTGCATTTAATGGCATTATTGATATGAAAAAACTGCACAAATTACAAAATGTTAAATGATCTTTTTTACTTAATTTTACTCTTTTTCTCTGGCATGCAGTATATCTTATAAAAGCACAATGATTTATTATTTTATGATAGTGACTTTCTAGTGGCCAAGTCAAAAAAAAAAGGTTTTTGTATTTTGAGCTAAACAGTGCAGTGACTTTTTCCAAGAAATACAAAACCAAACAGTAGAAATTAATCAACATAGGATTTTAACAACTTAATTTGTTTAATATTCAAATATTTTGTATGAATTTGGGGGTTTTTCTTAATTTCTTCTTACCACAGTAGTTAATATGTGTACCAGATTCTTGAAACAAAAGACAACACAAACAGAACAATAGCCTAAACAAATACATAACAAAACTAATTTGTATAACACTGCAACTTGCAGTTGTTTCTGAAGGAAGTGACATAACTAGATAGGAATGAAGAGGAGAATTACATGGAGAAAAATGATTGGTTATAAATAAATAAATGTTGATGAAATTTTCTTATATACAATAAACATACTTAATTACAACAACAACAAAAACACAGCTAACAATAAAAGATAAACAAAAAAAAAAAAAAAAAACTGAAATCAGTCTCAGTAAATTTCTCTTATTTCTACTGCTGGTGGATGTTCAAGCCAAATTACCAAACTAAATTTTAACTGATTTAAAGCCCATTTAATAGCATTTTAAAGACCCAATGATTGTCTTAATTCTTATCAACTTCAATTTTTAGATATAACTATAATAAAAAAATATATGCTAATGCAGTCTGAAAAGTCTCATATAACAAAATCTCTGTAAATACACTGAGGTTTTATTTCTTAGCATTTTGTCATCATTCAATGCAACAGTTAGAAAAATTAAATTAGATGTTATTGGTAAGCTATTGTGGTTTTGAATTATATTTCTGTCAATTATTACAAACATGTTACCAAATGAGACATCTTAATTATTAAGTTACAAATGAGTACATACAAAATCAGTCCAAGCTGTCCGATTCTAGTCTTAGACATTCAGCTATTGCTTGCAGCGGATGTAAACTTGTCATCAAAAAGACACTGTGTGTTTTGCTTGAATGGAAGCAAGATCTACTGAATGTTATATGATTTAGGAGATAAACATTGATATTTTTACAAACCATGCAGGTCAACATGCAAGCTAAAATGAAAGATGACAAGAAAGATTGCAGTTATAAAGATTTATAAAATCTTTCTGACTGTTAGCTTAAAAAAAAACACGATGCGATCAAAAACACAAGGTTATCAGAACAATGGCTTTCTTACATAAATATATTAAAATCTAGAAGTTTCTTTCATTCAAGATGGGTGGGGTCCAAATAGAGAATTAGATGTCGACGATGTTTGATCTGTTTCCTGATTTTGTACACTATCATAGTCCATAGCATTGTCTGTTACATTATTCACAATATCTTCTCTTTGTGGACCTTCTTCCTCTTCATCTTCTTCTTCCTCCTCCTCCTCCTCCTCCTCCTCACTAGAGAGTTCTTCCTCAGGGGCAGGTAAATGATCTTCATTAGTTTCAGCACTATTATCCAGTATTTCAGATTCCATAGTATCCTCACAAGTAGTGTCCATTGAATTATCTTCCACATTGATATCCATAGTGTTACTTATTGAAGTAGCCTCCATTGACAAGTCCACTGGATCACAAGTCAGAGAATCTTCTTCTTGATTAACTGGTTGGAAATCTTGTGAACTGTTCTCAGGCATGCTACTCAAGGTATCTTGCATGGTATTGGTTGTAGAAGACGGTAAGAAATCGTCCTCTTGTTTGATGTGTGGGTAAGGGGAGACAACTCCCTGTAAAATTTGTTTACATTTAAAGCAGACGTAATCCTCCTCCTCTGAAATTTCATCTGAAGCCATACCAATACATAGCAAGTGAAACCATAGTTCACATTTGTCACACTGAACCCAATTGACTTCCTCTCCTAAAAAAAAATTAAATCATGAATCATTGGAAAATATTTTGGTAGAATGAGGTCAATCATTAGGCCTAAAATCCTTCAGAGCTAGCTTGAGAACAATTAAAGCCAATAAAAATATAAACAGTTCAATGACAGTGTTCCTTCATATAGTGACACCAATTTGCCTGAATACAAAATTTTTTTTATGGTGAAGTAAATAAATTTTTTAAAGCATACCAGAAGGTCGAAGGCACTTTATAGCAGAACAATCTTCTGATGGATCATCATCATCATCATCCATTAACTTCTTCTCCTTCTTTATCCTCTTCTTCCTTTCAACTGGTGTACCATCAGCATTTACCTTTATCTTTCTTTTCTTTTTCACTTTATCTTTCTTCTTCTCAGGACTTTTAACACCCTTTCCTAAAACAAAGAAAATCAAAAACTTTATTTTTAGCTCTTGCCTTTTCAGGATTGAAGTGTTTTATTTGAAGATCATTGTTTTAGATTCGTGTTTGCATCAGAAGTATTCACTATGTTATCAAACTAAAGTATGAATGATAAATATTGTAGAGACTAAATTCAAGCTTTTGAAGCAACACAGTGTTTCATGTAGGCTTGATACATTTTGTGTGCATATTTCCATTTTATTACTACAACCCATCTAATGTTGTCAACACACGTTTCAGATACAAAAATCCTCATCAAGACAGCAGTATATGTGACACTATGACATATAAACTAAATATAAAGAATATTGTTCCATTCTAAACCTAAACTCACCAGAATTTTCTTTCTCTCCTGGTTCTAAAAGACCTGGTTCTTTCTTAATCTTGATCTTCTTTTTCTTAGGTTTATCAGGATCACCAGTTAATATTTTATTTTTCTTTGGTGACATAATCTCACCAGCTTCACCTATTAATTTCTTACGTTTTAATTTCTTTTCTTTATTTTCAGCTCTTTGTAGTTTTTGTTTGATTTTTTCTAACTTTTCTCTTGGTATCAGTTCAGTTCCCTCAGCATCCTGTCAAAATGAAAGTATTCCATACAAATAACAACAGATTCATAATTAATCTTATTTAAAATTGTCAAAGAAAGGAATTATAATGCAGAAAAGGTTTTTATATGCAAAAAAAGTTCCCCACGCAAAAAAAGATCCAAATGCAGAACTTTCACCTCTTTACTTCAAAAATAACACCAAAATCTTACTTCAAATTCAAGGAATTTATCTTCTGTTTTAGGTTGGCAAGCTTGTAGAATACTCCAGATGTGTTGAGTTTCATCAAGTGACACTTCTAGAAGGTCTCCCTCCATCAACAGATCTTCAAGTTGTTGTCTAGCGTCTAATGATAATTCTAAAGTTGGTGTCTCCAACTGTCTAGGTATAAGTGGAGTTTTACGCTGATGTTTTCTTGGAGACATTGCTGTGAAAAAAAAGATGGAGAGATTAATTTCTCTTAACAAAATAGCTTCAACATTGAATTTAGCTTTGTAATTCTAAATTTTTATAATCAAATAATGTAAAAAGAGAGAAACAGTAAACTTACTAGTTGTAGCTTTAGAAACAGAAGAGTAAGCATGCTCTGATGTCATTCCCATTGGCATACTAATTGGTGCCGTCTGTTCAACATCACATTGAATATCATCTGAATGTTGAGATGATTGCGGTGATAATGGTATAGAAGATTGAGAACTATCTGTATCCACAGCAATATTACTATACACTAGTGTGGGCACAGGATGTTCTTTAACCACATTAGATATTGTGTTTATTCCACTAAACGCACTCTGAGTAACACTAGCTAAATGATCCTGTAAATCAGGATTACTTGCCGCTTTCATGAGTTCAGCATTGATAATTTTCTCAGTTTTTTCACGAGCTGCTTGCTCCACCATTTTTTTACTCAAAACACTGAGTTTAGCTAGAGCAGAAGCTAATTCTGTAGTGGTTAATGCCTGTCTAGCTCTGTCTTGCCAAGCCATGGCACGCTCAGTTAAACATTGTAAAGCTTCTCCTTCTAACAGACGCACTGGCAGTTTTTGTAATGATACTAAAAGAGACAAGATGGCCTCCAAACGTGGACGACGTGATCTTAAACAAAGTGGACACAGAAATTTCATATCTTTGGCAGCCTGCATCACTGCTGCTTGTGATGTTTTATTTTTCAAATTGGATGATTTAGGAAGTGGTACACAAGTTCCTGGAATTAAAGGGTAAAGGTATATAGAAAATTGTTACAATGCAAGAAATATAGAAAGTGATACTCATTGAAGACAAAATGTGTTAATCTATGTTTTGGCAACCATGAAATTTTGATTGGAGGACCTACTTTCTATCCATGTCCTAGACAACACAACAAAATCTACTACATGTATTCATGAATGAACAGGAAACAGCTTTATGAAAACTTATAACAAAACACAATCTGATGACGACACGTGTATATTGTGTTGAAATATTATGTGCCTAACTTTATTAAAGAAGTGTGTTATATTCCATAATATTGTCTTGTGTTTTATTATATGTGCTCCTCGCTTCTATATGTTGTTCAAATCTTATTTTATGAAAACTGTTCAGAAATAATTTATGACCCGAGAATCTATTTATGAAATAACTTACCATGAAACCAGTCTTTACAGAGTTCACATTGTAACATCATACCAGACGCTCCTTTACGACACACACAGAATCTAGCTTCACTAGCTTGACTTAATACTTTATCACTATTACGTATTCGTAACTCTTTCATTAATTCAAACTCTTGATTCTCAGCTGCTTTAAATGATGCCACCTAGAGGGGAATAATAAGTTGAATAATATACAGCAATACTTACTTGTAGAAGTATAAAAATCAAAACTCAAGGAAATCCTTTTTCAAATGAAAAATTCCAATATTGACGGTTAAAATATCTATAATTAGCCATTGAAATTATGATGCTAATTACCATCACTAAAGCTTAATGTCATAGAACTAAAGACTAAGACTCCTCCATAATAACAATAAGACTACTAGAGCCAAATGTGGCACAGAGTGGGACTTTGAAAATGTGCAAATTGCTAAGGGAAATTTAAAAAAAATGGGCCCTGAACGTAAATCCGAAGTGTCAAAGAAGTCGACAACTTTTAAAATTTTTGGAAAGGTTGTGAAACCGGAAGTAGTCACCAGACCTAACATTTGAACATAGCAGCTGAAAACCTTTATCAATAACCTTCAACCTACTGAAGGTCAAGGTCACTCAAGGTCAAATTTACGAGAAACAAGTCTTTAAAATTTGGAAATGCATACAGTAATAACACCGGAAGTTGACGCTAGACATCAAATATGAAAGTATAAATGAACAGCCAAAGTCAATGACCTTTGATCGTAAAAAGGTCAAAGTCAACAAAGGTCCAGGTCAAAAACGAAAAAAAATATTTTTTTAACCTTGTTCCCTTTTTTGAACTACAAAGCCGAAATCAATGAGCCTTTAACATAAGCTGAATAAAGCAATGCTGTAACTGTATGCAAGGTCATTTTTTGAAAAAAAATAAACTTTACCCTTTTTTGGGCTAAACAAGATTTTGACATAAACAAAATTTTACCCGGATGTGCCACGCCCACATCAGATTTTTTTATGTGACTTTATTTATATTAATAATATCTTACTATGGCTAAATTATCAAACCTTTGCATCTATTGGTTAACGAGATATACAATCATAAATGTCAAAAAAGGTTAAAATCTATAATCGGAAATTTTGAAATTAATAAATCTTGTTCCCTTTTTTGAACTATACAGCCGAAATAGCTGAGATTTTGATACAATTGAGTTAAAGTAATGAGGTTGGTGTGTGCAAAAGCATTTTTCAAAAAAATATAGTCTATATGGATTTTTTCCAGACAACAAAATGTTAACAAAATTAAAATTTAACCCGGATGTGCCACGCCCATTTCAATTTTTTTTTCACGTATACATTTATATGGAGTATGTTCACTTATATTCCAAGTCTCAAGCCTCTAAAATTAATAGATCATAAACTATGCATATATTAAAGTCAAAAAATTCAAAAAATCGGGTAAAGGTTTTCAAAATTGCAAAATTTAAGAAAAAACCAATTTTGCATTACCGTACATTGTGATATATCGTTCGAAAGAGCTCATAAAGCCCATTCAGAATATGCAAAAATGAACTCGCTAGGTGAATTAGGTCACCTGTAGGAGCAGTACAAAGATGCGAATTTGGCTATTTTCGGACAGCAATAAAACCGGAAGTTGATATCGGAAGTCAAATATCGAGGTATCAGCTGATAGCCTAGGTCAATGACCTTTGACCTAATAAAGGTCAAGGTCAGCAAAGGTCAAGGTCACAAGCTATAAGCCTTCAAATAGTGAAAAAATTCAATCGCAAATTGCAAAAAAGCAAAATCGAAATTCAAAAATCGGCTTCCTGAGAATTCCCACAATTTTTATGTTCTTTCAATTGACACCAAAACCATTCAATTCGGTCCAGCCGTTATGTCGGAATAGCAAATGTGATGTTTCAAGAAAATCAAAATGGCGGCCAAAGTTATACTTCCGGGTTGAATTTTATTTTAAAATCGGCTGTAGAATTACTTTGGCTACCGTTTAACAAAATTTCGTTGAAATTTATAAATATCGCCGGAAGTTATTCAACCGGAAGTGAAAATCGATTTTCCACTTTAACCGGAAGTGACGCAAAAATTTTGAATACGTTAAATTGTTAACATTAGTGACATGCATCTTTTATTAAAATTTCAGATTAATCCGAAAAAAACTGAAAAATGGTCCGAAAATTTCGAAAATCGGCCAAAAAATGTATGCTTCGAATTTTCGAAATTTGAAATTTTTTAACTCATATCGCATCGGAATTTAGTCACAGATTCCAAAAATGAAAACCCGAGCAAAATCGGCCCAAAAATGTGGCTTCCAGGGTCAAAAAACCTGTTTTTGCTGAGGTTGCAATGTGCAATTTGCACTTTTGCAAAAATGTTTCAATTTATATTCATTAAGTACCTCGCCAAAAATGGACCTCAGAAGTTGTAAAAAGGTCGCTGCAACTGTTGCAGTTTAGGCTGTGTGCCCTGTGTAAAAAACGAAAAAAAAAAAAAACTAGAACCGTGAAGACGGTACCGAGCAGTGCGCAACCCACCCGATACATAGATGAAATGTCACATTTTCAACCAATGATAAGAGTTTTACATAATAATATAAAAGCGTACTTGTCAAATTACTCACTCTCTTTTGTGTGTCAGTAGAAAGTGCACTGCAAGATATGTTTGCAGGGATAATAAAATGGATGTAAAACTACAAGAAGTAAACAGAAAGATTAACTATGAGAAATTTAGCTTCTCGAACTCATCCGATATATTATCAAGATAAATACATATACCAAGCTTCATTCAAATCGGCCAAAAACTCTAGTCTCTATCGTGTGTACAAGAAATTGTTGACGGACGGACCGACGGACAGACAGGGTGACGGCAATATACGTCCATATTTTCATGTGGGTGTATAAAAAGGCAGATAAAATGAATTCAGAAATACCAGCAGACAGACTAATTAAAAGGGTGCAGAACTACAAGCAGTCAGACCAAATAAAAGGGGCGCACGGCTACCAGTATACAGGCAGGGTTAACTAAAAGGGATGCGTGAATACCAGCAGACAGACAAACGAAACACGTACAGTTACAATGGAATTCGGCATATTACTTTCTAAAACGCGGAATTATGATTCAAATACATAGTGTCATATAAATAATATGTAAATTAGGTCACTTGACATAATTTGTTTTTAAAGAATTTTGAAAAAAAGCACTCACAGTAACAATGGAATTCATCAAGATAAATACACATACCAAGCTTCATTCAAATCGAATAAAAACTCTATCTTTTATCATATACACAAACTAATTTTAATGTTTTCACTAAGTCAAGGGCAATAACTTTTAAACCGACTACTGGAATAGCGCCAGTTTCGAACTCATCCGTGATATTATCAAGATGAATACATATACCAGAGCTTCATTCAAATCGGATAAAAACTCTAGTCTCTATCGCGTGTCAAGAAATTGTTGACGGACGAGCCGACGAACAATATACATCCATATTTTAATGTGGGCGTATAAAAAGGCAGATAAAATGGATTCAGAAATACCAGCAAACAAAAAGAGGTGCAGAACTACAAGCAGTCATACCAAATAAAAGGGGCGCAGGGCTACCAGAATACAGGCAGGTTAACTAAAAGGGACGCGGGAACACCAGCAGACAGACAAACGAAACACGAAAAGTTACAATGGAATTTGGCAGAATATTTTCAAATTCTAAAACGCGGAATTATGATTCGAATACATAGTGTCATATATCATTGGAAAGCGTAGATAGCATAATACGAATCAAAAATAATTTGTGTCGTATGTAAATTAAGTCATTCAAATCGAATAAAAACTCTAGCTTTTATCTCATACACAAGTTAATTTTAACGTTTTCACTAAGTCAAAGGCAATAACTCATAAACCGACGACTGGAATAACTCCAATTATGAAAGGATCCCAGTCTAATTAAAATCAGACCCTAATTTCGTATCCGAGATAGTATCACGATTTATTATACATACCAAGCTTCATTCAAATCGGATAAAAACTCTAGTCGCTATTGCGTGTACAAGAAATTGTTGAAGGACGAACGGACCGACGTATGGACTGGGGTGACGGCAATATACGTCCATATTTTCATGTGGGTGTATATAAAGGCAGATAAAATGGAATCAGAAATACCAGCAGACAGACTAAATAAAAGAGGTGCAGAACTACAAGCAGTCATACCAAATAAAAGGGGCGCACAGCTATCAGAATACAAGCAGGTTAACTAAAAGGGACGCGGGAATACCAGCACACAGACAAACGAAACACGAAAAGTTACAATGGAATTTGGCAGAATATTTTCAAATTTTAAAACGAGGAATTATAATTCAAATAGATAGTGTCATATATCATTGGAAAGCGTAGATAAAGCATAATACGAATCAAAAATAATTTGTGTCGTATGTAAATTAGGTCATTCAAATCGAATAAAAACTCTAGCTTTTATCACATACACAAGTTAATTTTAACGTTTTCACTAAGTCAAAGGCAATAGCTCATAAACCGACGACTGGAATAGCTCCAATTATGAAAGGATCCGAGATAGTATCACGATAACTATACATACCAAGCTTCATTCAAATCGGATAAAAACTCTAGTCGCTATTGCGTGTACAAGAAATTGTTGAATGATGAACGGACCGACGGATGGACTGGGGTGACGGCAATATACGTCCATATTTTCATGTGGGTGTATATAAAGGCAGATAAAATGGAATCAGAAATACCAGCAGACAGACTAAATAAAAGAGGTGCAGAACTACAAGCAGTCATACCAAATAAAAGGGGCGCAAAGCTATCAGAATACAAGCAGGTTAACTAAAAGGGACGCGGGAATACCAGGAGACAGACAAACGAAACACGAAAAGTTACAATGGAATTTGGCAGAATATTTTAAAACGAGGAATTATGATTCAAATACATAGTGTCATATCATTGGAAAGCGTAGATAAAGCATAATACGAATCAAAAATAATTTGTGTCGTATGTAAATTAAGTCATTCAAATCGAATAAAAACTCGAGCTTTTATCACATACACAAGTTAATTTTAACGTTTTCACTAAGTCAATGGCGATAACTCATAAACCGACGACTGGAATAGCTCCAATTATGAATGATCCGAGATAGTATCACGATAATTATACATACCAAGATTCATTCAAATCGGATAAAAACTCTAGTCGCTATTGCGTGTACAAGAAATTGTTGAAGGACGAACGGACCGACGGGTGGACTGGGGTGACGGCAATATACGTCCATATTTTCATGTGGGTGTATATAAAGGCAGATAAAATGGAATCAGAAATACCAGCAGACAGACTAAATAAAAGAGGTGCAGAACTACAAGCAGTCATACCAAATAAAAGGGGCGCACAGCTATCAGAATACAAGCAGGTTAACTAAAAGGGACGCGGGAATACCAGCAGACAGACAAACGAAACACGAACAGTTACAATGGAATTTGGCAGAATATTTTTAAATTCTAGAACGCGGAATTATGATTCAAATACATTGTGTCATATATCATTGGATAGAGTAGATCAAGCATAGTAACACCGAAACAAAATTTATGACGTATGTAAATTAGGTCACGTGACAGAGCTGTTTAAAGTTAAAAAATGCAATTTTCTGACGGCCATAAAACCGGAAGTAAACATTGGGCATCTTAAATGTTCATGCCATTGGATAAATCTCGTCAAGGGTAACAACTTTTGTTTAAGTCTCAAGGTCACTCAAGGTCAAGGTCACAAGATATGAGCCTAAAAAGTTTTGACTATTTCCGAAAATTCTAAACCGGAAATAAAAAAAATTCTGAATCGAAAATCAAAAATCGGCTTCCCATGTTTTGTTAGCAATCGACTGTAGATTCCATAGACATCATTTTTATTCAAATCGAATGATTCCCTGATTCTGAATTTCGATTTAAAGAAAAATCAGTCATTTCAAGATGGCGACTGATATGAAATATCTGGGTCAGATTTTTTCATTTCATATTTAGTCAATGGTTATTTCTAGCACATCTCAAAAAGATTTTTTTGAATATCTTAATTATTTCGGAAGTTGAAATTTCAACTTTACAAGCGAATGACGTCAAAACCGGAAGTGATATACAAATTTTGAAAATACCATTTAGTTAGAAATCAAAATGTTTATACACCTGTAAGTTTTCAAATAGATCGAAATAAAATTGCAAAAGTTAAAAAAACGGTTAAAAAAGTGCTCCAAAAAGTCAGCAGAGAATGTCCAAAAGTGCATTTATGTTGAAAGCTATTATGTAGACATTAGAATAATGAAACAAACAAATTTTTTTTTATCAAAATCGGTTCAAAAACAGAGGTAAAAAAGGTAAAAAACATAAAATGGGTTTTTCTGTCATATGTCATTTCCGGTTAGACAAAAAAACGCCATTTTACATTTAAGCAACACCGAGCAGTTAGTTATTGTAGGAAAACATGTGAGATAATGTGTGGCATGCTCCCTTCATACCGAATTAGCGTGACCAGAAGTAGACAAAAAAAAAAAAAAAAAAAAAAAAAGTCATTATGAAAACAAAGCAGTGCGTTCGCTAGAACGCACTGCAAAAAAAAGGAAACATTTCGAAAACAAACTGGGACTTTGCGGTAGCAAAGTCCCACAATAAAAATAAAAACATTCTAATTGAATGAAATCTTACAATAGCAGCTGGATCTCTGGTCTCCTCTATTCTTATTTCACTATTATTATTATTTTCATTTAATTCTCTCTTTTCTATACCCTCTCTTAACTTCTTTCTTTTCTTACCACTACTATATATACCTATATCAGACCTTGGTGATAGGATCTACAAATATAATGTAATATACAGTTTTACCCTGGAATTTTTGTGTCCTTAAGATCAGATTTGGAGGGGTTAATGTGGAATAGAGGGTCTAATATGGGATGGGCGTTGGAATGGAGGGGTTGATGTGGAATAGAGGGTCTGTTAAAAAATCGGCTCAAAATTGCATTTATCAAATAATATAAAAATAGCGATGCCCCATCGTAATACGCCCACTTTTGTAATGGCAGGCAAGTCGTCCGGGAGGTCGACAAGAACTATCAGTAAATGAAACATCTGTCGAAAACCGTGCCATCAAGAATGTTTACAAAATTGAATGATTTTTGAGTGTTTACAACTACAAGTTAACAAGGGCAATAACCCATGAAATATTTTTCAATTCTTCTAATTTTCTATAGGGTTCATCCTTGGGTGATTATGAAAAATCATACCAAGTTTCGTCAAAATCCATCAAGAAACAAAGCTCTCTATCGTATCCACAACTTTGTTCAGGGCTGAAAAATTAACGTGTTTTAAAGAACAAGAACTCATCAAATATTTTTTGATTAGTATGAATTTCGATAGGGTTCAACCTTGAGTGATTATGAACATTCACAACAAGTTTCATTAATATCAATAAATCAAGAAACCAGCTCTCTATCGTGTCCACAACTTTGTTAAGAGCTAAAATTTTAACGTGTTTTAGAGAACAAGGGCAATAACTCAAATATTTTTTATGTTTTTGATTTTCAATAGGGTTTATCCCAAGGTCAAGACAAACACCCATACCAAGTTTTATCAAAATCCATGAAGAAACCAGCTCTCTATGGTGTCCACAACATATTTTCAAAAGCAAGGGCAATAACCCATGAAATATTTTTCGATTCGTCTGATTTTCAATAGGGTTCATCCTTGGGTTATAACAAACACTCACAGCAAGTTTCATCAAAATCCATCAAGAAACCAGCTCTCTATCGTGTCCACAACAATTGTGGACAGACAGGCGGACAGACAGACGGACAGACAGGGGCGACTACAATATACGCCCACATTAATGTGTGGGCGTATAAAAACCTTGCCTACAGTCTCAGTTATTGTTGTTACATGGAGAAACAAGTGACCTTTCTATTACAATCAGACTAAATTCAATATAATAGGTCTCTTACCTCTAGCAATGTATAAGTTGAATTTTTCTTCAGGAATGTTCTAGCAGTACGTTCACGCCATGATTTAGCAGTAGTAACCTGGGCCTCTATTTGTGGTAATATATCTAATCTAACTGGTATAGGTCTTCCTTTATTAACTAAACTCTCTAATACATCAACATATGGGTGGGAATCAGCATTCTGAAAATATTTAAGAAAAATTACACTTTAACAAATATAGTAAATGGCTTTTTTTATATTCATATAATGAAATTAATTACTGAATATGTGATATACTTTAATGTTATTTGAATACACATATCAATGCCATTTATCAACAATCTATCTGATATGTCAACTGATATAGATTATATAGATATAATTCTTCGTGAGATGAATATGAATACCATTAATGTTTAACTAACCTGTATATAGTCAACTCTGTTAGTCCACTCTCTAGCTTTTCTTACAGCTTCTTTTAGAGCACTTACATTAGGTAAGTATGCTGGTATTGCCTTAGATTCATTTATAATACCTTCTAATGTCACCATTACATGTCTTGGTCTAAAATAAATAGTTTATATAATAAAAATATATATATCAACTTTTAAATGTTCTATTTACTATCAAACAACTAATGTTCATTATCTTCAATAAGCTTATTTATAATTTTTTTAAAAACATCGATATCTAAGTACTTTTCAATCTGTTAAATTTGCCTGGTTTTCAAGGTTTCAACCTGCTGTGGGTTCAGTAACATTCAGGAGAACACAGGCTAGAGGTATATTGTACCACATAAACAATGAGATGCATTTTTGTCACCTACCTAGCTTGTAAACAGATACGAGCCTTCTCTTCCCATCTCTCACTAACAGTAAGTAATTCCTGTAGTTCACTCATAGCTTTCTCTACAGCTGGATGGGGTGTGAGACTAACTCCAGCTTCTATCATCTTCCTCATAATATCTAGAGTGACACTTGGTGGATCTTGTAATGTTAGTCTTACATTGTCTAACCATTTAGCTTGTAGTAATACCTAATAAAATAATACTTAAATTAGTATATAAACTAAAATTTATGTCTGAATGGAAAAAGGAACGTCCTCTATATTTGTTCATGACAGAAATAGAAATGAACTTAAGTATCAACCTACCTGTGGACTCCAAGAGTAAAAGTTTGGCATTACAAAGATATTTTTTATTATATTTAATATGAAATGATGCTGTATTGCTTTATTTTGCAACGTAAGTGATAAATTGTGTTGGAACAGCGCTGTCACCTAGCCAACTATTTCTTTTCATTTTACATGTCTTTAAGAATTAAAATTAAGATAATTAATAAAACATTACCTGTCGTAATTTGGGAATTTCATGTAAATCAACATCTAAAGTTAAACCAACTTCTATAAGTTTTTCTATTTTTTCTGAATCTGGTGTTTCAGCCTCTAAACAAGCCTGGGCTTCAAGTTGAAATTCGTCAACTTTATTTAATAATTCCTAGACAAAGAAAGATACCATTTCATATGTTAAACATACTTTATATAAAGCAAGAATAAATACTTTTCATGACGAATGAAGTTCCTTTTGCAGCACTTTATTATTAATCGCTCAAATGTCCATGTTCAGATCATATTGAAAGATTGCTTGCAAAGATAAAAAGAAATGTAAAAAATGACATTCTCCATTTTCTTTCCCTGTAATATGTCTTTTTAAAAAAAAAAAGTCTGCATCAATTATTGTGCTATGTCTACAAAAAATTTAAAATGGATGGTTATAGTAGGTGGGACGGGACCCATGCATGGCATTGGCAAAAGCAATAACAATATCATACCAATATATTACCAGGGCTTGCCAGGCAAGGTAACATACGCCCACTGGGAGCTGTCGGAAAAGATAATATTTTAATTAACGATAATACAAATTTCATTATAAAAGTCAAGGGCAAAACTCTAAAACTGTTCATCGAAAATGCATTAAGTTAGGACTGGATCAGGATCTTATCAATTGTAATGATGACACAAGTTTTATCAGAATCAGTTCAAAATGGTAGCTTCAATCCTGCTCACAAACTATTTTTGACGCATTTTTAACAAAGTCAAGGGCAATACATCAAAAACCGTTCATTAAAAATGTGTCAAGTTAGAACTTGTCTGAGATCTTATCAATTCCAATGATCACAACATTTTTTATTAAAATTGGATGAAAACTGAAGCTTCTATTGTGTTAAAGAAACAATTTTTTACGTGTTTTATGAAAGTCAAGGGCAATAACTCAAAATCTGTTCATCAAAACTACGTAAAATTCGAAATTGACCGAGATCTTATCATTCTCAAGGAGCATACCAAGTTTCATTAAAATTAGATGAAAACTGTAGTCTCTAGAGTGCTCACGAACAAACTTTGACGCATTTTTTCAAAGTCAAGGGCAATAACTCAAAAACTGTTCATTGAAAATATTTCATATTCGAACTTGACCGAGATCTTATCAATCTAAATGATCATAGCAAGTTTCATCAAAATCAGATGAAAACTGTTGTCTCTAGAGTGCTCATTAACAAAATTTGACGCATTTTTTTAAAGTCAAGGGCAATAACTCAAAAACCGTTAATCGAAAATACGTCAAATTCGAACTTAACCGAGATCTTATCAATCCAAAGGATCATAGCAAGTTTCATTAAAATCAGATGAAAACTGTAGTCTCTAGAGTGCTCACGAACAAAATTTGACGCATTTTTTCAAAGTCAAGGGCAATAACTCAAAAACCTTTCATCGAAAATACGTCAAATTCGAACTTGACCGAGATCTTATCAATCCAAAGGATCATAGCAAGTTTCATCAAAATCAGATGAAAACTGTAGTGTCTAGAGTGCTCACGAACAAAATTTGACGCATTTTTTCAAAGTCAAGGGCAATAACTCAAAAACCTTTCATCGAAAATACGTCAAATTCGAACTTGACCGAGATCTTATCAATCCAAAGGATCATAGCAAGTTTCATCAAAATCAGATGAAAACTGTAGTGTCTAGAGTGCTCACGAACAAAATTTGGCGCATTTTTTCAAAGTCAAGGGCAATAACTCAAAAACCGTTCATCGAAAATACGTCAAATTCGAACTTGACCGAGATTTTATCAATCCAAAGGATCATGGCAAGTTTCATCAAAATCAGATGAAAATTGTAGTGTCTATTGTGCTCACAAGAAATGTTGACGGACCGACGGACGGACGGACGGACGGACCGACGGACAGGGGCGACGACAATATACGACCACATATTCATGTGGGCGTATAAAAAGTGATAAAAAAAATCTTACTTTGATAAGTTTTGTTTCTTTAATTTTACATGGTAACCCTTCAACCTGTTCGTAGAAACCACTTAATTCTTCATAGGTTAGTTTGACTATATATTTACCATCTAAAGACTGTCGATTTCTATATAAAAATATAACACATTATCAACATTACTATTGGCTTTTTAACTCTCATCATCATAGTTGTTTTCATACACCATGTTTTTGGATGAGGTTTTGATCAACGGAATTGTTTTGCTTGTACGGAATTTTATAGAGTGAGAATGAAACAAATATTCAAGGCAATATCTTACCTAGTTCTGACTTTCTTACAGACAAGTTGATTGGCTACGTCTGCACATTTCTCAGCTTCTGTAACTGACATGACTAATGTTTGATATAATTCATTCTCTGGAAATCTCTTCTCTTCAAACTCTGTTATTAATTCTCGTAACTCAGTTAATTCTGAAATAGTCAAATATCTTATAGTTCTATTATAACATGATATAGAAATTTCACTGACTGTCCAAATCTATCATTTTAATCTTAAAATGTAGCACTAGAATCATTCACAATTATAAGCTTGTAAGTCACAAAAGCAAAGATAAGTCACATCTGGAAAATATAAACACTCACCCATTTTATCATCTTCTTTGGCTTCTAGAGCATTTTTAACAGTTATATTCCAGTTATCAAACGATTCAGCTCTAACTTTGAGCCTATCTAACATAGCTGGTAGTTCATCTAAACTATATCTATAGCGTAATGTCAGTTTATTTGATGGACAGGTACATAGTTTGGATACATGATGTAAACAAACAACTTTATCTGAAAAATTAAGAAGTATATAGTCAAATAAACCTTGAAGTTTATTACTGAGAGAAGAAAGATGTTTTTGATCTAATGATTTGGACACTAATAATTCTATTTGTTCCATCTTGATTTCAAATCTGACTATTCTACCCAAATGGTAATCAAATTAATATGATATTTCTTTTATCAATGAAAAGAACCATGGGACATGAAATGGGACACGGGAATGGTACAAATAGAAATGAGAATATTCCTGATAATACATGTACTTACTTGGTTTACAATCACAGGTAACAGCTGATAGGAAACAAGTTGTTTTACAATAATCACATTGTCTTTCATCATCTGGTAATAATTCAAATGCTTCTCTTTCAGCACTCAACATACCCTGAAATATTTCAATACAATTGTTACACAATATGACATGGTCTTTTTTAAGCTGCAATTTCATATCAATCATGATTTCTTATGAAGACTGATGGTATCATAACTGACCATCTAACGCCAGCCTTATCAAATGGCAACCCGCAACACCCTCAAAAGTGGCCCCTCAAGAGTGAACCTTCTGCTAAAATACTCTATTGAGCTCTATTAAGCCTTTTACAAAAATTTATTAAGATGGCCTCATCTAAAGTAACCCTATATGGTTTACCTTACTGATTTTGTCATATCGTTAAAGTTACCTTGCCAAGTAAATGTTTACGTAATCTTCGTTCATCATCAACAATAGATAAAAGATTTTTGTGTGTTGCTGCAGCTAGATTAAGGTCAAGACTGTTTGGGTCAGCAGCCATTTTACAAACTAATTCTTCATGTGAAAATACACACTGCCGTCCTAATGATCTGTAATGTTCTATACATTGTTGACCTATAGGTAACTGGAAAAAAAAAAAAAATTATAAATACTTTTGTTTAGTATCAAATCAACTCCAAAATTATGAAATTCATACTTTAGAATTGTAAACAAACATTACAAAGCATACAATTCACTTCTATATTGAATATATTCAAAAGCTTGATTTTAAGCTTCACACAACTTACCCAATCAGCAGGACAGAAATTAACAGCTTCAGCAAAATTATAGCCTTGATTAAAACCAGCATGATAAGCTCTAGGGAATGTGATAATAAATTCACCGGCATTTTGGTTCGTTCGACAGATCTGAAAAGAAAAGAAACTTTAGTCATGTCTCAAAGATTACTTATATACTACAATACTAAATCATTTATTGGGATGTTGGCTGTTGTCTGTTAGTACTCTGAGCATAATGACTGATCTCAAAACAAACACGAATTGTTATCACAAAGAACAAATGGATATTGATAAATTCAATAATCTTGTGCAAAAAGTAAAAAAAAAATCATTATTTTTGTCAAATTATCTCATCCAACCAATTAAGAATGATTATACTTACTGGAACACCTTGATCAGATAAAATATTGGGATTCATGATAGTTGTCAACTGATGTAATAAATCAGGTGATTGTTCAAATAATTCTGGAGCTGTATGTTTCATAGCTATTTCAAATTCTTCAGCCTTACTACCAGGTACACCATACCAGGTTTTAGGTTCTCCCCTGAAAAAAAACATAAAATAATATTCAAAATGCTCATATGGACCTTAGTTATATCACTTCTCCTGTTATCCATATAATCAAATCCATTTTAAGTAGAATTTTCTGTTAATATATTACATAACTTAATTTTGGACATGTTTTCAGTTTATCATCAAACCCTTAACCAATAACCTCAACAAGAAACTAAAACAAATTTGGATTTATTGCCTCTAAAACCTTTTATAAATATAACAAGTAATCACAAAAATGTCGATCAAGTCGATTAAAAGTGGATTAAATGAATGATGGAATATAAATATATTAGAGATAAGAAAAATAAAATCCTTACCAATGAAGATAGTTGATAGAATAACTCCAATGATCTTCATTATGCCAACAGAAACTAGAGAAACACATTCCAACATAACACCACGGTATCTAAAATAAACATAACATTTGTACTTATTAAATAATATTGTTTTAAAAAAAACAAGATAGTTTTTCATATAAGTCGCGTTTTGAATTCATTCAAAAAATAGTATTCTGACATAATTCAGACATCATTTTGTAAAACGTAAATATCGAATCTATAGTAAAACCTACCTTCATGCCAGAAATATCAGCATTAATATGACATAATACTGATTGTTCTAATACAGCTAGATTATTTAGATTCCAACCAGAGTTTACATATTCCTGAAATATCAACAGTTTTTTAATATTTAAATATCTAATATTACTCATTTTAATAAACCAGCAGTCAATGCTTTGACAAATCAATAATGCTTTTGAAGCCAACATTTCATATGAAAAGACAGAGAAATACTTCAATTCCTCAATTATGTCTTAGGATACTACATTCAGGAGAACAAGGGAAGACAAGTGGTTGCCTAGCAATATACGCCCACTTACACTACATAAATTGTCAATATATCAAGGAATGTTACTATCTTAATTTTTGTTGGATGGTGTTCAGATTTAAATTCATCCAATATCTTGTTAATATAAAGCATCTAATTTCATAACTAATAAAACTCCGTAAATATTTGTCGAAGCGATCCGGAATTAAAACTTGTCCAAGATTTTATGGATATTATCCTACACACAAAAGTTTATTAAATTCCTACAACAACTGTGGTCTCTATCATGTTCACAAGTCGTTTTTAACATATTTTAGGTGTAAAACTCCGTAAATATTTGTTGAATCGATCCGGAATTCGAACTTGTCCAAGATCTTATGGATATAATCCTACACACAAAATCTTATTCAAATCAAACCAAAACTGTGGTCTCTTTTGCGTTCATAAGCCATTTTTAACACATTTAGGGTGTAAAACTCCGTGAATTTTTGTCGAATCGAACCCAAATTCGAACTTGTCCGAGATCTTATGAATATAATCCTACATACAAAATTTTATTCCAATCCAACCAAAACTGTGGTCTCAAGCGCGTTCACAAGCCATTTTTTAATATTTTTTTGGTGTAAAACTCCGTGAATTTTTGTCGAATCAAACCCAAATTCGAACTTGTCCGAGATCTTATGAATATAATCCTACATACAAAATTTTATTCCAATCCAACCAAAACTGTGGACTCTATCGCGTTCACAAGCCATTTTTAACGTATTTTGGGTGTAAAACTCCATGAATGTTTGTCCAATCGAACCCAAATTCGAACTTATCCGAGATCTTTTGAATATAATCCTACACATAAAATTGTATTCAAATTCAAGCAAAACTGTGGTCTCTATTGCGTTCACAAGCCATTTTTAACACATTTTGGGCGTAAAACTCCGTGAATTTTTGTCGAATCGAACCCAAATTCGAACTTGTCCGAGATCTTATGAATATAATCCTAATTACAAAATTTTATTTAAATCCAACCAAAACTGTGGTCTCTATCGCGTTCACAAGCCATTTTTAACACATTTTGGGTGTAAAACTCCGTGAATTTTTGTCGAATCGAACCCAAATTCGAACTTGTCCGAGATCTTATGAATATAATCCTACATACAAAATTTTATTCAAATCCAACCAAAACTGTGGTCTCTATTGCGTTCACAAGCCAATTGTGGACAGACGGACCGACGGACGGACGGACCGACGGACGGACCGACCGACGGACGGACAGGGGCGACAGCAATATACGACCACATTTCAATGTGGGCGTATAAAAAAGGGGTGATTGACATACCTCATCTTCAGGACAAAGATCTGCAGTAGATTTGGTAGGAAACCCACTGCCCATTTCTAGAGCATGAATATCAGCTCCATATTGTACACAAACATCTTCCTCTAGACAGTTTACTAATCTCCAGAATTCTTTTTCTACAGCTTCCGGTGGTACCACCTATAAAACATTTCATTGAATATAATTGATGGAAGAGAAGGATTGAAAGTTCTAAGTACGTGTACATAAGTACTTTTAAAGGGTTAACCTATGAAATCATGACACTATGTTGTTTTTTGAAGCACAGTATATTAAAAGAAACTGTAGCAAAGGAATTATTAAATATCAAAGTTTACTATTTTCAATGGATCAAACCAGATGATAAATATTATGACATATTTTAAATGAATTACTTACATGTACTGGCATATTGAAATAACTAGATTTAAAATGATCAGCCATTTCACCAAATGATTGTAACGAATATTCTCTTTCAGATTGTTCAAACCCATATGGTGCTTGTGGTTTATTGCATACCTATATAATAAAGAAAACAACATTTTGAAAATATCATTCAATTCAGTCTTAAATGTTAAAGATTTCCATATACATTTAAGAATGAAAAGGAAATCAAGATTAAGAAGAATAAGAAAACAGTGAAAAATTCTAAGACACCTTAACAATGGATAATAATAGTAATATTACATGTAGAACAAGTACCTGTTGAACACAGTAAGGACATCTCCAATCTCCTTTAGGTACCTCAGCTAATGGTGGTATTAGACAATAAGTATGGAAGGCGTCATCACATCCATCACATAATAACATATATTCATCACCATCACCTCTTTCACATGTACGACAATGATATTTATCAAACTGAAAATAAGTAACCCTCACATTTCAACATCATGAAAACAAAATAGTTCAACCAATCAAAATCATTCTACAGACAGCCAATCATAATCAATCAATGTCTTGTCCATTTACTAGGCATGACTAGACAGCCTATCATTACCGAGTCACAATGTTTGAGTCTTGAACATTGACGAAAGTTTTACTCAATGAAAATATAATTCAACTTACTACAGAAGAGAAGACACCCTCATCAAAAATATTGTCATGATGTGTTTTCGACTTGGTTTTTGTTGGTTTCACATCTTTTACTTCATTTTTATCGTCTAAAATATAGAAAAATGTCACATTTATATGGTGCGACAGGATTTATAACATTTTTTATATTTTCATATCTGTTCTATGAATAGTCTGATTTCACGATCATTACACTATCTGTATGATAGCATTCATTGTGCATAAGATCTTATGTAAAGTACATTAAAGGACTAATCATTTGAGAAAATCTATACGGACAATGAATTAACATGTTTATCAGTCATTTAATAGTCCTAAACAGTGTTCTTTTAGAGATAGCTGACTAAAGACAGACAAGTATCCCTATTCTAAACCGCACAGTATCATTTTACATGCACCACTTCTACCAAGAACAAAATTTCTCTTGAAAATATTTGAAGATACAATTTGACCATATCATATGCTTAGAAACTCTAATTCAACAAATACAGAAAGATAAAAAATAGTTTTCAATAAAATAAATGAAAAAAGAAGAAGCTTATAACTTGATTTGTAATTAATATCAATGTTGTTAAATCATGCAAATTTGATCAACACATCAAAAGAATTCATAACTTAAAAATTTCAAACTGTTCAGACAAAGTCTTCAGAAATCAATAGCTTTTTCAGAAGACCGTGACACAAGTTTTGTTAATCTAAACTTTCTAAAAGTGTGTACATTCTTTGTACATTCAGTATGGTATTCTAAAAATTTGCAATTGTTTTTAAAATTTATTAACAGTTTATAAGGCAATATAAACTTTGAAAATATTAAAGATAGGCTAATATTAAACTTTTAATTTTCCATCTATCTTATACCGTCCTGACCTGTTGGAACAGCTGCTTTAGGACCAGCTCCAAAAAACTGTAGTTTCTTTAGTTCTGAGTTAGCACTATAATCTATGACTGGATCCTGAAAGTAATAAGTTGGCACTATATTCCAGGAATTACAAAGGGGAAGAATAATGAAATGATAAAAGGAAAACAGTTTTGTATCAGATTCTGTCTTATTGCTCAAAGGCAGATTTCCTTTTTCTTTTTTAAAAGTATAAATGTATGCATATGGTAATTAGTAAATACAAAATACTGATACAATTACCAATTAAAATTTTGTACAACATTTCAGGGCGCTTTTACACCCAAGCACAAATTAATAAGCAACTTACTCCTTTAGTTGATCTTGTAACTTTTCTACCATGACCAGAGGTAGAGTCTGCCTCCATTTTTCTTGGTTTATAATCATACTCGTCTTCCTCTTCTTTCTTTTTCTTCTATAATAAACATAAACAAATACTCTAATCAAACAACACACATCAAAAAGAGGTCTACCTTTAACTTCTCCAGTCTCTGATAGCTTATATTGGACAGATTTTTCCCTGATACAGTAAGAGAACTAAGCTTATTTTTAATCTGATTATTGATCATTTATTTAGTCTGTTTATTTTTGTCAAACTATATTTTCAATGCTAGATGAAGATAAAAGCTAACTTTCAACAAGTAACTGCAAATATTATAGACATTAATCATGGTGGAACACTTCAATTTCACAATAGGCTAAAATTATTATTTGTTAGAAATCAAAAAGTTGTACTTACACCCAGTCTAACAGTTTCTCCCTTTTTAAATAATAGAAAGGGATAGAGTATTCTTTCATAATGAGACCTGATAATACTACCAATTCCTTTACCAGTAGGAAAACCTAACTTAGATGATATCTTGGCCCATTTTCTTTCATTACTGACCACATCATAACCACCTTCTTTATCCACATTCTACATCAATAGATAAAACAATATAAATTTCAAATAGACATCACTTAATATGTCTTCCTGTATCTTCCCTAAACTTTTCAAAAGAATATGATGTCATAGGCCTATTGGGGGAAGGGAATGGGGGTCAAAAATTTGGTTGAAAAAGATTAATTTATTTGCCTTTTCAAAATCTTTATTGCCAAATTGACAATGACTGGTAATGCCAAAGTTCTGTCAAGAGGCCACATCAGAAATCTTCCCTTTAACAGATTTCAAAGCTATATGAAAGAAACCTTACTTCAAGAATATAATTTTGATTCACACATACCTTATAGAGATCATTTAAATCTAACAATTTTCTTTCTACTGTTGGTATCCTTAATGAGCAGCCCTGGAATGATAAAAGGTGAAACAATTGCCAAAGACATTAAACATGTTGATATCATTCAAATCAACCGAATAAGAATAAAGAACAATAAATAATATTTTTAAAGCAACACAGACAAGGAAAATAGAATTATGTAGGTTATATTACCCTACAACCTATCTAGTTATCAAAGAATAATAAAATAGAAAGTTTTATACTCTGTTCTCGGGTTGATTGTCCTGATCAAGACAGTAGCCCACTGTCTATAATTCCAAAATGTTCATGATTCTAGTATGTTAAAAGGGGCACCTGCCATTTTATTTGCATTTGACACCAGCAAATTGGGTAGACAAAAACAATTATATAAAGGATATTAGGATATGTGAATGTTAATATATAGGTGATATAGATGACCACTATAGCTGATCATTTTAATTTATATAACAAGTCCTAAATGTTTTACACTCAAGACTCTTTCCATATCCAATTAAAAATGTTATCAGCAGTATTTATTACCAAAATTTTTACAATAAGGTTCTGTTTAACATTTGTCCATAAATCAAGGATACAATCATATAATTAGTCAGATTACTCATTACTGAAAGACAAGTGATGGCCAAGTCAGCCATTAGTGTTTCTAAAAATAGATAGACACTTGCACTTACCTGAAGCTCCCAGAATCTAGCTAACTGATCCAAAAAATTTAATTTAATCCGAGATTTGGCCTAAAAAATCAAAACAAATATAATATACAAGGAAAACAATTACAAATTTTAGAAAAATCACAAAATATAAAACTTGCAATAAGAAACCCTCAAAGACATATTTATGTTTTTTTTAGACACATGGGAATAATTTGGGTTAAAAAATCATGAAATCTGTTGAAAAAGGTTAGAAATATCTTTAATTTTAAAATATCAAGTCTGTTCAGCAAGATATTTGGAAATTACAGACAAAAATAGAAAGAAAATTCAACATGGCTGCCATAAAGAAGAAACATATTTGACCAGTTCAAGACTAGGCCTAATTCACAAACACAATTGAGAACCCTAGTTATTATTAATGATCATAGAAAAATTTGGCATTAGGGAAGAAATATGAAGTTTCTTACCTCCAATTCATTTAATTTTTGGATCCTTGGTGTAAATTTAAATGTTTCCACATTAACTGCAAATGGAGGTTGCCAATCCTATTTGAATAAAGTAAATAATATAACCATCTGAATTTCTGATGGACAAAATGTTATCACATCAAATAAGGTTAATCAAGCTTATTAATTAGTATCAATAATTAATATGATTAATGATGTAATTGCAACATGGAAATGGAAAAACTAACCCCACCCAGTCTTGGTCCACTGTCATGTAAACTGACAACTAGGCCTATACGGTAAACCATTCTTATGCAAGCATCTTTTTTTTTGTTCTATTCATGCCCAAGATTGGCCTATTCAATTCAATGGCATGGCTGCCACATCAATGTCTCTACCAAAAATACTCTTTGACAAAAATAATTTGCTTCTTTATATAAGCTTATACAAAGCGAAATCATCACAACATTATTGGCAAAGTAACACTTAATACTGAATCAGATCTAAGAAGTTTCACGAAAAAAGAATTTATGAGCCCTCAGATATAAGACTAAGAGCCCCACCCCGAAAACTTGACATTTAAGCTCAAGCTCTGAGACTCTAACATAAATTAATTCCCGATGCCCATCGCTTTTCGTCTTAACGTCCATAAATATCAAGAAAGACCCTCATCTATCCAATTTGCAATTAAAATCCATCTG
The DNA here is from genome assembly GCA_029955415.1 of Lottia scabra. Lineage (NCBI taxonomy): Eukaryota > Metazoa > Mollusca > Gastropoda > Lottiidae > Lottia > Lottia scabra. Next base: position 1,323,745 of record JARJEI010000034.1, read on the forward strand.
ATTGCATGGGTAAAAATTAAATACACTCTTAATATGTAGGCACTACTTGTTTGGCCTAGTAGAATGAGTTCTTAGTAAATGTATTCACAAGTGAAATGTGTGGGGGCCTCATCCAGGCCTCTCTTCAAATCTACTGAAGAAGCATAACAACAGGCTCTAAAAATTCAATCTTTCATCAAATATATCAAGAAACAAAGGCAAAATTGATATTTTCAAAAGTTAATTTTAGAGATGCAATGAATGACATTTGGAAATCTAATATGCCACGATTGTCTTGGACACAGACAGCTCACTGCGGCAGATTACAAACAAAGCGTCGCCATATTACACGTTCAGATTCTCACGTAGTCATAAGATATGGGCTTGAAAACAGTGCTTGAAACACGACAACCTGACATAAAAGCATCTGTATGTATTTAACACTAGCACCACTATCCATTTATTGACAAATACTAACCGGTGGAGGTTTAATTTTACATATTCCCGACTGTTCCGCAATAGGTCTTATTTTGGCAATGTAACCCAATGGATCAGCAAATTCTTCTTCAGTCGGAGTAAACACTGGAGCCTCCGGTGGTGGCTTGAATCGGGTGTACGGGTCACTCATCTCTCCGAACTAGATCCAGTCCATTCAAGTCACTCAATTAATCCAAAACTGTTAAGGATCCATAAATCCACAAAATTATTAAATAATATTCATTGAAATACACATAAAATCCACACTTCAATTTGAGCCGAACAACAGACCTGACAGAGCAAGTGCGCTATATGGCCAACAGAAAATAGTTCTTATCAATATTTGATATTTTGTTTATTTTTTGAAGATAAATGCAAGGTTTGTGTTATTTTTTGGAAAATATAGCATAAAGAGAATATCTGTATAGGCTGTCATGAGGATTTTTATCAGTAATTATGTTCAAAGTAAAGCGTCGCCCAGTAATACGACCTGACTTGAGGTCAAATCTAAAGTATCCGGTGATGGGTAAATGCCACCAGGTGTCGCCAAGTCATGTTTATTTTGTATTTTTGACTGGATAATCAAGAATATAATAGAAAATGATTATTGGAAGTTGGGTCTGGATGTTAGATACTACATTCAAATTCAAGTTCTAAGGGGAAAGACTCTTTTTAATTTACATGTTAAATGTATTGTTGTCTGGATTATTTGAAATAAAAAGACTCATTGTATATTATTTATGGCTACATAGTATTTTACCTATCTTTTTCTTCAAAATATGCCGTGTTTTAGTTGCTCGTAAACACTATAATATAGGCTTGCATGTCATTAGTAAAAGTAGAATATCATCTGATGACAAGCGTACAAATTTGCTACAATATGTATTAAAGTCAATATATGTCTCATGTGCAGTAACATACCACAATCGGCAGCTTAAGGTCTGTAGGTTTCGCAACTCATCCACTATGGGACTTGTTTTTTTATGACGATCAGAGAGAGATTTACCTCTAGGCAAAGTATAGTCAGCTGCTTTCGAAACATTGACAATTCAGCCCATCGGAGAGTGCACAAATGTATAATTGAAGGGATTGTGTAAATCTGAAGACTATATTTACATAAATTCAAGGCCTAAATCGATCCTCGAAAATACCGAACATTCCCCTTTAACAAGTGGCATATTTTGCCTACAACGAGTATGGCAACGTTTCCACCAAGCTTAGAACTGTGTTGACGGCGACGTCAGCGTCTGGGTTCAAATCCGCGAAATGAAGTTGGGGTGCGGGAGCATTGGCTGCGCCTGAAACTAAATCCGACCCTGGTCGAAACACTTGTATGCCAATAGAACTAATCCAAACGCGAACACCGACGCCGATGCCAATGCTCAGAAGCACGATGGAAACGTAGCCATAATATATCGTCAAGGGGAAAGATATTGAAGATAAATGCAAGGTTTGTGTTATTTTTTTGAAAATATAGCATAAAGAGAATATCTGTATAGGCTGTCATGAGGATTTTTATCAGTAATTATGTTCAAAGTAAAGCGTCGCCCAGTAATACGACCTGACTTGAGGTCAAATCTAAAGTATCCGGTGATGGGTAAATGCCACCAGGTGTCGCCAAGTCATGTTTATTTTGTATTTTTGACTGGATAATCAAGAATATAATAGAAAATGATTATTGGAAGTTGGGTCTGGATGTTAGATACTACATTCAAATTCAAGTTCTAAGGGGAAAGACTCTTTTTAATTTACATGTTAAATGTATTGTTGTCTGGATTATTTGAAATAAAAAGACTCATTGTATATTATTTATGGCTACATAGTGTTTTACCTATCTTTTTCTTCAAAATATGCCGTGTTTTAGTTGCTCGTAAACACTATAATATAGGCTTGCATGTCATTAGTAAAAGTAGAATATCATCTGATGACAAGCGTACAAATTTGCTACAATATGTATTAAAGTCAATATATGTCTCATGTGCAGTAACATACCACAATCGGCAGCTTAAGGTCTGTAGGTTTCGCAACTCATCCACTATGGGACTTGTTTTTTTATGACGATCAGAGAGAGATTTACCTCTAGGCAAAGTATAGTCAGCTGCTTTCGAAACATTGACAATTCAGCCCATCGGAGAGTGCACAAATGTATAATTGAAGGGATCAGTAAATCTGAAGACTATATTTACATAAATTCAAGGCCTAAATCGATCCTCGAAAATACCGAACATTCCCCTTTAACAAGTGGCATATTTTGCCTACAACGAGTATGGCAACGTTTCCACCAAGCTTAGAACTGTGTTGACGGCGACGTCAGCGTCTGGGTTCAAATCCGCGAAATGAAGTTGGGGTGCGGGAGCATTGGCTGCGCCTGAAACTAAATCCGACCCTGGTCGAAACACTTGTATGCCAATAGAACTAATCCAAACGCGAACACCGACGCCGATGCCAATGCTCAGAAGCACGATGGAAACGTAGCCATAATATATCGTCAAGGGGAAAGAAGGAAATCAATTTAAATTTTCGAACTTCAACACACACTTCAAAGGCCCTGAGCTGAGGTATCCAACAGCTTGTTAGCTGAATCATCTATTCAACATATCTTTGCATTGGAGACATATACATCACCCAAGATGATTACTTCCTGGAAAACTTCACCCCGGATGATTGCATCCAGACAACTTCCCCTCGGATGATTGCCCCCCTGACACCCCCCCCCCCCCCCTGGAAAATTACCCTTCCATGTAAAATTGCGCTCAAGACGATTCTCCTGGACAATCCCCATCCTTAAATGGAAGGGAGCGTTAGAATTAGCTGAAAATGGACACAAATTAGTATTTTCATGTCAAGATGGCTCATAGAGTCTATGCGATGGCTCAACTAAGGGTTTACAGGCCCGTAGGAAGCAATTTCATATTGGGGGGGGGGGGGGGGGGGGGGGGACAAATTTTGCAAAAACTCATTCTGAAGGGTGGTGGTACTGAATTCAATGTTATTCAATTTTCAATTTTATTATGTATCATAAATTAATGCTGTCCGAAATGACATCAGAAGCAAGAGAATAAATCATAATTTAAAATCAAAATTTTCTCGGGATGGCTGTCTCCCTGAACTGTCCGTCCTAAATAATATGCTTCCGTCAGATGCGAGTCGTATGTCATTGAGAGAGTCTCTAAGAAAGAAAAATGAGTCCCAACTGATACAATGCCCGCAAACCCTCTACAAAGGGTTGTCGTCTGAAATTCTCCTTGGCAAGGTCTGAGAAAACTAACCCCCATTTTCAAAAAAGCGCCGATTCCGTACCCTTTACAAGATTATAGTGGTCTCTAAAAGGAAAATTAGAAAAAAAATACTTTTGTGTAATAGTGCCATAGCCATAAACCATGGAACTTGTCACAAATGAAATCTCAACCTGATCTGGAACAAATACTTTGACAAATTCATCCATTTGCGACTGGGCGAGTCTGAAAACTTCTGTATTTCACACTGATAGCATCCACTGAAAAGTCACACTTGCTATTGGACTCTTTTGTTCTGTTAGGAATTTCTGAACCTCCACTTCAGCTAGCGGATATCACTTAAAACTAAGGTTAGAAATGTTTATTTCTGTATAAGTGAGCGACTGTTAGCTTATTGATCCGATGAGCTGCTTTGGATCTTCATCCGGCCCTAAGCCAGATTTATTTGTCGCAATGACCGTTTCACCATCAACGTAGGAACCAGTCGACCTGAGACAACCCCGACAGCTGCCTTTTAAAGAGCTATTAATTACCAGCCACAGATCTATCTAACTAAACGCTTGCTGAAGAAACAAACATTTAAATTAAAAAACAAAAACACCTCTCACACAAAGACAGCCAGGAGAGCTTTGGAGTTCATCTCCGATGTCAGTATACTATAGATATAACTACTTAATTCATAAATAACTCAAAATAAATTTATTACATGTAATGGTTTTATTTACAAATTTATTTGCATAAAAATAAATACTGTCATGTGTCGTTTTTCCAAATGATACTGAGACATATTATTTTGCAAACTTATATTAAAATTCATTGCCTTGTATCATATACATGTATAATAAATAAAACAAAACAACTTTTTAATGTACATTATAGGTAACTTTCTTAACAATTTTCACAAGCACTTGTTAACTATCATTGGTATAAAAATGTTTTCAAACACATTAAATTTTGTAAACACAAATGATTAGCATATGAATTTGAAGCTGTCTGAGCAAAAAAGAAAAACAAATGTTAATAATTTTTGTAACCAATACTATTTTCTAATAAATGAAGTAAGAAATAGTTGATTAAATACTCTCCTTCTCTTACAATAGTCTTGATTGTAGCCTAGTCCTCCCAGAGAGATCATAGAAACATTGGCGGCACATTTTTCTAACTTACATGTAAGGAGATCATAGCAGCCTCTATGAATAAGCAAAGAAGCGTTTGGGGTTGACCAAGAAGCTAACAGTGATCATTAAGGGTGTTAATTGGGCTATTTCACGTTATGAAAAAATGGAATAAGTATATGAAATAATGATTTCTTGAGACTTGTGCATTTGTTGATGATTTGGGTTCCTTCTCGATAGTTTAAGGTTGATTTCATGTCAATCAGATTTTTTTTAATGAGTCATAAAAATTGGACATTTCAAACCTTTGATACAAGTTTAAAAAAATGTGAATGGATCAATCTACATCAAACTTGGCATAAATGTAGACAATTACATTGCCGAGAAACGTACAGAGCGATTTTCCAAAAAAAATTATTATTTTGGTGGTTACCATGGAAATACGAAAATTTACACGTAGGTACGGCAAACATTTTCCAGGGGCCAAACTGATTAGAATTTTCGAAAAAACTCTCTGTACGTTTCATCCTTATTGAATAAGCTTTCAATCAAGACCAAGATCGTAATTTTCCAATAAAAAATGGCTGAGAAATCTTGTACCAACCGGGACACATTTTGCTACTTTTTCCTAATTTTTTAGCAAAAACTAACGAAATACCTATTTTCTTTTCGTTTTTTTTCATTCTATATAGTTTACAAATAAAGTAATAATAATTATCTACAATCTGAGCCCAAAAATAATAAGTAATTCGCAAAAATTCCATCTCGTGTTTTTTTTCTCGAACGCTAGCCCAATCAATACCCTTAACCTATATTTAAACTAGTCATTAAGGGAGTGAACTTGAAGGTGACAAAAGACCAGAAGATGTTGATGAAGGTTAAGATCAATCAAATATCTTTGGTTAATTTCAGACAAAATAATAATAAAAATGTAAGAATTACAGAGATTCTTTCAAAAACACAACAGCTATTAACAATATCACATTTAAACGTGTATACCCAGAAACTCTTTTTGAAATTATCACACCAGTTGAAATTTACTTTATTCATGCAACTTAATATAGTTGTCTAAATTATTTTCTTTACAAACTCACAGACCTCAATGACAGATAGGCCTATCAATATGACTTTAAGAGGAAAAAATTGCCTAGTTCATCTACAAACTTCTTTTAGCTGATTTTATAGATGAACTGACTGTCAGTGCTATGGATAACTGAAAATGAGCATTAACATCTAGTAATGTAATATGTATTTCAACAAATATTAGTCTTTTATCAGCTGATGTCAAATTTGACTCTGAAAGTCACTACAACCCAATGATAAACTACAAGATGAGCTGCAGACTGTTAGTTAATAGGATTATTTAAAAGATTTGTTAAGGTGGACTCAAGTCAACTGGTAAAACGCTCCTCTCAAGATATCGACTAACTACTTAAAAATCTAGTTTCTCTCAGAATTTTCCTGTTGCATGGTTGACCGTAAGCATGTTTCCCTGAATAATAATAAATAGAATCAAGCATTTAAATAATTACTGCAAAATTACTATTTTAAATTCATTCTTTTTTTTCATTTAAATAATTATTTAATATATTTTACAATTTGTGTGGTAATATCAACATTGTAATATCAAACTAGATCAATATCACAATAGAAAACACAGTGTAATTCTTCTGGGTATATTATAGGACTGACTGTATATTTTAAGAAATAAAGAAACACTTTCACAGCAAGGAAATGTCATACATTATCTGCTCATCAAGCAGTTAAAATCTGTCCACTGTTAGTCAATTTCAAATTTTTAAAGATCATGATAATATTCAAGATACTTATCAACTATTGCTATATACTACTGTGTGGTTTAGCATATCCTTTTCTTCAAAATATATAAAACTATTTTCTTTTTAAATCAGTTAGATAACTAAACAGGAAGCAAAAAAAAATGTTATTATTAAAATGTTTTTGAAAGCATTTCTTGTTGTGATATCTGTTTTACACTGACATTGACTGATCTGTCTTAAATGATAAATTTCTTAACAAAATTCTCAATAAAATAAGCAGACTGATACATAAAGATATGTAAATCATAACACAGAATAACACAGACATTACCTGAGAAATTATTTCCAATAAAATATACATGCACCTTACTTTTATTTTTAAAGTGGTAATATGTGCCTTTCTGTTTTTACTGTATTTTGAAATATTTAATCAATAGTCTAAACTCAAGATTTAAAACTAAAAGTCACAGTTACAATTTTATTTTTAATTTGGATTACAAACGTTGAAAACAACATGGATTACCCCTTTTTTCAACTGCTATGGAATAGTCAAGAATGATTTTAAATATTTTCAAAAATATATTTATGCTATACAAAAGGAAACATGACATTCTTAAGTTGGCATATACTCCCACTTTAAGCTTTTCATTTGGGAAAAGAAAGAGTCATCTAAAAACAATGTAAGGAAAGTATAAGAAAACTCAAACCTGTTTAAAATAAATCACATGCTATCTTCAACTAGTCCAACTTTTACGAATTCTTGATTCTAACTTGATAACCAAATTACTTGACAACATGAACTAGTTCAGTTTATCTGAATTCATCTTAATTAGGACTAAATCTATTTCAGATTATTAGACAATTTGAAATTAGTTCAAATTCAATTACTAGACAATTTAAACTAGTCCAGATTTAGATTAATAGTAAATTTGACCTAGTTCAGATTACTAGACAATTTTTACCTAGTTTAGATTACTAGACAATTTTTACCTAGTTTAGATTACTAGACAATTTGGACTAGTTCAGATTACTGGACAACTTGAACTAGTTCAGATAACAAGATCTAGTTCAGATTACTATATAATTTAAACTAGTTCAGATTACTAGAGAATTTTGACCTAGTTCAGATTACTAGATAATTTGAACTAGTTCAGATTACTAGATAATTTGAACTAGTTCAAATTACAATATTATTTAAACTAGTTCAGATTACTAGAGAATTTTGACCTAGTTCAGATTACTAGAGAATTTTGAACTAGTTCAGATTACTAGGCAATTATGACCTAGTTCAGATTACTAGACAATTTTGACCTAGTTCAGATTACTAGATAATTTGACCTAGTTCAGATTACTAGACAATTTTGAACTAGTTTAGATTACTAGACAATTTTGAACTAGTTTAGATTACTAGACAATTTTGAACTAGTTTAGATAACTAGATAGTTTGAACTAGTTCAGGTTACTGGACACATTGCACTAGTTCAGATTACTGGACAACTTGAACAAGTTCAGATTACTAGATAATTTGAACTAGTTCAGATTACTAGTTACTTTGATCTAGTTCTGATTGCTAGACACTTGTACTTATTAGAAAATTAGTGTTTAAACAATGAATCAGAATACTAAAAAACAAACTAGTTCAGATGATAAGACAATAGGAATAGATTGTCCATATTATGAGAAAACTAGTTCAGATGGCTTTACAATTTGAATCAATTGAAATTTTAATTAAGTTTAATTGGCACTTTCAGCTATATTTTAGGCTGCCAGAACAGATAAGATGGCTATCTTTTAGAAGACATTTTTCTCTTAGATTTGAAATTATATAAAATCAATTTCTATGTCTAAAGTATTATAATGAAGTTTTTAATCTTTTTTGGTAAATAGATAGCATAACTATGATTTTAACTATTGTCTTCCAAACAGACACTATATCCCTTTCAATTCCATCCAAATAATTCAGTGCATACCGCCTGGAAAGTTTGATATCTCCATATTGTAGGTAAAATAACAATAACATAGTCAATAAACTAAGTTGAAGTTCTTGAGAATGATAACAGGTAATAATTCAGTTACATGATAAGAACTGTGTACAGCCCTATAATTCTATCTCGACTGGAACATGTCAAATCTGGCTCAAAACTTGCTGAAAACAAATCATAATGCACTGCTTGTAAAACCTTTTGGATAATATATGCTTGTAGCACAAATAAGATGACTGAAACATGTCATTTCAGAGTTGCACATTCATCAAAGTTCTTTTCTTTCAGTAACTTAACTGCTTTCAGTCTGTTTTTCATGATGTTAACTTTTTAGTCAGGTTACCTATTTTACTTAGCCAGGTAACTTCAAGGTTCAATCCTGCCAAGTTACCTGCTTTACTGAAGTCTGGTTACCCGTGCACTCCAGAAAAATACATTCCAATGAAAAAATTAACCTGTTCACTGTAACTACTCAAATTATTCCATTATTCCCTGAAGCCTGGTTACATGTGAAGTCAAGAAACAATGTAGATATGTAACCTGATGCCCTGTAGCCACATAATTCATTCCACTGTGCTGGATGAACCTAGTCTCTGTATTGTGAGCACCTATTGCTAGGATATGAGATTTGTTGAAGAGTTGGATAGAGGTTGTTGTAAATGTATTTCCTGTCTTTGACCATTTTCGTCTGTACTTGTTCGTAATAAAAATGTATGCTGAGTTTGTGGACCTCCCAAGGCACTAAAGTTTGATTGGCTAAGGAGAGGAATGGTGACTGACACTGGCTGCATGGAAACCTTTTTGTTCATATTGATATTAGATTTAACTTGAATAGGATTTAACTGAGTTTGACTAGTAAATAGTTGACCAGGGTTAATTGGTCCACTAGTTTGTAACAAGGGCACACCTTGGGTTGTAATACTTTTAGGTCCAGTTTGCACAAATTTCTGTCTATTTCCCACATGTTTATCTAAAACAGACAAGAGATCAAATCATATCAATAAAAGGTTTGAAATTAAAGATTATTACAGAAAAAGCATTTCATTACTTTCAATATCTAGAGGAAGGAAGATTACTCACAAATATTAAAAATACTCCAGAGGTAGTAAATTTCTTACAAAAGTTTTTTTTAGTTGTCAAAATAATCCTGACAATTTTATGATGTTACAAATTATGAATCTCATAACATGAACATATTTAGATGATTATAAATACCGGTATCAGCTTACCTGTAGAATTATGAACACCATTTGTTAAACTAGAGTCCTGAAACAGATTTAACAATTAATAAGGTTTAATAACAAGACATATTTCTTTTTGTCTATCTACCCTGTAATACTTTCAGCAATAAATGACCTATTAATTCCATATCCTGTTATTAATGGAATTTTTTATAGCAAATGCTCAAAACCTTTATTCTGTGTCCTATTTCAATTAGAACATTTAAGAAGTTGATTTATATAATATGGAAATATTTACCTATTTACATTACAGACTAAGCTAGATTAATTAACTAAAGTACGGTAGTTAACATTCAAAATTTTCAGTGGCATTTGAATATCTTGTCTTGGCTAAAATATGAGTTTTGAATATGAAATGTTACATAAAAAAACAGAAACTTACTTGTAACTGCTGTGTAGTAACAACTGGTGTGGCTAAAGACATTATAGTGTTATTAGAGGTGGGTTGTAAATTTGGCATCTGTAACAATGTACCTTGTATTCCACCATCCATATACACAGCATTCTGAGGTATGGTGAACACATTATTAGGGAAAGTCTTGATTCCTTCAATAGTATTCACTAACTTATTGTTACTTTTTGTTCCTGCCACAGACGTTCGTGACTTTTTAGAGTTTTTATCATCAGTTGTTATCACTTGACCAAACTGTGATGAGGCAATACTAACACAACCATTCCGAGTTAATGATGGATCTATTCCAGTCAGCACAAAATTCACTTGTCCATCTTTATGAATTATGTTATTTTTTTGTAATTGTAACTGTCCTGTTTTCCCAGCAGTAGTATTAAATTGGCCGATCGTTGTACCCGTTAGATTCATGCCAGGGATGGCAATAGTTGCTATAGGGTTTGAGTTATTGTTAATAGTTGTACTGAGTGGTAGGGATTGAATCACATTTGTAAAGTTTTGAGATATCACAGGAGAGGGGTTGCTACCTTGACTACTTATGTTGCGTTTCCGCTTAGCAGGGTTCATATTTGTCACAGTAGGCAGAGAATTCAACGGACCTGGACTACGAGAACCAAGGGCTTGTTTGGAAGTTCTATTTACAGTTTGTTTTGATTTTTGTTTCATTGAGCCTGTCCTCATTTGAGAATTAAACATTGAGTTAAAAGAATGTGCAGCAGATCCTGCCAACCCTGGATCCATAAACTCATAAGGGTCAACAGCATTTGTAACAACATGAGAATCTTTAGGCAAATTCGATTCCACACACAGTTTTCTGAAATAAATACAAAAAATAGTGAAATGATACTTTAACAAGCATGCAATGTTTTTCAGAGGTTGTGTGTACATTAAGATGTGTTGACACTATCAACATGCCTCCAAAAAAGTCAAACCTTTTTCCAACATGATCTGTCTACACTTGAGCAACAATTGAAAAACATTTAAGTAACATGTTGGAAGGTGATTATGACTGCATTTTGTCCACATGATAGCAGAATGTTGATGAAAGATGTAAGCATGTCTATAGTTGGCATCAACGCTTGCAATCTACATGTATATATATACAATAATTCTATCATCAATCTGCCTTTAAAAATCAGAATTGTGAGATTTGTACTATTTTGATGCCAAACAGACATTAACAAACATACATATTAACTTACTTGTGAGGTGGTGGATGAAGGTGTCTTTCTATAGCACTGATAAAAGCTGCACGCATAAAATCAGGTCTATGATTGAAGACAGAATATCTAGCGCCAGACATCATTCGAGCACCAAAAGTACAAATCTGGAAACAAAGAAATTAAAATTTAAAAATTTGAGTACATGCGAACATGTATATAAAAAATTAGGCTTACCATGAAATATTGTATCAAGACTTTATACTGAGAGATTTGCATTATCCATGAGCTTACTATTGCAACTTTTTGGGCATTTTTTATCTGGTATTGCAAGTATTGATACAAGACAACACATAATATGGCATTTTGTACATGTCATAATTGTTTGAGATATATCATATGAAAATACATAGTAAGAAATAATGAAAGTTTAATGACTTACTGCAGCAGGCCGAGGGTGACGATTTATAAAATGAGTTTCTCGATAATCTATTTCTTCCTCTATACTTTCACTTTGACCATAAACTAATGTATTACTATCTTCACTCATTGATGTTTGTGGAGCATATACACCACTCACAGATATTCTGAACATATAGAAAGAGATACTGTTAGCTAACAATAATAAGGCTTTTAACATTGGTTGTAAATAAAACAAAAACATACAGTAACCTTCCAGATATAACATCAAATGGAACAAGACGTATCCCCACAAAAAAGTGATATATTAAAGAAACTACAGTTTTTGCATTTATCTCAATAAACTCAAAAAGTAAATTTAAGGATGATGTTTACTTATCATGACATACGAGATCTGTTGTGTTAATGAGAATCTTTTAAAGAAAATGTGCGTGCATATCTTAAATCAGCCCTTTAATTCTGAAACAGCTTTAAGAAACAACTGGTTTAGATAAAAATTTTATAAAAAACAAACCTTTGGAAAGCTGGACCAGATAATTTATTGTGGGGTTTTGAAGATCTATGTGGAGAAGTTATAGATGAGGATTGGTTTGGTTTGGAATGTGAGGAATTGGCGCCAGTAGAGGCAGACGCCGCAGCCGCAGCAGCAGCAGCTTCACTAGCTTCTAATAAATAACTATATTTGGACGTTGGAGGTGGGAGACCAGCAGCCAAGGCTTTAGCTTTAAGTAAGGCTTCTTTGGCAATTCGATGTTCCTTGAGGAGGTCATCAAATGGTTTGATTCTTCCCTTCACAGCTCGACGTAATGACAAGGCATGAGTCTGAAACAAAAAATACAAGATTCAAGAATGACTAATTGACATACATGTATATATATTAATATATTATGTATAGCAAAGAGTTCTATAATATTTTGGCACAGAGAATGATCACAATAAATATATCCTTGTGAAAAGATAAGGATGAATGGAAAATAATCAGTAAAACAGCAGCTCACATACCTTACAAGTTAGAGACCTAGTACATGATTTTTGAATGTCTTCAATAAACACACCACAATGTTTACTAGAATCATATTCACGATCTGAAAACAAAAATCAATACTTTAATAACAGAACACTATAAATGTTTTTCTCCAGGGCATTCTGCAACTCTAGACAGTGAGCCATCATAAGGGATCAAAAATGTGGAATTTTGTAAGCATCTAAGTTGTAGGAAAACAATACAAGGATGCAATGATAGGACAAATCATAGTCCATACAGTTATTGGAAATGAAATGCTTGTCTTGAGTATATTAGTATTTGAAAGCTACAATTACCTTTACAAGGTAGAAATTTCTCTTTGAATGGTTTCACCAATTTGGTAGAACTACTTGATTTGGTCGTATTACTGGTTAGAGATAGAGATGTAGGTTTAGGTGCCATTGAAACAGAGCTAAAAGGTTTTGTCAAAACATTGGTAGTCACTGTATGACTAAAATCAGGTTTAGTATCACTTTTAATTGTCACAACTGAAGTAGTTGAAGTCACATTGGCAGCAGTTGAAACATTACTGCTACTACTTTTACTTGATAGCGATGATGCACCACTACTACTTTTACTTGACAATGTTGCTGCACTACTACTTTTACTTGATGAAGATAATACATTACTACTCAGTTTACTGGATGATACACTGCCAAGTTTACCAGAAGACACACCACTATTACTTTTACTTGATAATGTAGATGATCCACCCAATATTTTACTCGAACCACTACTAGTACTTTTACTTGATATGGACGATAAAACTTTTGATATTGGAGTAGATGATGGGGTAGCTGTTGAGAAGGATTTTGTAAGTTTTGGAATAATAGGTTTGATTTGATGGAGAACTGGTGGTTTTTCAGGAACTTTTTCCAACTCTGCTAGTAACTCTGGCATTAAGATGTCTGTTTTTTCTTCAAGCTCAATTTCTGTTTTAATTGAGCTGTTGTGAAGATCAGATGTCTGTTTATCAGAATCCAGACTAATTGCTAATGGTTTCTTGCCTGAAAGCTGCTCTGTTATACGTTCCACCTTCACAATGGGCAACGTTTGTGATTTTTTCACCTTTATGCTTATAGGAGAGTCATCTAGTTTCTCCCCTTTTTCTTTTACAGGGGCCGAAGACTCTGATTTATCTCTTGCATTTTGTCTAGCTCTGGCTAATGCTGCAATGTTGGGTGGAGTTTGTTTCACACTGGCTTTTGTAGGTACAGGACATGTTAAAGGTGCCTGGCTGCTAGATGAGCTTCGTTTTTCTTCCTTCTTGGGAGAAACATATTTAGATGACGAATGAGAACTATGAGAGGTAGAACTGGAACATCTTGCATGACTATCTTTAACACCATGTCTTTTGACTGCAAAATAACAATAAGACAAATAATACGTAAGAGAAGAGTTATTAAAAGTTCAAAGAGAAAAATTTCTATTGAATCAAAGTAAGTATATTCAAATATTTCATGAACACAATCAGTTTATCTTATCCTGAAGTAGACCTGGTTTAATTGGTCATGTATGACTTGTTCAAAATCAACTTTTATAATAGAATGCTCAAATTCGAATATTGAAATAAACTTGGATGTTGTAAACAATATTTGTACAACTGCATCCTGTGTTAGCGCGAAGAAGCTTTAAGTACTGTACTCCCTTATAAACTCAAATAATGTGTTGCCTTCAGGAAAATCAACTGACATGAACTGAAGTTGTGCAGTGTACATGACAGACAAAGAATATCATACACATACAAAACATTTTTACATAATCTTGAGATCAAAACAACAAAATATCATACCCATATGCTGCTTGAAGGCTTGTGGTTTTACAGATTTGTTGCATTTTTCACAGAGCACCAGAAATAACTCATCTTGAGAAGGACAAAAACCAAACAAGGATAAATCTGTAAAAAGTATTAGAAAAAATAATAACAGAGCATAAAAATTGTTTGTCCTATGTCAGTATTATTGGTTAATACAATCTCAAATAATATATATTAGATCATTGTTTTCCATCAATTCGTGCATGACTTAAACAGTCACATGTAACATCTATGATTAACAATTAAAGTTACCCCGGTAGATTCTTAGGGAACTTACACATCAATGATCAGAATGAAACTGTACAATTTCTACATTCCTAATTATAGACAAACTATTACAAGCGATACGATTGTAACTAAGATTTTTGAGGATTAATCATCAGCTATGGCATGGTCAGTACACTACTCATTGACAATGCAATTTTTAATTTCAGTAGACAAATGATATTTTGAAAGATAAAAAAACCCAAAATAAATCTCATTCTTTCAAATTTTAAATGATTTATGAAGAAGGAATTAAAGCATTTGACATCTATCAGTGTTGTAGAGTATAACAGTTTAGATCTAGATCTGCTTCATCAACCTTGACTAGGTCTAAAACTTAGTTGTTATTCACATCTTATAAAGTTTCAGGTATGAATATGATGAGTAACTGAAAAGATAACATAGTACAAAAATAATCAGGCAACATTCCCACATTGATTATACAGACCTTTCTTTCTTAATTTCATACTGTCCTCTGAACTTTCCTCTTCATTTCTAGAGCTTATCACATCATCATCATCTATACAAAACAAATTTATTCTTGATTATGACACTTCCCATTGAACTTTAATAAGACAGGGGATTTATCTCGTAAATTTGATTGCAAATTCTACGTTAAATAGAAAGATCGGCATATACATTTTTTCAGGGATAACAGATAAGATAATAAACTTGCCATTTTCATTTGTCAGTGGGACATTGTCTGCCCAAGCTGACCAAGACTGGCCCGCAAACATTGACGGACTCCAGTCCTGGGTCGCCATTTTGTGTAGTTTTCTTGTTGCTTTCCACCGAAGCGGATTTTGCCGAGTATGACGTCACGATCGGAGAATTCCGATGATCTGAATATCGCTTACACCATTAACAATGATTCCGTTTTTCAATAAGTAGGATTTTGTTGCATAAGAAAAGACTCAGTGACTAATAGTTATCAAATTTTTATTGTCGTTTAGATTTGTGAAACTAATATAAGGGCTATTTTATTCCAAATTTTAGGCAAGGTTTAATTTTCATTGTTGTAAGGATTGTTTATAAATGAAAAATGGCGGTACCTGATGGTAGGTACACGTGCAACAAGCATGGATTTTATGATGTTTATCTGTCAAAATTAATAAATTCATCATTGCTATCCTTGCTACTGTCTTCCTTTATTTTGATTTAAAGCACTGCTAATCTTTGGGACGGGCATTGTTGACTTCAACTGGATTCTGTTATTGGGGTGGTGAATCTATAAATAGATATTTTTTTTTAGTCATTATTGTCAACACAACACTAGCAGTAATCAGTGATGTTTTTGATCAGTTTCATTAATTATCACAGCTAAATCTAATGGATTTAAGCTTATAATAAAGTCCAAGGTTTACTGAGTGTCATTGTGTAACTGTACCACACTTGACTAACAATAACATGCTCTCTTTTACAAAGGGGCTAATACAAAACAGAGTGATACTCTAAATCTACTATACTATCTATATAATATGGTATAAAAATCCTAATAATGCATAAGTTCTTCATCAATGACTAATTGATACAGATTGCTGACAAGGTTGAAAATTTCTTAGTTATGTCATCACACACGTAACCAACAAGCTACAACAACATGCACATTGTTTAGACAAATATTTTTGCTTATTTCATCAATAAACTCAAAAGAATTATATTTCATAAAACTCCCCTTAATACATTAGTAACATCTGCAGTGATGAAAATTGATGAATTTAATCTCAAAATGGTGGTAAGATTTCAAATGACGTCGCCATGAAAAATGAAAGAATAAGAAAAATTAGGCAAAGAAATGGAAAAAGACATTCCATGTTTTCATAGTTCTCACATCAAAATATTAATAGCAAGTTTTTGAAACATTTCTTGAGCTAGAAGAAAGTCAGACTTAAGAAAATGTTGCACTTAAAGGGGTTGTAAAGTGATTTTCTTAACTTTGCAGATTGATGCTTTCAGTGTCACCAATATACACAAACAAAGTTTAGAAAATCACTTTACAATCCCTTTAAGTTTATTGAAGTATCCACTTTGATTGTATGATTTTCATAGTCACTTTTGGTTTAGGTTAATTTTGCAATGATATTTCAATGAAATAAATATGGGACATTTTTACCTACCAGTCTAGTTCTTTTGTTTCATCAAAACAAAATAACAAATCCATTGTTTATTTCAGATGAAATTATTAAGAGAAGTTTATTGATTGATGGAGAAGGTGGCAATGATAATAAAAGAATTAATAATTTGCTTAAGATGTTCATCAGATGGACTGAATCTCCAGATGATGAAGACAGGTATTACACTCATACTTAAAGTCATATAATCTATCAAGAAAATACTTTTCAAATTTTTCAAATACATTTCATTTTCCAATACACTTAGTTAGTGAAAAAGATTGACAGGTCTCCATATAGTAAAGTTAGCTTGCCAGGCAAGGTAACATATGTCCACAGGTAGCTTTGATTGTAATCAATCTGTAAAGAATTGTAGCCTGTGGAGTGGAGTGAGCACGACCCAAAAATATGTAATTAAGAAATATAACACTGTAAGTTAATATAATGATTATCCTATGATCACAAAAATTGATAGGGGATTATCTTCATAATGTCATTGACCCACAAAATTAAAATCATAAGAATTTGTTAAGAATTGTAGTCTATAGAGTGAGGGCAAGCAAAATCTGAACGGACGGATGGGCTGACAGGGTGATTACGATATACCCCCCCATTATAATATTGGGGAATACAAAAATGAAGCCTATACAGACTAGATAAGAATGTCCAGTTCCCAAAGACTATAATTTGTTTGACTTTTTTTAATTCAGCAATCTAGTTTTTCAAAGAATACTATCAACATTGTCACAGTGTGAATATACTCTAGAAAAATCAACAAGGGTTTATCACATGAACAAAGAAGAACAAGATAATTATGAGATATTAAGTCAACGAATTGGTGAGTACTGAATATTTCTAATGTAGTGAGATGAACACAAATAACACAATGTTGTTTTAGATTGTCTATGGCATATTTTCACACTCTACTCTATGCAATATTATGTATAATAATTGTCAAATTGCATATATTTAGTTACAAATTTTTATTATTTTTTCCAAGTTTTGTTTCAATAGATATAAATTTATTTATTAACAGAGAAAAAGATCGAAGAAGCTACTGAAAAAATAGCAGAATGTAAGATTGAATTACAACAAGCAAAGCGTATTAGAAAAAATAGACAAGGTGTGTAAACTTATATATTTGACAGAAAAAAGGGTTTGATAATCGGAATCTATGTTGATAATGAAAGAACTTAATAATAATAAACTCTTTATTTTACATGGGTCAGAATTAGGCCCAATACCATACAGTATACAACATATAGACAAAAAAAAAAATTTGATGGACAGAATATGATTTAGTGATCAAGTACATGACCACAAGATGATGTACAGTCAACTGATTAATTAACAGTCTAATTAAAATCAGAATCCTAGAATGCACCTATTGTTCGAGAACAAAATCCCAGCGCAGGAGAGGGCAAAGATCTGATTGGTTAAAACAAAGGTCATTAAGGTTAGGTCAAAGTTAACGTGAACGTTTGTTATCGCGCCTGGTTCTCAGACCCTAATGTAGTGGTTAAAAAAACGGATTTAAACAAAAACGAACGAACGAAATTAGGGTCTGATTTTAATTAGACTGGTTAATTAAAAGATCTTTTTAAGATATACAATATAGTAATATACACAAGTACATGTGTATTATATGGACATATTGTCTTCAAGTGATTAAGTACATTGCGACAAATTGCCGTACATGACACCCTTTATGAGTGACTTTAAAGTATTTTATTCAATGAGCTTTTGTTGTTATTATTTCATCTGATGAAGTCTTTGAAACAATGAATCAAACTTGTAGAATAAAAAACTTTGGTCACCCTTAAGTTTTTTTTCACTTCTTTCATTATACCTTAGAGTGATATATTAGTGAATTTTTGCAAGTTTTCATAAATTGCACCATTTGACAATTATTTTCAGCTAGATATTCAGAGATTAAAGATTCTGACGAGCCAGTAAAGTCAAAAAATATCAGATCTTCTATTTTATGTATGTTTCTATATTGTATTGTAGAATATGATGCCTTAGCTAAAGTAATCAATCAACATCCTGATAGACAAGAAACATGGAAGTAAGTAATGTAAACAAATATTGAATAAATTCTATGGTTGTAAAGAGGTTTTCTTAAAAATTTGTGTGTATCAGGGACATAATTATTTTGCACCAATTCAATTTTCAATCAGGCTTCTGTGGTTCCAGCCATACCTCTTAAAGTAAGTATTTGATGAAGTCACACCTGCGAAGGTCTTCTGTGATACTAACATATTGCGTAATTTTGACCTATACACATAAATACTTCAGTAAGCCTCTCTAAAAAAAAAAAAACTTTTAAGGGTCAAGACGCCAGTAAACCAGAATCACTGAAAGTCACAATACTTAAAACATAATGACTCTGCTTAATATATACAATTATTGTATCATTATTGTATAGCTCTATTTTGTATTATATAGGATCTTTTTTTTTCAGACAATTGCAGAGTTTAGATGAAGAGCTCAAAACTTTTACTGACAGAAAACAGAAATTAGAAGAAAAGGTAATAAATCGATGGTATATTTTTTCTCCCGCTCTTTGATTGGTCTAGGATAGCTTACCAGTATCAGTCAAATGACAGTGAGGTCAATGCTGATCTGCCAAGTGACATTGAGGTCAATGCTGATCTGTCAAGTGACATTGAGGTCAATGCTGATCTGTCAAGTGACCGTGAAGTCAATACTGATCTGTCAAGTGACAGTGAAGTCAATGCTGATCTGTCAAGTGACAATGTTGTCAATGCTGATCTGTCAAGTGACAGTGTGGTCAATGCTGATCTGCCAAGTGACATTGAGGTCAAAGCTGATCTGCCAATTGACATTGAGGTCAATGCTGATCTGTCAAGTGACAATGTTGATCTGTCAAGTGACAATGTTCAATATTCATCTGTAAAGTGACAATGTGGTCAATGCTAATCTGTCAAATGACAGTGTGGTCAAAGCTGATCTGTCAAATGACATTGTGGTCAATGCTGATCTGTCAAATGACAGTTATGCATTAGACTATTGTGCAAAAGTTTGTCACTGTCACTAACTGAACTAGATATTTTAATGTCTAAAGGTTTTGTGGAGTTACCTCCCTTTTATCAGGTATTTTTCTATTAATGTATTTTCAGCTTGATTTAAGACAAAAACAATTGTTGATCTGCCAATTGACATTGAGGTCAATGCTGATCTGTCAAGTGACAATATTGATCTGTCAAGTGACAATGTTCAATATTCATCTGTACAGTGACATTGTGGTCAATGCTGATATGTAAAGTGACAGTGAAGTCAATGCTGATCTGTCAAGTGACAATGTGGTCAATGTTAATCTGTCAAATAACAGTGTGGTCAAAGCTGATCTGTCAAATGACAATGTGGTCAATGCTGATCTGTCAAATGACAGTGTGGTTAAAGCTGATCTGTCAAATGACATTGTGGTCAATGCTGATCTGTCAAATGACAGTTATGCATTAGACTATTGGTCAAAAGTTTGTCACTGTCACTAACTGAACTAGATATTTTAATGTCTAAAGGTTTTGTGGAGTTACCTCCCTTTTATCAGGTATATTTCTATTAATGTATTTTCAGCTTGATTTAAGACGAAAACAATTTTTGGTGTTAATAACAGCTATACATGAACTACAAGCTATTTTAGATGGTAAGTTTCTGACATGATAAGATATGCTATTCTAATATGAATAATCACCTGTTTAATAAATGCACTGGCTACTCAGATAATTTCCTTGTTGAAAGATCAAATAGTATCATAAAGGATAATTAGCCTAAACAGTGTTTAGAGTGTAGATAATAACCTTTTAGTTTTTCTACCAAGAGTAACATTAGATGAATAACTGTTTATTACAGAAGATGATCATGAAGAAATGAAGAAGAGTGAAGAGATGGATGTTAGCTAATCATGGTATAATCATGGTGTTATAATACCATTTTTCCGATTGACAGCTTTAAAGCGTATTTGAGAATTACAAAATTAAGTGTATGTGACTACAAAGTTCAATTAAGAGCTGTTATAATTTTAAAAAATACTATAGATAAACAACTTTAATAAACATGGACCTAACTTATTTGCCTCATTGATCTAATATGGGCTATAGAATATTAATAATTTGTTAATTCAGTCTGATTTCTGTTGTGTTGTATATACCGTATTAACAATTCGTAGTTTTGATATAAATCTGTTAAATATTTTCATAGTAATTAGTTTCTAGCGTTCACAAAATCATTGTTTATACTTCATCATCATCTCCTACATATTTATCTGTCAATAATGTATGATAAACTTTTATCAAAACTGTTTTTCTTGTCTATATTATTCCTATCAGGTAGGGCTGGGCGATATACCGGTATCGCGATAAATACCGGTATAGGAATTTATATCGTTAGTAATATCGCCTCAAATAAAAATACCGAAATATCGCCATATCGTGATATATGTAATTATCATGATATATCGTCAAATTTTGGTCAAGATAAAGTCATTTTAACAGTTTTAACACATAACTTAATACTTTTAGATATTTGTAAAAGATTTGTTTTTTCATGTTATTGATGATTTGGTTGTTTTTGACAGATATTTACTGTTTTTCTTACATATAAGATTTTTTGATAGAACAAAACATGAACATTTTGTTTCAAAAACCAGTAAAAACCCTTCTTAAAAATATCGCGATATATACCCATATCGTGATATATTAATGATGAATATCGTGATATCCACTTTAACCAATATCGCCCAGCCCTACTATCAGGGGCAGAAAAATAAAGTAGTCAGTCTACATCTATACACACTGGTCAAACATCATCAGATAGTCAATCTACATCTATACCTACTAGTCAAACGTTATCAGAGAGACAGTCTACATCTATACCAACTTGTCAAACGTTATCAGAGAGACAGTCTACATCTATACCTACTTGTCAAACATTATCAGATAGTCAGTCTACATCTATACCTACTTGTCAAACATTATCAGATAGTCAGTCTACATCTATATCTACTTGTCAAATACCACCAGATAGTCAGTCTACATCTATACACACTGGTCAAACGTTATCAGATATTCAGTCTACATCTATACCAACTTGTCAAACGTTATCAGAGAGACAGTCTACATCTATACCTACTTGTCAAACATCATCAGATAGCCAGTCTACATCCACACCTACTTGTCAAATACCATCAGATAGTCAGTCTACATCTATATCTACTTGTCAAACATCATCAGTTAGTCAGTCTACATCTATACCTACTTGTCAAACACTATCAGATAGTCAGTCTACATCTATACCTACTTGTCAAACATCATCAAATAGTCAGTCTACATCGCTATACCTACTTGTCAAACATCATCAGATAGTCAGTCTACATCTATACCTACTTGTCAAACATCATCAGATAGTCAGTCTACATCTATACCTATACCTACTTGTCAAACATCATTAGATATTCAGTCTACATCTATACCTACTTGTCAAACATCATCAGATAGTCAGTCTACATCTATACCTACTTGTCAAACATCATCAGATAGTCAGTCTACATCTATACCTACTTGTCAAACATCATCAGATATTCAGTCTACATCTATACCTACTTGTCAAACATCATCAGATATTCAGTCTACATCTATATCTACTTGTCAAACATCATTAGATATTCAGTCTACATCTATACCTACTTGTCAAACATCATCAGATAGCCAGTCTACATTCTATATCTACTTGTCAAACACTATCAGATAATCAGTCTACATCTATACCTACTTGTCAAACGTCATCAGATAGTCAGTCTACATCTATACCTACTTGTCAAACATCATCAGATAGTCAGTCTACATCTATACCTACTTGTCAAACATCATCAGATAGTCAGTCTACATCTATACCTACTTGTCAAACGTCATCAAATATTCAGTCTACATCTATACCTACTTGTCAAACATCATCAGATAGTCAGTCTACATCTATACCTACTTGTCAAACATCAGATAGTCAGTCTACATCTATACCTACTTGTCAAAAATCATCAGATAGTCATTCTACATCTATACCTACTTGTCAAACATCATCAGATAGTCGTTCTAAAATCTATACCTACTTGTCAAAAATCACCAGATAGTCAGTCTACATCTATACCTACTTGTCAAACACTATCAGATAGTCAGTCTACATCTATACCTACTTGTCAAACACTATCAGATAGTCAGTCTACATCTATACCTACTTGTCAAACATCATCAGATAGTCAGTCTACATAAAGAATAAAGAAACCAAGTGCTGACGATCCAAACCGCAAAACAAAACTCGAAATCCAAAAGGACATTTTGACGAAACATAGGTAACAGCTTAAGAACTTTTCACATGAGGAATTATATCAATCATACATGAGTAAGTGTAAAAGTGTACAATGTCCGCCAGTGGGAAATGTCCGGCGGACATTTTGCACTAGTGAAACATGTCCAATAGACATTTTTAACTAGTGATTAATGTCCATAACTAAATAAAGGACAGTTCTATCTAGTGTATTATGTCCAACCCAGACATAAATACCCCCGGACATTATTTTCGCTTACATAAGTATATCAGAATGAAAAGTGGTATCAGGTGTCTAGAAGAGTAAGCATACCCTGCCTGGCGCCACACCCGTCATAGCTGTCAAACATGCACAAAACTACAAAACAAAAACGTGAAAAAGCGTCGGATGAAAAAAAACATGACTCGACGACAAATTTACACAAACTCAATCCGTACGCTATCGATCAACGAGGAAGCATTCAACGACGAAAAATGACACCAAATTATCAGAAGGGCAAGCAAATACTGCCTAGAACACCACCAGTAATAGCTGCTTAATACTTAAGATGAGGGAGGCAAAACAAGAGTAGTGTCTAGTAAAATTATAAAAATACCTACTTGTCAAACATCATCAGATAGTCAGTCTACATCTATACCTACTTGTCAAACATCATCTGATATTCAGTCTACATCTACACCTACTTGTCAAACATCAGATAGTCAATCTACATCTATACCTACTTGTCAAACATTATCAGAGAGACAGTCTACATCTATACCTACTTGTCAAACATAGTCAGTCTACATCTATATCTACTTGTCAAACGTTATCAGATAGTTAGTCTACCTGTATACCCACTTGTCAAACACCATCAGATATTCAGTCTACATCTATACCTACTTGTCAAACATCACCAGATATTCAGTCTACATCTATATCTACTTGTCAAACATCATCAGATATTCAGTCTACATCTATACCTACTTGTCAAACATCATCAGATAGTCGTTCTAAAATCTATACCTACTTGTCAAACATCATCAGATATTCAGTCTACATCTATACCTACTTGTCAAACATCATCTGATATTCAGTCTACATCTACACCTACTTGTCAATCATCATCAGATAGTCAGTCTACATCTATACCTACTTGTCAAACATCATCAGATAGTCAGTCTACATCTATACCTACTTGTCAAACATCACTAGATATTCAGTCTACATCTATACCTACTTGTCAAACATCATCTGATATTCAGTCTACATCTACACCTACTTGTCAATCATCATTAGATATTCAGTCTACATCTATACCTACTTGTCAAACATCATCTGATATTCAGTCTACATCTATACCTACTTGTCAAACATCATCTGATAGTCAGTCTACATCTATACCTACTTGTCAAACATCACTAGATATTCAGTCTACATCTACACCTACTTTTCAATCATCATCAGTTAGTCAGTCTACATCTATACCAACTTGTCAAACGTTATCAGAGAGACAGTCTACATCTATACCTACTTGTCAAACATCATCAGATAGTCAGTCTACATCTATACCTACTTGTCAAACATCATCAGATAGTCAGTCTACATCTATACCTACTTGTCAAACATCATCAGATAGTCAGTCTACATCTATACCTACTTGTCAAACATCATCAGATAGTCAGTCTACATCTATATCTACTTGTCAAACATCATCAGATAGTCAGTCTACATCTATACCTACTTGTCAAACATCATCAGATAGTCAGTCTACATCTATACCTACTTGTCAAACATCATCAGATAGTCAGTCTACATCTATACCTACTTGTCAAACATCATCAGATAGTCAGTCTACATCTATACCTACTTGTCAAACATCATCAGATAGTCAGTCTACATCTATACCTACTTGTCAAACATCATCAGATAGTCAGTCTACATCTATATCTACTTGTCAAACATCATCAGATAGTCAGTCTACATCTATATCTACTTGTCAAACATCATCAGATAGTCAGTCTACATCTATATCTACTTGTCAAACATCATCAGTTAGTCAGTCTACATCTATACCAACTTGTCAAACGTTATCAGAGAGACAGTCTACATCTATACACTTGTCAAACATCATCAGATAGTCAGTCTACATCTATACCTACTTGTCAAACATCATCAGATAGTCAGTCTACATCTATATCTACTTGTCAAACATCATCAGATAGTCAGTCTACATCTATATCTACTTGTCAAACATCATCAGATAGTCAGTCTACATCTATACCTACTTGTCAAACATCATCAGATAGTCAGTCTACATCTATACCTACTTGTCAAACATCATCAGATAGTCAGTCTACATCTATATCTACTTGTCAAACATCATCAGATAGTCAGTCTACATCTATATCTACTTGTCAAACATCATCAGATAGTCAGTCTACATCTATATCTACTTGTCAAACATCATCAGTTAGTCAGTCTACATCTATACCAACTTGTCAAACGTTATCAGAGAGACAGTCTACATCTATACACTTGTCAAACATCATCAGATAGTCAGTCTACATCTATACCTACTTGTCAAACATCATCAGATAGTCAGTCTACATCTATATCTACTTGTCAAACATCATCAGATAGTCAGTCTACATCTATACCTACTTGTCAAACATCATCAGATAGTCAGTCTACATCTATATCTACTTGTCAAACATCATCAGATAGTCAGTCTACATCTATACCTACTTGTCAAACATCATCAGTTAGTCAGTCTACATCTAAATCAACTTGTCAAACGTCATCAGATATTCAGTCTACATCTATACCTACTTGTCAAACACCACCAGATAGTCAGTCTATATCTACTTGTCAAACACCATCAGATATTAAGTCTACATCTATAACTACTTGTCAAACATCATCAGATAGTCAGTCTACATCTATACCTACTTGTCAAACGTCATCAGATAGCCAGTTTACATCTATACCTACTTGTCAAACATCATCAGATAGTCAGTCTACATCTATATCTACTTGTCAAACATCATCAGATAGTCAGTCTACATCTATACCTACTTGTCAAACATCGTCAGATAGTCAGTCTACATCTATACCTACTTGTCAAACATCATCAGATAGTCAATCTACATCGCTATACCTACTTGTCAAACATCATCAGATAGTCAGTCTACATCTATACCTACTTGTCAAACATCATCAGATAGTCAGTCTACATCTATATCTACTTGTCAAACATCATCAGATAGTCAGTCTACATCTATACACTTGTCAAACGTTATCAGATAGTCAGTCTACATCTATACCAACTTGTCAAACGTCATCAGATAGTCAGTCTACATCTATACCTACTTGTCAAACATCATCATAGTCAGTCTACATCGCTATACCTACTTGTCAAACATCATCAGGTAGTCAGTCTACATCTATATCTACTTGTCAAACATCGTCAGATAGTCAGTCTACATCTATACCTACTTGTCAAACATCATCAGATAGTCAGTCTACATCTATACCTACTTGTCAAACATCATCAGATAGTCAGTCTACATCTATACCTACTTGTCAAACACTATCAGATAATCAGTCTACATCTATATACCTACTTAATTGTCAAACACTATCAGATATTCAGTCTACATCTATACCTACTTGTCAAACATCATCAGATAATCAGTCTACATCTATACCTACTTGTCAAACACTATCAGATAATCAGTCTACATCTATACCTACTTGTCAAACACTATCAGATAGTCAGTCTACATCTATACCTACTTGTCAATCATCATCAGATATTCAGTCTACATCTATACCTACTTGTCAAACACTATCAGATAATCAGTCTACATCTATACCTACTTGTCAAACACCATCAGATATTCAGTCTACATCTATACCTACTTGTCAAACACTATCAGATATTCAGTCTACATCTATATCTACTTGTCAAACATCATCAGATAGTCAGTCTACATCTATACCTACTTGTCAAACATCAGATGATAGTCAGTTTATACCTACTTATCATATATATCATATCATCATATAGGCCTTGTCTGCCTGAATCTTTTCCTACTAATTAATTTCTGCAATTGTGTGATGTAACTAGCTTAAAAATCTATTTTCCGAGTAAACTAATCTGATAGTGATGATAGATTCGATCATTGATGAGTAGATTAGCCTAATGATTAAATTACTGATAAAAACGAATTGTCGTAATAAATTTAATAAGAGTAGCATAATTATTTAGAAGTCATACTGATCTTGATATAGGTGTACAGTGTACGTAATTATCACGTACCCGGTAATATTCCAGTAATTGTGTGTTTCGCGGAATATTTTTCATATTTCCCACTGTTTGGGTCAAAGATCAATCTTGCTGCTAGGCAACAACGTTGGGGGTAATGAAGCTATTCTGACAGTTTACTTTATATTTAGCAGCCATAGCATATAGTTCTCGTAGAAGGCTACATTTTAACACAAGTTAATGATGTTTCAGTTACATTTACTGATTTCAAAATAACGGAATGGACAATTTGTAGAATTCAATATGTCTTTGGTGATAATTACTGCTTGATAAATTATTTTACCTGGCGTAGAAATCTATGTCGTCATTCGTAAACAAGTGAACAGCAAGTACCTGCAAGATGGCGGAGCTTGAGAGTAGTTTGACTGCCATGGACTGGCTTCATCGCCTCCGTGTGGGAGGGGCGATTAACGGGGGACACTTAGGGGTTGGGGATGGGATTACAAAAGCTGCCGGCGGACAATTGGCAATGAGGAAAGGACCTAATTCCCCTTTGGATACAAATGCTATGTATGAAAACGGACACGGACAATCGAATCTTCAGAAAGACGGTAAACCTCCATACAGTTACGCGAATTTGATAACGTTTGCAATTAATAGTACAGATAAAAAGAAAATGACACTCAGTGAAATATATCAGTGGATATGTGAATATTTTCCTTATTATAAAGAGGCAGGGAATGGGTGGAAGGTGAGTTTCTTGAAATTCAATCGAATTAGAGAATTTTTCATTTGATTTGGATTACGAAATAAATAAATGAATGATCTACCTGGCCACATTGACTTTGTGATCTGAATAAGTTAGTCAATCTATATTCAACCACCTTTACTAGGCCTAAATGCCATTCAAAGTACATTTTTTCAACAGTTGTCATTTTCAACAACCCAACAAGAAAATATATGACTCTCAGTCTCAGAACTGTTTTGAGGTTAATATTTCAATTCATAAAAAAAGTAAAAGGCAAAATATGCGAATTAGAACTCAATGTGACAATTGACAGGCTTCAAAAATAGTGGTTCATAGCCATGTCAGGTAGGGCTGGGCGATATTGGTTAAAGTGGATATCACGATATTCATCATTAATATATCACGATATGGGTATATATCGCGATATTTTTAAGAAGGGTTTTTACTGGTTTTTGAAACAAAATGTTCATGTTTTGTTCTATCAAAAAATCTTAAATGTAACAAAAACAGTAAATATCTGTCAAAAACAACCAAATCTTCAAAAGCATGCAAAAATACATCTTTTTCAAATATCTAAAAGTATTAAGTTATGTGTCAAAACTGTTAAAATGACTTTATCTTGACCAAAATTTGACGATATATCATGATAATTACATATATCACGATATGGCGATATTTCGGTATTTTTATTTGAGGCGATATTACTAACGATATAAATTCTTATACCGGTATTTATCGCGATACCGGTATATCGCCCAGCCCTAATGTCAGGTAGCTTATATAGGTAGATTTAGCTTTTACCTTTTAAGACACTGTTAATATATTCGTTAATAATAGATTAAACATTGTCTCGTTGATAATCTGCCCATGATTTTTTTACCCTGCAAGGACTGCATATTGTATCGTGAGCTTATACCTTCCCTCAATGTATGAATGTTTGATATGTTGATAAACATATGGCATATAGGTAAAGCTGATGCATGACTGATTAATTCCTTCTATTGTATTAGTATTAGATTAATCCAACTCTTCTTAACTAATACTAAATAGTTAATTAGTCTTGTCCATTATTGACCTAATTTATTAATTACAGCCAGGTCACATGATGTTTACATGTAAGGCCTACCTTAACATAAATCAATATCTTGATTCAAAAATCATCCCAAATCTCTCATCATGGTAATAGTTATTGACCTGCTTAGCCTTAGGCTTCTAGATAAAAAAGACAAAGCCTAACTAGGCTTCTAAAGGCTTGTTTTGTGAATTAAAAATGGTTTACTTTACAATGTTCCAATTAATGCTGTTTTGACAATAGTCTTATCAAAGGGGAACTGTACACAATTTTTGGCGATTTATTTGGGACTTGAGCATGAATATTACAATTTTCAGCCCTACCCTACTAATTAAAATACTGGATGAAAATTGTACAACCCTTAAAACATACCTCGAACAAGAAATTTCACTTTGTATTTCTTTATACGGTACATAGATGTGTTTTCTATATGGCTCATATGAAACTATCTATGGTTCTAACATAAATAATGCTATATTATAAGAAAATCATGACTAATTATTAAGTCTTAATGTTTTGCAAAAAATGGTTTACTACATTTGTGTTTGCGTGATATTTACAAGAAAGATTCACTCACAGTTTATTCTGTGTATGGCTATCCAAAATATAGTAAGGGGTAGATAGTTATGAATACACATAGATGAGAAGGATCAAATTGCTACTATAATAAAGCTCTGAACACTATAACTGATTATTACGGTACAGTACCAAACCAATGATAATTGACAATAATATTGAATTGTACCATCAGGTATATTTGCAAATAAGTAAATCAGAAACTAAAAGGATAGTGGAGTAATAATCATTGATATATTTTACCTGTAACTGTTTGTGCAAATTCGATATTAATTGGTAATCTACATAATTTTTTCTGGAAGATATGTTGGTGTATTTTGCAAAGATCTGGCAAGGAGTGTGACTTTTTTTTAAAGCAATACACCTCTTAAAATGAACCAATAAAATCAACAATTTCAAAATTGTTCAATAAGAATATATTTTCTTTGGTTTGGGGGCAATGTACCCCAAGACAATTTTGAAATCAGAACTAATTTCCTCGCGTCTCATCCTAACATTTTTTTTTTCTATTGAGAACGACCACCCCTTGAAGAAGGTTTGGATACATTGTACCAAGGCATCAGATGCAAGGAGACAAGCCTTGGGATACCCAAGAAAATTTAGGCTTGTCTCCTTGTATCTGATGCCTTTCCAAAACAGAATTTCTATAAGAACCACACCTTGAAGAAAGACATAGTATCTCGAGAAAATTTTGAAAATTTGGGATGATTTCCTTGTATATGAGAACACAGCATTATACAGCATGATAATTTTGAAAAATAAAATTGATTTCCTTGCATATCAGGCCTTTCCGAACCGCAGGAAATTTTGACGGATTGCACCCTAAGAAAATTAAAAAAAAAAGAATTTTATTTCTTGCACTTGAGGTTTCTTCTGACCTAATTGATAACGTTATTTTGAAAATTAGGATTTGTTTCCTTGTCTCTGAGGCCATTCTGGACAGCATATTTTTGGTAACAGACAATAACAGCGTTTCCACTGAGAATTGTGAAGGAGAGCTAGCTCTAAACTAGCCTAAAGCTAGCTTTATTGCCGAACACATTGCGTTTACACTGAGTTTTTCTGGTTCCCGAACAACTTTAGTCTCGATCATATAGTCACACATTATAGACAGCACGCGATCTACAAGACTTACCATTTACTCTACTAGTTAATTAAGACCACGCGCCCCCTATTGCCGAACGAGATAAAGCCGGCTTTTTTGTGTTTCCACTGAGTAAATGAAAGCTGGCTTTCATTTGGCCCCCG
The DNA here is from genome assembly GCA_029955415.1 of Lottia scabra. Lineage (NCBI taxonomy): Eukaryota > Metazoa > Mollusca > Gastropoda > Lottiidae > Lottia > Lottia scabra. The sequence goes on from JARJEI010000034.1 coordinate 1,354,993, forward strand.
ATAAATTGCCGAACGAGAAAAGCTTCAATTGCCGAACCGTTACGGTTCTAACGGTTCGGCAATTTGTCAGTGGAAACACAAATAAGCTAGCTTAAAGCCGGCTTTTTATGTCAGTTGAAACACAGTTAATAAGATTGAGGTCGTCGATGTTTGCTTCATGGCAGCCCTGTACTGTTATGGTACATACATGATCACTCTCCTAATACAATGACCATGAGGAATGAAAATCAGATAAACAAGTGTCAAAGGAATTGGAATGCAAAAAATGTCAAAAATAGACTTCCTTTTGATTTAAGATATCGTACAGATGTGCATGTAAAGATCCCTTCTTAACAGTTTGAAATTGAAAATAAGAATAGGCTCATACTGCTGTCCGGACAAAATTTCTCTCATTGCACACTGTATGGCGTTGTTAAACTCTATTATTTCATTTCTAATCAATCTAGAACTTTAGTGCTCACATATATGCAGGTGATTTTAAACATTCCATAGCATTAGATTGAAAAATTACACTGTTAAATAAGCTATTTATGATTAAAAAAAATATGATTGTAGGCTATAGCACAATGTAATAAGTATTTAACAACTTTTACAGATAGAGCTTTTATCTTTTCAGAATTCAATACGTCATAACTTATCATTAAATAAATGTTTTTTAAAAGTTCCCAGATCAAAAGATGACCCTGGAAAAGTAAGATCTTTTAATTTTCTTATATTATAATAATTTATAGACACAGCTTTATGGAGCAACAATCACTGGTTAAAGTTTTATGCAATGTTTCGACGTGTTTCCCCCGTTGTCCTCAGGCACATAATGATAAAAGGACGACGGGGGGAAACATTGCATAAAACTTTAACCAGTGATTGTTGCTCCATAAAGCTGTGTCTATATATTGTGTTTACAATTGCTAAATTCCATTTAAAGACATTACAATATCACTGCCGTAATATCTTATTTATTGATATGAAACATGTATTTTCTATAGTTATTAATCGATTTCTTTCTTATTCTAGAGAATCTGGCTTACAATCAGCCTAATATTATTTTGTCCACAGTGAATTGCTTCAACAATGTTTTAGCTTTTACAGTAATAATCAGTATTTTAAATTTATTTATTAGGTTCAAGAAGATTTATAGGACAACCATTTATTATTTTCTTCTTTGATTTTGTTTATTGCATATTAGCATCACAAAGTTTGTAAACATAACCTTAACCCTGTGCCAGTGCCTTCTATTTGAATAGCAACTTGTTGCTTTTCAATCACCCTAATCAATAATTGATGGATGGTATAATGAATGATAGATTGTAACAGTTTTTACTTTAGCATAAAAAACTTAAGATTTCTTCCTGTTTGTTTTCCCGATTAAAGTTAAATTACAAGAAATTCAATAGTTGATACTTTATGTAAGTTTATGTTATAAGCTTTATACTTATTTCAGGGTTCATATTGGGCAATAGACAGTAATCCACCAGATGATCCTATACCATTACGACATAAAAAACGACGCCCTGGTGATAGAGTAAGTATTCTGTTGTTATATAATAAACTAGGAAAGGATTGCAAAGCTCTTGGTATTTCAGAGAGGTTTTGGCATTCAATGAAAACAAAATCCATAACAGATTGAACATAGTAAAGAGAGGGTGTGTTATTGGAAATTAATTTAACTGATTTGTATCATTCTGAGAGCATTGGGTTTTGTTTTTAGTCCAACTCGTTAGGGTTGTCAGCATGCTCTACACCTAAATTGATCAATTAATGTATTTGATTTAAAAATTATTTTTAGGATTCTCCATATAGTCCTGATCCTAATAGTGGAGGATCTATTTCTAATCCAACATTAACATCAGTTAATCTACAAGTTACTACTGCACCAGCATCACATCAGGTAAAGTCCACACTACTACTTTTACGTGCCTTATATTCTTTCTAATGATAATGTTGCTGAGTAAATGTTAATCCAACAATGTTTGGCCCTGAGCAGTTCTTCTAACATGATACTTTGGATGGAGTCTTGGAACTCTGTAAAAGCAGACATGTTTATAATGTTAATTTTTATGGGAGATGCTCCAACCCAGTGTTGTGTTGCAATTTTATTTAGAATTTTCATCTTGATAGAAATAACTTTTGGTATTTCTACTTAGCTGATATAACTTCAGTCTGACATATTTTAACTATTCAGGAAATGCACATTTTTTATCTAAAAATGATAAAAAGGATTCCGCTATAAAATAGAATTATTAAAATGATAATAACTGAGTGTTCGACCTATTATTCAGTAAATTTCCGTTGACACTTTAGTTTACGATCAAAACAAGTTCAATAAGTCTTTATAAAAGTCTTGAACTTTTTGTTACAATTACACCAATCTTTATTTCATTCAAATATGATGATATTGTGGCCAAAGTATTGCCATGCTCTCAAATAATTAAAGTACTGATACTCATTATCATTTACAATCATTCATCTGATAGCCTGAATAATTGACAACATTGTTCACCTCAATATTTCAAATTGTACTGGATACTTAATAATCACTTAAACATTAATAAAATGTCACAATGCTATTGTTCACAGTTACTAGAGCAGTTATAGTTATGTTCTATAATCTATTTTATATGACTGTCATAGTCAGTTTATTTCATTGCTTTAGAGGTGCATTTATATTTTATTACATAGAAATGTACTTAACACCTTCCAAATTATTTAATGGCCCTAAATTGCATTTATGTATCATAAATAAAGTGTGGCCTTGAACAAATTCCTTGTTTATCGAATCAGTTAGTGGTTTAAACAATTCTGGTTATGTGAAATGGTTTTTAACAAAACACGTTGATTTATAATCTATGAGATAGTGCCCAAAAAATATAAGGATTTTTTTTTATCAATCAGTTTTGATCAAAAATTTATAAACCTGTTTGAATGAATTATGACATTTGTTGGGCTCCATTAATTGATAGTATTGGCTGATTATAAAATTTGTTATTTCATCTACATAGCCTACTAGTACTACATTTAGATATTACAATGTTAATTGTGACCACAATTACTATATAATAACACTGATAATTCTTAACCATGTTTTATAAAGTGACCCAATAAAATACTTGTTGTATGATAGAAAGCTAGGTAGAAATCAATGAATTGATTGATTCTACTGTCTACTATAGGACAGGTTGAAGGTAAAATTCTTAACATACTTCATCTAACTATACTAATCAATATTGAAGATCTTGGTGTGGGCTTTCATGTTAATTACAAATGAGATCAGAAAGTCTTTCATGTTCTAAGGCCATTAAACAATTATAACTTAGTCCAAGAATGGACAGAGATAAAAGGTGAAATTGAAACGAAATGGCTTTTATTGTTTCCTAATTTAGTTTTTAGTATAATTGACCTACAATAAAGTAATTTATAAAACCTTGTAGAGGGTTGTTGTTGATGGAAAAGTAAAATGCATGCTTATCCTGGCATAGGTTATAGCATGTTCCTTCAGCAACGATAGACATTGGCATTATCTACCGTTGCTGGATTGACGGGGTTTTCTCGTCATTAACAACTAATAACCTGGTTTTAAAAACACTCGGTCACATTCAATTTATGACCGTTGAGACTCGATTATCAAAAGGTACATTTGCTACAAGAAATCTGACGTCTGGTCATTCGAAAGTTTTCCCGCAATAATTTGTTACAAGGAATATAACTGGTCAAACAATAATCGTTCGACCAATCAAAATTAATGACGAGAATGTCTTCTCATGATAGCAACGGATTAATGTAATGAAATGAAATGATAGCCGTTGCTAAAGGAACATGAGGTTATAGATGCTCCTTTTGTACTTAAATTCAGTTTTCCCTGGTCATTGATGCACATTGAAAGGACTGAAATATTTTGTCATTGCAATGGGACATTATACCTGAAGTCATCAGATTGATTCACTTGAAAAAAAGAAAAATGTGTTATAAGTCCGCTAAATATTCTTTATAAACTTGATGACATTTTAAGACACACTTGAACTACAGAGTTTGAAATTCAAAATTTGAATAGTGATGATTATGAGATATAATTTTTAATTCAATGACCACAGTGAAAGGATTCAGGCTTGGCTTATATTCTAGGGGAATACAACTCTGCACTTGAATTAACTTGTGTATGGACTATTTATATCCCTTCATTTGAATAATATATTCTTACTCTACTTAAAATGATAATGAAAGGCAATATTTTTTATTTGTTTAGACTTAAAAAGTATGTCACACAAGATTTTGGCTTGGCAAATAGCCACCATGAATGACATAAATAGTAAAATAGTTTGGCTATTTGCCACTCTCTTAAAGTAAACAATGTACTATATATTTATTATTAAAACATCTATTATTGAGGAAATAGATATAGATTGATTGAAATTAAATCTAAATATCCTTGTTAAATATTTGCCTCACAGTTGTATTCTTAATAGAACTATTTAAAATAGAATTTGATTCTTTGTCAGATTAGATCATTATAAAATTTTGTTGATACAGAAAAAGTACATAATACGTTGTATGAACTGATGACACACACTCAAGTAGATTTATAATATAGAAATAGAAATCAGAAAGGTTATAAAATAATGCTTTCTGAAGTGATCAATAGATGGTTGAAATTTTGTGAGAAACATTTTGTGCACCTTGTATAGTATACGTTCAACTCACATATATTTCAGGGAGGAGGTTATAACGGTGAAACAACTACAACTACAGTAGTGAATAATGGTGATGAATTAAATAATTCTTTTCTCAATCTATTAAATAAATCATTATTTGATAACTCTACAGGTCAGTATCAACAATGTATGAATATAAAATCTCAACAAGAAGTATGTTGTTTTACATAATAAAAATCCGTACAAGCAAAACAATTTTGTTAACATTTACATTTCAGCAGTTAGTACCAATTTTCATATTACTAGAAAAATATAAACTTTATACAAAAAGAGAAAGGAAATCTTGTATTTGGTGCATATTTCCCCTTTACCTCAAAATACTTATTGGACTGAAACATATTTCTATCAAGGTCAGAAAACCTAGTCTTTCAAAGAGATAATCTTTAGTTTTCGGTTCATTGACTTATAACAGAATATTATATACTAGAATTTAGATCAATAATATCTTTCATAAACCAGTCTTTTATAATGTACTTGCCTCAAGCATACACTGCTCATATTTGATTGATATCAATGATTGATTGCTGAGAATTTAGCGCCCTGAAAAAAATTACTCAAGGCTTCACATGCTGTCTTTTATATCTAGAATAAGCATCAATGCTATCGATTTATAGTTTTATATACAGTACCGTGCAATAAGTATATGTACAAAATGGCGTCGGGGATTACATTTGCGTTACGACCCTATTATTTATAGCGTAATAACGTGGTTTATAAATAGGTTAGGAACATCGGCAGTTATTTATATCATAGTTTGATCATGTGACATTTTATTTATTATTTTATTTATTTTGTTGTCGTCTGCTTTGAAAACAAATCTGAATGGACGAAAGCAAGATGGGGCGTAAGGGGAAAGAATTGAACAAGGAGGTTAAAGAAATCGCTTGGAAATTATTACAAAGAGGGAAAACCATCACCTACGTATCAGAAACGTTGGACTTCTAAAAGGACTATACAATTACATTTACATAAACATGAATTTAAGAGACGGGTTGCAAAGAAAAAACTAGTGGTTCGAGAGGTTAACAGGAAAAAACGTTTATCTTGGTGCTGAGAAAAACCAAAGTTGACAGTTGACAATTTCTGAAAAAAAGTTATATTTTCTGATGAGTCAAAGATTGTTGTTGGACAAGATCTTTGGAGAAAACGGGGCGAGGGATGGAGACCGGATTTAGTAGAGCCACGTAAGACCAAGCCACGTTACCAAGTTATGATTTGGGGATGTATCACCTGGGAGGGAGTAGATACTATTTATGCCGTAGATGGGAATATGAATGCTATAAAATGTCAGGAAGTATTGGATGATAATTTGTGGCCAGTATTATCTCGTCATTTTCCGACTGGAAATTACATTTTCCAAGACGATAATGCACCTCTACATCCCGTTCAACTCAGGATTATTTTCATAGAAACGGCATTAAAACTATGAACTGGCCAGCCCAGAGTCCCGATATCAATATCATTGAAAATTTGTGGCTTCTTATTAAAAGAAAACTTCAAGGAAGAATAGGACGAATTAAAAACAAAGACTTTTGCGAAATCCAGCGCATCTGGATGGACATTACACTAGAGTACGTCAGGAGCCTGTATCGGACCATTCCAAGACGATTACTAAGTGTAATACGCCTAAAGGGTCATCTAACAAAGTACCGATACTAGGAAAGTTTTTTTTAAATATTTAATTACTGTTGACCTATTCTCTTAGCGAATTTAATCCCGTCGCCGTTTTGTATGAATATTTATTGCACAGTACTGTAGCTCTGGTTCATGATATTCTCTGGCACACTTAATAACACCTTGTGACTAGGTTTGTCAAATTGACATCCTGCATTTTATAGCCAATAGTTTTATTCTAGTGTCTCCAGTATAATTGGTGCCTCTCCACTCTGACTGACTCGATGCTGTGGATTCGGGGGATATTGTCGATTCCAATTTTGTTGAGAGTTCTGGTGCAATTGCTGATTATTATTTCTAGAGTGATTCCAATCCTCTGTTTCTACCTGTCCATTATTTAAGTATTGCAAGAATCAGTACAGAAAGATTTCAGACTTATTATTCTCTCATATTTATAATACATCCACTTTGTACTTGTATCTCTTCATGGTTCAACTATTGTCTTATCTTAATGTGTTTGTTTCAGGGAACTTAAATGCTTTACTCAATGCCAGTCAACCTATAAACCTAGCAGGTATTTTCATGTTTGGCTTTCAAATATTATTTCAATTCTTGTGTTAGAAGAATCATTTGCCTCAATAAGGTAAAAATAACATGCAGCACTAAATGGTTTTGGCTATATTCATGAAAATTGTGTACATTTTTTAAAAAATAAATTTCATATTTTTGTTAATGTCAGATAATTCAATATTAAAATGTGAATGAAACTATTTATCAACTTTAGGTCCAGCATTGAGTAATTCAACTACAGAATGGTTACAGAATTTAGACTCATTAAAAGAATCCATGAGAACTTCAGAATGGCAAAATATTGATATGACTCAATTTCAAGGTATTTTTTCCATCATGTCTGAATTGACGTAAATAGAATAATCCCGAAGGCACCAGAAAGCAACAGTGCCAATAAGGCAATAACAAGTTCTGAAGCCAACTTTTATGATCTAGTCAGTTAACCAATCAGATTCCTAAATTTCTCTTTAACAAAGAGTATTTTGGTAGTGTTCTTCTGATTGGTTGATATTGAACTAAGTTATCTCCTTAACCCTAAGATATATAGCATGGTAGATTAGTGAATCATTTGATTCATATAAAGCATCATGTCAGAAAGTATGTTTGCTGTGATTTTCTGATAATTTAAATAGAGATGATCAGAATGGAAAAAATAGCAATAAGTTGATAATGAAAAGTTTGACTTTCAGTTTCACCTGAACAATATGACTCCGATATAAGTTAACGAATTTGGCAATAGCAAGCATACTTTCTGACTAGAACATTTTTTTTTGCTTTTGTGTGGCACCTTCATTCAACATCATTTATATACTAAAATCATTTTTAACCTCATTATCTATGAAAAATCATTACAATAGGGCCTCTGACTTAATAAAAACTTGAAGTATTTCCAGAATAAACTTGGCAATAGAAAATACAGACTTGACTTAGCTGGAGCAACAGAAGAAATTTGAACTTCTTTTTTGTTGTCAAATAAAAGAAGATACTTTTAGATAATGCTTGACATGTTCGATTTCGATATTTTTTAGAATTGCCTCAAAAGCTCTGGGAAAACTAATCAACCATTGCACTTAATTCATGTCAGCACCATCATTAACTATCTAGTTTTAATTATAATCATCATCAGTCTCAGCTATTATTCTCCAACTTTTGAGCAATTGACATATTATTGCCAACTATGTTCTAGGCTTGATGGAAACTATAAAAGGGAGAGGCGAGGCTGCATTAAATGACCCAGAAGTTATTGACTTAGCTTCGTCACTTAGTACTTTCTTCAACCAATCAGGACTAGTGTTACATAGCAACAACAGTCCTCTTACAGCTACTGATACTCTTTTATCTGGTTAGTACCTATAATAAGACAAACAAAAACTACATGGTAGACCCTTCTCGAATTAACTATGAAAAATACAGATTCCTTGCGTCATAAACATGTTAATAAGTTTAAAAGATGATATAATAGCAAAAGATAATCTTGGAAATCTTGGAAAACCCATAGATATTCTTGATACCTTTAGCAAAAGTGTATGATCTTTATGATCTTACAATTGCTTGCATGAGACATTCAAGATTAGGAAACCCTTGGCATTGAGCTAACGATTTGAAACTTGACAGTACTACCAAGTGTCCTTAATATATACACTGCAAATTTCAACTGGTTCTTAGGTATCTCATGCAAGTAATGTTTAGATCAGCAAGATCGTATTACCATTGCTGAAGGAACATGAAGATAACCTGAAAATAAGTTTGATTAAAGTATTCACAAAAAAATCTATATCTGAATCCATGAATGTGAATTTTTGGAAGAAAATGATGATATAATTCTTGAAGGGTCTACCATATTCCTAAAATAAACTTCTTTAGATTTATAAAGGTTAATAATAATTCCAGGTTAAGGCTACATAATGAAGGTGTCATCCATTTTGCATGGCTTTTTTAATTAGGATATCTTTATTATAACCCCTTTTATATTCCATTATGTTCAATGTTACCTGTTATCTTAGCCCAATGATTGTAATAGATATATATTATGTGGGATAAGGTATCTGTAATAACTGTATTAAGTTGATAATCTTAAACATGTTGAGTCCAGAATAAATGATAATTGCATGGTATAACTTGGGACTTGTCGAAATCTTAACTTTTTCTAAAGACTGAAAATAATTTGTTTTGTTGATAATGTGCAATAATGCATTATGTTGAGCCAATCAAATCTAAGGCTTTTTTGTTCACAGTTATCTCATGTTAAGGATGATTTATTTAAGCAAAACCTTGTAGATCTAATGCATGTTGATGTTGATAATTAGATTTTAATGTTAGCTTTTCTTGTCGAATGCTCACATGATAATATTGCTGAATGTTGTCACCCCTGTTCTATACATAAATATATATAAACATGATATATACTGCTTATTCTTGATATAAACATTCCATTCAAATTTATTGACATTATTGGACTACCAAGTTTGAGCTTTGATGATATAGGCTACTTTATTAAACTGATGGATTACAGTTTAAATTATATTTTGGGAAACCTGATTCAAAACCTAGTTCATACATCACTATATGAATAAATATACTATTTTTAATCAGTTCGGCTATCAAAATTTATAATAAAATAAGTATCTTTGAATATATACAATGGCTGAGTTTATAGGTTTTATAGGTTTTATATATAAACAGTAGGTTTTATAGCTCATTGCATGAAATAGATAGTTACCTATTCTGTCTTTTGTTAGTGAGAGAGGAATGCATGTATTTTTATTTTTTTTAAACTTGATTGTTTAGGTGCAGGTAGTAATTTCTGCAACAGTTCTGGTTCTTTACAAGGTCCTCTTGGTGTTGGTGATCATACCACATTAACTGCTGTCAGTCCTCATTCTCAGGTAATAAGACTGATTACTAGATTGTGTCTGTTAACTCCTGGTATTATACACATACTTACTGCTACTTTATTACATGTATGATAAGACTACCTATTCATCATTATTAATTATGTGATTTATATTATGCAATAATGATTATTGATGGATTTAAAGGGACGTAAATATTAATTTGCACTATTCCAATATTCAATTAGACATCTGTGGTTTTAAAAATCCATTTAAACTAGTTGTTTGATGAGTAATATACCCTCAGAGGTCTTCACAGGTGTGAATGTTACATGCAACTTAGTTAAAGTATAATTGATGGAACTACAGAAGACAGAAAGCTGATTGAAAATTGGGGAAGTGCAAACTAATACAATCAGTGTCTCCAATATACATCATGTTTTTTTAGAAAACCTCTTTACAAACCCTTCAACATGAGGATTTATCAACTATTAAAAAGCACAGTGATAAAATTCTAGCCAATAGATGGTTCAAGTCATATTTGAATGTGATAAGTGTATTTATAATTGTAATGTATTGTATTTTAGAGTGAATCTGATAGTTATTCATCTGTTAGTACTGCTGTATCAGCTGCTGCTGGAGCCACCACCCATTATCATCATGGTGAGGAAATAGAAGATGATGATTTCAATTGGGATAAATTATTATAGTTGTCATCATTATTACAATAAGCTTCATATTAGTAATATTATAATCAAAATTCATTATATCAGGCATATTCATTAATTCTACTGATAATTGCAATCTAAAAGGTACCATTGATAGGCTTACCATATAAAGTTCAATATATTTGTATTTTTCTGTTCCTAAACCTTCTGACCTCAAAATCCCTTTTCATGTACCAGTAAGCTATGATTGTGGTAGGATTTATTTTTATGTCATTTATTGAATATTTTGTTCATGTTTTGGTTTGCTCAAGACATGACAGACAATAATATCAAATCAACAGGCTGATTCTAAGAAATATCAGTACAGGATTTATGCCTCAATCAGAAAAAAGACTATCACCTACATTTTTTTCCAAGAAGATTGTGGCATATGACTCTTGACATCTTGTCTAAATGGCAAGTATTAGTTTATGCATGAGTTAATTTAACAAAGGAATTTTTTGAAGGTTGACCAGTGAAATGCCTATATCTTAAAGATATGATTTAATTCAGTTGATAGTTTTTCCGATTTAATTCTACCAAAAGAGTGTTTATGATTTTTTGAGCATAAAAAATGATATAAATCTTTTAGTCCGTTCCAAATGAGTAGAACTATCTATGAAACTTAAGCGAATTTGTATCCATGTTTAAAATAATGCAATTTATCTGTATAAATCTACAAATGTGCTCAATAATGCTCAAAACCTTCCTTTTGAATTTAAAGTATATTATTATGAGTGCTTAGCCAATAAACCAATCAAAACACTTTAAATAGCATCATTTATGATATGATATTTACTGATGTTAAAATTACTATAAATTTAGGTGCTAAGATTTCTAAATTTTTTCAAACAATAAGTGTTTATTCCATATTAAAATTCCCTCCATTATACATAAAACCATTCCATTTTCTTGTTTGTTATGTATGATATTTTTAATTTATTCTTTAATTTGTTTATTTGTTGTTATATTTTTGTTTAAGATTCCAAATTCCTAATTTTCTAGAAAAAGCATTTTGAAAATGAGATCATTTTATTCATACACATTATTAATATAATGGACTGAACAAACTGTTTTTTATTTCACTATTCAGTTATTTATGACGTCCAACATTAGTAGGTTATCATTTATCATATACTATAGTTTTACATTCCGTGTAAAAATGTACTAACTATTGCCTGGATTGTCAAATTCAGTCTAAAGACTATGTACATGTATGAGCTTTCTGGGTTTTTTTTAAATTGGTTGTTAGCTGAAGGGTTGCCTTTAATTGTATTAAAAGGGTGTTTGTTATTCTGTTTTTATCTTGAAACTGCTTAAAAATCGTCCCAGTGTAGAGGTTCTATTTATTTAACTAAATGTAGGACTGTATATTTATGTCATTCTGTATATAACTATATGTGTTCCGTCCAATCCATTTTGAGACCTCAACAATATATTTTACCTATTAACAATTCTATAGAATTTATGTTTTATACTAGATTTAGGATTATCTTAGTTCATCAACAATGATATTATTAAAGTTCAATAATAGCCTTTTAAGTTGTGTGTGAATTTTCAATTTAAATGTAATGCTTAGTTAGTTATCTTAGGTCTAGATCAGCTATTTAGAACATGCAATACTAAGAATATTTATCCTACCTATTTAAGATGCATTAAAGTCATAAATAATATTATACAGGAATTCATTGAAGGAGAAAGTAAGAACTAGGGCTTGACTATATTCCGAACACAGATTTGTTAAAAAATATAGGAAAAAAGCCAATAGGGTTCTTTATAAATATTTATTAACTATTCATGAAGGACTCAATGATCATTTATTTACAATATTCAGTGAATGTCATTATATTCACATGAACATATTTTGGGAATTAAATTTTTATAGATCTGAAAAGAATACCAGGTTAAGTATGTTTTCAATCGGAAAAAGGAATATATTTTATACTGAAAACACTAAGATATATGGATGTAATCTTCCTACTTCTATATGTCTTATAAACAATATTTTATACTGGTTGATACATGTACTTGGACAATTCTGTTGATATATTGTTTATAAGACATATAGAAGTATATATCTTAGTGTTTTTAATTCTGTTGATGTATATAGTTAAGTAACTGTGCCATTATCATCCTCGTGTTCTTTTATCTGTAAATAGTTTTAACAGAGTATTTATTATATTTATTTATTGTTATCTGTTGTCAAGTTTTTAGATCTGAAATCAAACATCTGCTTCTGTAAAATGATCAAAATATTTTGGATTTCAAATGATATGTGTAAAATTAAGCACCATACCGACACTTGATAATTTTGTTGAAAGAAACAACAGGTTTTTCATATTGTTTGTTGAAAACTGTTGATCGAAATTGGAATAAAGAATTGTAATAACATTCTATTAGAAATATGAATCTATATAATATGTGTTTACAGGGGAAAGATGGACTGCGTCACTGCTGAAATGTTTGTTGCTGGACAATAGTTTTATTTTTTTTACCGGACATTGAAACTTTATATTCTTAAATGATTTCAAATTAATTAACTCTATAGGCGTTTTTGTGGGACGATTCGATTTAGTTTCGATTTGCTAGTACGATTTGGTGTAATTTGCAGTGGTCCACAAATGTACCGGCGATTAGGTAGCCTTGACTGTCAACAAAAAAAGGTCACGTGTATGTTATATATGACGTATTTGATATATCAGCCAATAGTATTATGAACTGGCACATTCCGCCATCTTATAGCACCTAATCGAATTGCCTAACCACCTCTTGGGACGGTTAGGTCGATTAGCCTAATCGAACTGGCTCAGAAATGCGCAAAATAGCTAATCGACCAAATCAAATCGTCCCACAAAAACACCTTTTGTTTCTTTGTGTATTTGCTTTGTATTGAAATTTGTAAATATTAATATTACTCAGTATTTTAAAATCTGGTTGATTTTAGCAGCACTTTATTTATGTAGTAAATCATTGCACTGACATTTTTGCGATTTGTGTTCACCTCATGTACTTGTATATAGACGAATAGGTAAATCATCTTTTGTACATAAAGACTCATTATATACAAGTAAACACTTAAATAAAACCAGTTTTAAACCATTGTTTTAGGGCAATATCATCACCTCAGTTCTATTGCTTTGTCAATGTTAAAGCTTTTGTATTTATTTTGTAAAAGATCTGTACCGGTATTTAACAAGATTTTGTCCAAACTAGAAAATATCATTGGAATTTATTATTATTTATTTCTGGGACAATTATCTTTATATATATGTATCTAGGGACCATTGGTCGAAATATTTTTGTTGCTTCCGGTTTTAAACAAATAAAGGTATTTAAGAATTATCATTTAAGCTTTAAATTCAGTTAAAATCGCTGCTGATATAACTAAAGTTGCTTTATAATTTTAGACCACTAAATTTGGTAATTACATTTTGTGTGGTTTATTATCAGTGTTAATTGCACTTTATGAACAAATTTAATACTTTTTTTAAAAATGTTTCTTGTCCACATGAATAGAAATTTTTTAATTCCTATCGATCTCATTAATATTTTACTGTTAAATATAACTTTATTATTAAGATTGAACCAACAAGAAGCCTTAATTATATTTATGTTTATTTAACAAGAATTAAAACCAAATTCATTTAATCCGTCCTGATTCTGCCTATTCTAGATTATTTATATGAGGTATTATTACCCTTTTTTTTCATTTTCCGTCCATATTAATGCAACTGTTTGAGACTAATTTTAAGACACTGTATTTTGATTCATTTAGAGTGCAATAATAGTTACTCAAATAAAAATGAAATTACTAATTTTTCAATTTAATGTTTTTGAATCAATGTGGCTATAAAACATTTGTTTTGTAATTTTGCTCTGCTTCTTAAAATGTTAATTATAGTTTTGATCAAAAGTTTGCCAAGATATTGATATATTCAAAATTTTAACTTGTTGACTTGTCATTGACAATTTAAGGTTGCTTTAAGTAAACAAATCAGCATTTAATAATATCTTAGTTTTACAGTTTATATTGTAAGTTCATTACTCCAATTCCCTTATATAAGTATCACTCACAGGACTCTAACTTTATAACTAAATAATAGCCTGTTTTCTTGTTGTACAAGTCCCAGCTATTAGAAATAAACTTACAATTCAAAACCACAACTGATGTGTTTTCAATCATTTAGTATGGGTTTTCAGAGGGATTTTGACTTATCTCTTAGGCAAGATCTTCCTCAAATGTTAGTGCATTCTGGGCCCCCTATTCTCTAAACAGTCCTAGCTAGGATATGGCTAGGACACCTCACTTACCTGTCCTAGATTTCTGTCCTAAGTTAGGACGTCTTAGCTTAGGATCGTTTTCAAGAATAGGATTGTTTCGAGAATAGGGAGCCTGATTACAATGCAACATCATGGCAGTATTGTATGGTCTGTGCCTTCCATCGTTTCACCATGTGAACCAGACTATATTTGCATATATAAGTCAACATATCTATCTGTGAACATTGTATTCTGGGTAGTTCTCGAATGTAGAGATCTGAACAGGTTCAGTATGTTCCAATTCTGCCTTCAATCGAACACAAATGAACCCGGATCCGTTCCATTCAAAATTTACTCATCAACTTTTTTGAATACTATCTGCATCATTATTTTTTTCGGAACAGTTGGAACACATTATGAGCACTGTTCAAAGTTAAAATATTGAAGTTATGGTGGATTCAAAAAATTGGAATGAGCAGAACTTGCCAATCAATTGCACCCATTGTGAATCTTTTTGTGTCTATTTTATTTATGGACTCCAATACTCCATCTATTAAAACAGACATGGAGACTAAAGTTTGAATTCAAATTTGGATTTTTGCATAAGAATATTGGCAAGAACTATAATAAATTCTGTGACAATGTCCAGATTTAACCCCTTATACATTACAAGATTTATTTGTTCTCAGTACGGAACTAATGAATTTACTGCTCTTGCTTCATTTAGCAATGATATCCTACATATTGCAAAAGAAATATTCTGTGGAATATATGGTGTGGAAATTTTAATATAATACACAAGAATTAGCATGATGACAAAATGACATAACAATTTACAGTTAAATAACAGATTAATGATCCTCATAGAATTTAGGTACTTGATTCCCTGTCAATGTAACTCTTTCTACACCATCTTTTGTTATAGCTGCTAATCTTATTATACCTCCACTAGAACCATCTCTGTTGATAGCTAGTGATATAGCTGAAATATATATTGATGTACACAATTATAACACCCTTCTTATGACCAACAAGCATTTAAAATATGACATACTTGTATTCTTTAAGAGTAAACTATAAACTGTAATTTTTTGGACTCGGATTTATTTCAAAATGCGCAATCTACCAAAACTGGCACTATAATGGGGAACAGTCAACATAATAGGGTGTTGATTTGTGTCTTGAATAAATGGCAATAGTCTTCAAAAATTCTAAAACTGGCATCTTTGTTTTGATCAGCCTACTTACCATTAGCAACAAATGGTAAACATTCATCTTTGGACATTTTAGGTTTAAATTGAGAATCAACATAACCATAAAGATAGGTACTACCGGACCCTCCAATAGCAAATGGTTGTCTTATAACCATACCACCTAATGGAACAGCAAAAACCTAAAAGAAAATCAACCATTTTTTCTTTATGTAAACAATGCACTGCAGTTTCAAAATCAAATAATTCTAAAAGTATATCTTTAATATTGAGAAATGGTGTTCACCAAAACAAAAACAGCAGATAAATAGCAGTTAATATGGACATGAATCACTCAAACCATGATTATTTCAATCAGACTTATAGTTAGATTTTTTGGATTCATCTTTTACATTTTTTTTGATTAATCTTTTACATTATATATATATAGATCTCTGTGAGACAAACGGCAAAGCTATCGGCAGCCGAAAATGAAATCACAGACCTCATTAATAACCTATCATCTGACGATGCCCAGAAAGCCATGAAGTCCGTGTGGAAAGCGGAAATCAAAATGGAAGAGGAGAAGTCGTCAAGAATATGGAAGAAGCACAAAGATTTTCTTATAAATCTACCAACGAATGAACCATTTTACAACCACCAACACCGAAAGTCAGAGAATGAAGATGACGACAAAAGTGGTTGGCGTTTAGTTAGACCCAGGGAGAAAAGGCAGTTTAATGGTAGGAGTTATGGAAACAAAAGCCAACTCCGACATCAGAAAAACAGACAACCCAAACGTCCGACTAACTACGATACTTTCGGGGAACACAATAGTTCACCGAAACGTAACCAGAACAGAAAATTGTTTTTTCCGATATTCCAGAAGAAGATATTTGGAAAACGAACATTTAGTGATGTCATGAAAAATTGACATTTCTATATATATTATGAAAAGATACAAGTGAATACATGTTAATTAAACTTAATGATTAGTCCACTTGTAATCTTAATCTAATTTAATTAGATAATTATTTGTTTTCTGTTGAATGTTGATATAGTTACAAAATTAGTAACCATTAACAATTTTATTTTGTCCATCCAAAATATAAATATGATTCAATTATTTATGTATTCATCTCACATTTTGAAAAACGCCCAAGGCGAGAAAGTACTTAATGGAGTGAAATGAGATTTACTATGAGATAGCAGTTTGTTTTTTATTCTATATTTTACCGTGGACAACGACAAGTACTTGTACTTACCTGATTTATATATATATACAAATTTTATTACCTGTCCTCCTTCTTTCTTATCCCAGCCTGCTACTATAATACCAGCTGATATATTATCTCTATGGTCGTAACATAATTCTCTAAAGGTATGAGCTGCAGTATGAACTAATGGCTCCTCACCCATTTCCATTCTAAAATATAAAAATCCACATGATTAGTTTATAACAAACACACTTATTGATCAAATATTCAGTAGTTGATGTATAAATCTGGCATTTCTATTTTTTGTACCTCGGAATAAAGCATTGTTTTTATGTTATGAATTAGATGCATACCAATATCTTTGTCTTACTATACTTACTGATAGAAATTAAGTTGATATTTGACAATGTCTGCTACAGCCTGGGTATCAGCAGCAGAACCTGACCTACAGCAATATATCTTCTCTGTTACTTTTGTCAATTTATCTGTCACTCTGTTGGCAATATAAGATCTGAAAACAAACAAAATTTATAATATATAGGGTATGTGGTACTACACTCATTCACAAACACATTAAACAACTGTCTTTGGAATTGATTTTTATATGATTAAAGGTGCTTTTTTTGAAGAGTGGGAAATAATATTTTGTCAAGTATCAAATTAGCAATTTAAAGTAGTCATACAAACCCTGATGTTGTTCTTGAATCCGCACCTATTACCACACCACCATCAAACTCTACCGCAGCAATAGTTGTCTACCAATAAAATATATAAAGAAAGTAAATAAAATATAGTATGGCGATAGTATGTGCAGTATTAAAGTGTTAATTAAGTAGGCTAATAGAACACCCACTGGAATATGATATCATTAGCCTATTATTATCTTTTATGCAAAATAAAAATGCAAAGCAAAACCATGGCAAAACCTTTCTTTCCACACTCAGTTCATTTCATCAATTTGAAGGCATATCTAAATTGCTAAAATAATTTACTTACACCAGTGGTCAATTCTGCCTTCAACCAATCTGGAGTTAAATTCGACATAAAAGCCGGTTCCATATTTTGTTGTATCATGCTTGTCGCCATCTTGATTATTTACTTTCTGAAACGGTGGAAGGGGGGCAACTCTGTTTTTCTGAACACAGGGGACGTAATCAATTCCGACTACAAATAACAAATTTTATTATAATATAATTCTTAATGCATTTCTACCTTGAATGCTTCATAATTACTATTCATTAATTCATGTCAACTATTTTTCTTTTTCCTCTTGTGGATCTCTACTTACGGACTGCAATCAAATAAAGGAATTGAAGAGATTTTTATATATATATATCGAAGCCATTCATAGCGCGTCGATTAAAAGCTAAATGCAGATGATATATCCTGCTGGCCACATTTATCTTAATGCACACTGCACTGTGTTGACCATCCTCATTAGCCCAAACGGGTGCAAAAAAGTAGGATGTAAAACATAATATCATTTCGACGTTTTAATTATGAAAATACAGCTGACAGACAAACAAACAGGACCTATTATCGTTATCCGTCTTCATAAAACTAAAAACCAAAATATGTCGGAATCTTTGTTATGTATTCTAATTAGGGCCCAGTCCTAATGCCTTGACCTTTAGAAGGTTATTTCATTTTACTATAGCTGCAATGTTATCCACTTTTAAAATTGCAATAAGATTTGGCCAACCAATGACAGTAGTTGTCGTTTGTCTTTCTGACATTTGTGAAGGAAGAAATTAAACGTGGTCTAGGTCAACAAGAACTTACAATGCTCGGGGATTAAAGGGAAGTAACTTAATATAAATCAATAAGATTCTGTCATCTTCTGACTCAAGCACCAAAAATAACGAAATCTTCCAAAATGCGTAGATTCATTAATTAAACGACTTATTTGTCAGAGTTTGTCGAGGATCAGGTTGACCCTGGGCTTCTTCCAAATCTATAAAAACAAGCTTCCTCATTCTTCTATCATCACAACAGAAGCCACCAAAGTTACCAAAGTTTCCATGATTTTTTCAGTTGTAGATTTCGTAATTTCTAAAAATAGTGTCATGTAAATACCAATGTTCGTTTGAGTTGGTTATTCAAGGAAAAAGGATCTGGAGATAAATTTCTGTTTCTGATGAAATAGAGAGACACGTCGACCTCAGAAATAACTAATGATATCCTTGTAGGGCAGCCTACACGTCTAGTCATAAATATATTTGATTTCTCAAAGCTATACATCATATGAGACTGTTGAACTTGGATTGGTTTATATACACAGTGAGTAGAAACATTTCGATACAGAAATTTATATTTCTCTCCCAGAGAACAATGAGTCACTTTTTAAAAGCTATTTGGCTTTTTTGACAGCATACTACTTCTTAGTACTAAGGCGGAAGGCCTATACTATAACAGCATGATATACTAAATACTTATTGGAACTTGTCCGAAATTTGCCAACTCTATTCCCAGCCTTTGGTAGTTATTTGGACAGATATAGTCATAGATATCTTGAAACTTACTTTTCAAAGATTTGTAGAATTTGTAAGTCAGTTAAGATAGCCAATATCCTTGTGTAACACAGAGAAGAATGATGTACAAACTTCACAAAAAGAATATGAAATCTACGAAAATTCATCAAATGATATATCATAACATAGGAGGATCTAACCGAAATTAGACCGATTGAAAGAAAATAGATTATACATTGCGCTTGGCAATCAGTGGAAATGAGCGCTGAGCAATCATTCAATTTGTAATGAATTATTTGTAGTTTGTTGTATAAAGAAAATAATATAATTGTGTTATTTCCCTTGGTATAAGCTAGGTTGGTTAAAAAAAATTAATAGTAATAATATAGGCCTATATGTATAGTCATAATTTTTGCAATCGTATGACTCAGTGTTGTTTCATTTTCCTGCCGACTTGGTCCTTCTCTCAACACAATTCCAGATAGAAGGGACACGATTCCAGATGGAAGGGGGCCGTTACATTCAACACATTTAACGCTTGCCTTGTGATGGTTGCTTTAAAAAGAATATTTGTAACTTTCGATGTTATGAAATATATTTAAACACAATAAAACTTTTTTGGAAAGGATCAACATAATTCATTAGATTCCAGATTCACATTATTTGTTATATAATGTTCATTATGCTGTCTAGCCCACTCATTTATAGACCTTTTAAACAAATCTGACCCTCCCACAGGTTGTAGGTCTAAGTACATGTATGTCAGGGCAGGCGACCAAGTATTCAGCTGAACCTTCATCATTGTACGAGAAATTATAATGACTCTTCCGTGAAAAGGTGCCATCTTGCCCAGAAAATGGACAAGGGAAGACAACTCTTGTTAGGAGACCGATTTTGATTGGCTGATCTTACTACACTTTCTGAAGAATAATAATATTGATTGGACAAACTGTGATTTATTCAATATGGCGACCTTCTTATAGTATACGAGGTTATATTGCACACTAGTATAGTTCCGAGGTTAATACGAGTGGTCAGATTGTCAGTCCACAATCGTCTGGTAGGTAAAGACTATACCCCAAACCCATTCATAAAACTTGAACTATAAATAGACATTGGTCATCGTCAAGCACGAGATTGCTCGTGTTACTAACGTATACCACGTGGGGTGTGTGTTATAATATAGCATGGTACCATTCTATTATTGTTTATTATTGTTTTATATTGATATACTTTTACGACTTTTGTAATCGTAAGGTCACGAAATACAATTTGCTATGTCATTGTCTCTGATAAAATGAAACAACTCCACATTGTCATTTTCCTTGGGAGGGAGCTGTGGTGAATAAGATTATTTTAGGTAAGTCTATTATACTATTATTATATATTATATACGTATAAGTCTTTCTTTTATTCAGAACATACTTCTCCATAAAGTTTTATGATTCCCCCGTTCTTACTAGCCCCTACTAGTCTACTACATTCCATATATATTCAATTTTTTTTGCTGTTGTTTACTCATAAAACTTCAATTTTTTCATTTTAAAAATCTATTTCGTAGTTAAGATTTCAGTGATTTTGCCGCGCCCACCCAGTTATTTGATATATCGTCTAATCGCTTTAGATATGTCGACATGCCATAAAAGTAATTAATATTTTCAAACATTTATTATACATTTTGTAATATTATTGAGTAGGAGGACATGACCGATTAAAGTCAAAATCTATTTTCTCGACCGTGTAATTATGGTAATATGGCAGATGATAGCCTACTTTTATAGTTATATTCCAGGATTACGTGCGTCATTAGGGTTGTTTTATTTTTTATCTCTTCGTAATTTATCTGATTGTTTGTATGTCCCTGCAGTGCTTATCTATTGGTTAAAACTTCGGTTGGTTCTGGAATATTTCTAGTTTTTGCGCGCTTTTTGCACCTGGATAATTTTCGGACGAAAACTGTGTAAGATGATTCTACAACATTAGTATGATGCATTAGTAGCCCACAGAGTAGTAGAAATCTCTCAGGAGTGTGGATATATATATGACAGTTATTCCTAGGAACTGTTGGTGTCGACTAATAACATTAGAATATCATACACGGAATTGTTAAAATTTAGAAGTGACTATGTTCAAACTATTAAAAACTTAACATTTCTCTATTTAAATCCTGTTCGAGGTGAAGATCCGTTTTGTAAAATATCTGCAGTCCCGCGATAACTGTTTGGCTATATTATTAATATATCACTGTTTGGCCTATTATCAATATATTATACCGGTTTATTGAAGTGAAAAAATATCTATGCGTTATGTATCAGTAATCATATCATAAACAACGTGTAAAGCCGTGGTGAAAAACAAATATTCGAAATTTTCCAGTCAAGCATTCTTGGACCATCCCATACATTCTGCGAAATTACTTCACACTTGACTCATTCGTTTTGCCTGATCAATCAAGACTACTTGTAGGTCACGTTGACCAGCCATTTTACGCATCGTTACTGGTTAAATGTCATTGAAACGAAGTGACTTGACAATGGCGTCTAGCCACGCCCCCGCATGTCAAAAGGTCACCAGGTACGCCATAAGCCAATCCCAAAGTGAGCTGACTTGCGCGAGAAGAACACGTGCAATATATTGAATAGGTTGAAAGTTGCAAAATATGGAGACAGTTTTGTGAATGAAAAGTTGAATGGATGAACAAGAGTACTACATTGGGTAGTAGCCAGAAAGATCGGGTAAGTTTAAAAATAATTTATGATGGGCTGGGTTCTGTCATTGTTAGTTATTATGAATTGTGGAAAACAACACATTATGTTGATATAATTGAATAATACATTATTAAAAATTATGCAATATATAGGCCTATATTTAGTAAAGGTTTATATGGGTCTGCCACTCTCTAGTCAGTTTGGTTGTCTCTGAATGTTTGAATTGCAACAGTGGTTCGGTATAATGCAGTCATTAATTGGCATTGTAAGTTTTTTTGGGTTTTTTTTTTGTATGCTGGTGAAATTTTTGGCCATTTACTAATAACAAAGGGAAAGGGGTGTAGGCCAACTAGTAATGTCATGTCAGTAATACAACCATAACTGCCCTCTTCCGGTCTTACCCCCCCCTCCCCTCCCCCCCCCCCCCCCAAAAAAAAATCTTAAAGTGTTTTGGTTCATTAAACTATCTTAAAGTAGGCTACATGGCTCATGATCATGATAACCAAAAGTATGTCACACTCGTCTTGTTATATAAAGTCTTATGTAATTTTTTGTTTGATTATAATGTTGGCATACTGATGAAATATTAAGTTGTTTATATTCAGTATAATATGTAGGTAGACGATCGAAACTAAACATATTTATTTCTATTCTACATGATATCTGACCACTTTGATTCGTAAGTCTATCTGATATTGCGCAATAATTCACAGTACAAAATTTACAATATATTCTATCTGTTGGATTAGATGTAGTAGACCTAACTCTGAAATGTTGCATAAGGTAGTAAAAATAATATTCACATGCAATCAGCAATCCTCGGAGGTTTTCCGTAAACCATAATATGAAGCAGAGCGTAAGCGTAACTTTCATGCGTCTGATTCGCAGCTATTCATGAAGCATATTCACGGCACAACCGGAACAAGCTGTTCGTAGAATCTTGGAGTAATGGTAGAATGTACGACAATGTTTTCTCTGCTTGGAAACACAAATTTATTCTGTTAAATAAATTTGATTTCAGAGAAACTAGACCAAATTTTGACTTCATGACTATGGTAAATACCCCTTTGCTCTAAATTACTGTCTGTGCAACATGAACAGGTTTTTTTAATTTTTGCGATTATTTTTTTATGAGAATTGGAATATTAGCCTGACAATGCTACTGTTAGTCTTTGCTTTGATAAAAAAAAGTAATTTTTGTAAGTTTACATTAAATGGAAATACATTCCTCTCCTAGAAATTTCAACCCAAAAAGTTCACCAATTTTGACCTAAATTGTCCTCTGTAAAAACAAATTTTTAAAGACATAAATTATATTGTGTTCATATTTATATTTTCATCAAAGCAAAGACATTCTAAGACTAACAATACTAATTTGAAGCTTCTATTCCAGATCTAAAAAAAAATATGGCAAAAAAATCAAAAAACTTTTCAACTTGCACAGACAATAATGCATATTTAGAGTCTTGCAACCCCCCTTGAATCCATTTAAATGTTGCTGATTTGCAATTCATATATCGCCATGTAGCTTTTGAAATGTATTCCACTCTGTTATATAAAGTTTATTGTCACGACATTTTAAAGCTAAATGGAATTTTTAATGTGTTAGAGAAATTTTCATCACAATCCACAAATTCTCTTTGTCGATATCTATATAGGTAAACAAAATATATCATTGAACTTTATACAGTAAAAAGCATCATACGGTATTTTTTATTATTATTTTTCTTGGAGTAATGACAGTCAGTCATTACTCTAAGGTATATTGTTCTATATGGTCTATGGGTGGTACCAAATTCTTATATCTGTGAACCTTGCCCTCTTTCAAATATATTCTGACTTGGGCCTTCTATAGACTTCCATATTATCCATGACATGCTGGATTGACCTATTTGACTTTCAATGAGAGTTATATAAGTAAAATAATAAATGTAAATCATTTCGGTGTATTTTCCTCTCGTGACTTCAGGTCCGGGTCGTATCTCCCGGATTTAAACTATCTTGAGTTGACCTGATGTTAAAACTAAAGTCATTGCATTGACGTAAGAAATCCGCTTCATATTTCCATTCTTGTTTGAATCGGAATTTTTATTATTGCATATTTAAAGTGATATAAAAAATATAGACGTGCATTTCCATTTTAAACTATATTGTCACCAGATAAAAATCTATATTTTATGCACAAGATAAAGGCAATGGTGGGTTTTACAGGTGATGCGTACCTTTGTGGGACACTTGTCTTTACATTATGCTAGTCTGGTCTTTTGAAAAGTAGACTTGAACGTGGAAGCAGGCGTTGATCAAAACTTGTATTAATAACAATGGAACTTTATTTGAAATGTTAATGAGGACCTTTTGTACGATTCCTATTATTACCATTAATGAACTCTTATATTATCACTGCCAGACATACATTAATTTAACACTTATCAATAGAGGCATTGGGTAGTTTGAAACCCCCGCAGCAGCTGTTCCAAAAAACTTGTATATGTGACAGTCGCCTGTTGAATTCAATAGATATTTCACAACTCAGTGTAATAGACCGTTCAATGAAATTTACCTTGATAGTTGAACAGATTGATTCCCCAATTTCACGGTAAAAATACAATAATTAAACATATACTCGTAATTACATGTACAACCCACTGACAAAGATAAGTGTACCCTGATTGATTAACTCGATTATTTAGAAATATAACTTTTGTTGACTACCCTTATCGATATACATGTACACGTAAAATAGCAAATCATCATATTTTCACATGGTTGATTGTATCACAATAATGAACAAAGAAGGCCTTGCATCTGAGAGAAACTGGAATTTCAATAAAAGCTGACAACTTGCAGAATTATATCCCTTTAAGGCCTAGAACAACCTCCACAATCTGCACAGCTTTTTGTTCCAATTGATTGTCTTATGAGTTAAATTTGTGAGGTGATGAAATCAATATACAACATAATAGACTAGCGTCAATCATCACCTGATAGAAATATATTGTGTAATTTGATATTATTAGCAATACAGCAAGTGATATGGTGTAGGTGGGCCGTTGATTATATTGTCACGTTCTTCTGTCCACGACACTCAAACACTCGGACAACCATTCAATCTCGTTCCCGCGGCTCTGGTGGGCGAAATGTCATTACCGGAAGCCTTCTGATTGAGGTATCTTTCATCTAGGATTATATTGCTGTGATATCGGAATTAGATATAGGCTACAAATCAAAAGATAGTTTATGAGAATTGATTCCTCTAATAGATTTCCTGACCTACATGCTGTAGATCTACATACCCTACGTTTTGTGCGTTGAGTTCAAATGACATAACCGGAAGTTATCAACAGACAAACCTTTCTAGAGTTATGATAATGTATTTTGATTAGGATTATCTGAATGATATCTGCAAATATCTTGCAAATACGGATTATTTGCATCCTCTTCACTCTCAGTCTAATTAAAATCAGACCCTAATTTCGTTCGTTCGTTTTTTTTTAAATCCGGTTTTTTAACCACTGGTTAAAAAACCGGATTTAAAAAAAAAACGAACGAACGAAATTAGGGTCTGATTTTAATTAGACTGCTTCACTCTAGTTGTATTATGGGCCCGAAATTCATTTAATAAGGAGGATGTCTGTTTTAGTTTAAACCAAAGAGTTTCATATCTAGTCATAGGCTACCCTTGCAATGTGGTGTTCTTGCTCGAAAATGGGAAATGCTAATATGGTGAATGGTATACCGTCAAGAATCAAAGATCTTCTTAGCAAACTATTGAAAGAAATATCTTATTTTTCCTTTAATCTGGAGGTCTTGACATCATCGATTATTTAACATTCCATAATTTTTTGGTGTTATACATGTATGAAAGTTTTTGTTTCTTATCAATAACATTACCGGTTTCGCACTAAATTATATCTTCCAGTTGGTATCCTTCAAAATAAAAAAAAACATCGTTAATAAGGGGTATTAATTGCATAGGTTCCATCGGTAGATTTGACTTAGGTTTCGTCTTCAAAAAAAAGGAATTGATATTTGAATTGGCACCCCATCAGTTCAAATTGATACCATTGAGTGATATATTGACCACACGCACTTTTTACCTTTGATATTTGAATATATTGTGTGTACATTATGGGACATGCTACTTTAATTTCATGCTTGGTGATTGATACCAACAAACCTTTATGGTGTAAAGAAGGGATTGGTTAATAATTGAACAAGACACGGAAGAAAGTGTCGTCAGGCCCTTTAAGTACATCAGCTGTTATTGTGTTTTGTTGAAAGAAAGATTAACAAGAAGGCTATACGTGGGATGGGTCGACCGTATTATGTTTTAGTAAAATAATACCAGCTTGTAGACGACTTTGTAATAGACCAAAATGTTATAAATGATGTTTATTTGTACATTGTATATATCATTAAAGATGGATCACCACCTTTTTTTTTGGGCATTTTTTTTTTGAATGTTTCATGTCTGTTTCCCGGAGCATTCTGATCAACAGAGAAATTCTACCTATCGGAGATATTACTCTGACCTATTGACCAACCATGTTTTAAATAGTTCACGCGTAGAAATTTTTCTTTTGGAGACTAGAAATGAGACGTAACGACTTCATGTAAACAAACCAAATGTCCCAAGATGGATTCCACACCACTCAAACCAATTTATACAAACACATATGAGGAGAATGTATTTTATTTGATCCAGTCTAATTAAAATCAGACCCTAATTTCGTTCGTTCGTTTTTTTTTTTTAAATCCGGTTTTTTAACCACTACATTTGGGTCTGAGAACGTCGCGCTTTGCCAGCCGTTCAGGTTAACTTTGACCTAACCTTAATGACCTTTGTTTTAACCAATCAGATCTTTGCCCTCTCCCGCGCTGGGATTTTGTTCGCGAACAATAGGTGCATTCTAGGATTCCTAAGTGCTGTAGACTAGTTTATCAGGTCATGTTTATCAAGGTAAGGTCAAAGTTAACCTGAACGGCTGGCAAAGCGCGACGTTCTCAGACCCAAATGTAGTGGTTAAAAAACCGGATTTAAAAAAAAACGAACGAACGAAATTAGGGTCTGATTTTAATTAGACTGTATTTGATCCATTCTAAGTGGATAAGAATAAAAATTTAAGCAGACTAATGTTAATGAGGTCGAAACAACTCATAATGGTGCGAAATGTCTTTAATCGTCATTCCGGTTTCTAGTCTCGTAACTCAAATACGCCTCCGCTATTAAAAAGAGTTCTGTACTGCAACTTCTTCAGTAAATACACACTGTAAAATTTGGGAATATTTTTAGCATTTAAGAACTTATTGATATCCTATAGACGTTGTAATATTAAATTTGATGCATACTTTATCGTTCAACGAATATCGTTGGTGTCATGGCTGGTGATTAGGTTCGTGTCTTTATCTGCGACACATACGGAGCTAGGAAAGATGCGAAGTTTCGTATGTCACTTCAGTATCCAATGAGGTTGAAATGTCGTGACGCCAATAATCGCTAATGTCTTTATGTTTTGGACACTCCATAAATATGCACGAGGGTGCAGTCTTGTAATTATTAAGTGGTAAATGTTATTAAATGACAGATTTGACGTTTATCACCTGTCATATAGGAAGGGCTTGCTCTTATCATAAGGTCGCGTACGTGAATCATCTAATAGCGTTAAACTATTGCCGGTCGCGAGAAAAAAGCTAAATTGGTATTTTCATTTGTTTGAAACACCTCTCTGAATATGCTTCTTGTTTTGACATCCAAACTCTATTATTAGCAAATAATTGTGGTACGCTCACTAATACAGATTAGACAAACTGTTTCTTTGACGTCTTAAGCTTCGTCTACACGATCAAACATTTTGTTCAAAACATCATCATACATTTGTATGACGGTGTTCGTGGACAAATGTTTGATCGTGTAGACCGTTTTCCCAACAAGGTTGAACATGGTCAAACATGTATGACGATGTTCAAATTTTAGCTGCATGTTTCATCTTTACAACAATTGTTGGCAATATTTAAATTAGTTACCAAAATTTAACAAATCAGCTGCCGTATAGGCGTCATGTGACTTCCTTCCCATCTTTCAAAATGGCAGCCAACACAGACAAAATTTGGACTTTGTCCGATATTACTAGGTTAATTAGGCTTTGATTATTTGATTATTTGATGTATTTGGGATATTGCTATTGATTAAAGAAGATTTTGTTTGAGGGAAGACAGTATAAACTTGAAAGTTTTTTTAACTACAAATGCATTATGAAGTTCTTTGCTTTGAGATAACTTTGGGTAATAAAAACAGTATCATTTCTTATGTTACCTTATTGGCATGCTATGTTTGAATTTATTTGATAACATATTTAAAGCATACTACCTACATGAAAATAACATTGAAAATTAAAATTATCAAAATTTGTCAATCCGGGCTTATTTTCATAATTGGATTTACCTTGTGTCATAATTACATTTTCAAATATTTCTAGTAGTTTGAAATTTTATCAATACCCTAATTACTTAGTTCTATGGATTTATCAGTCTGTTTTAAAGTTAAGTCCAGTGATGAATATACTCTTATATACCGGTACCAAATTTGTAAATTGTGAGACATAATATGGCTTTAACATTCATTCGCAAGAAATTTTTGAAGCTGGCCTGGTCTGTTAGTTGTAACTCACTCAACAAGGCCTGATAAGCCTCCATGCTGACCTCTTCTTTGGATCCAGTCCCTAACCATTGTCGAACCTTTCGCGCTCCCCTCTTTCGCTTTTGACGACGAAGAATTGTTAAAACAATAACAGATGCAGCAGCACCACTCAACAGACTGTTTTGAGCATCCATGTTGAATTATTTTCCCACCAAAAATGATAATTACCCTACATTATTGGTCATACATCATCATACATCATCATACAAATGTTGGATCATGTTTGACGATGTTGGACAGTGTAGACAGAAATCCACAACAAGCTTGAACACCGTCATACAAATGTATGAGGATGTTTTGAACAAATGTTTGATCGTGTAGACGAAGCTTTAGTGTTTTATAATCGCTTGCCAGAAGGTCCCATGTCGGATAATATTACGTCACGGCATTGCGAGACGGATGTTCCGGTCCGAACGATCCCAACCGTAAAATATATATCAAAGTCCATGTAAACATATTTGCAATACATATAGGTAGCGGCTAATGAACTTTTCATATGAGGAAGTAAATCACTACATGAGTAAATATTCCCTAATACAAAGTGATATATGTCTAAAGGGGTAAGCATGCAGTGCTGGGGTAAGCATGCAGTGTAAAGTTACTAGTTTCAATTGATGAAGTATATCAATAAATGAGTAAATATTTCATATTGAAAAGTGGAATCAGGTGTGCTTGGCCCCACACCGCCACCACTACTCATTGATACAACTTCAATAGGTTATAGATTTCTGTCAATTTTAAAGTTTAACTTGCAAGGGAGTTAATTTTATAAAAATAAAATCATGATATTTAACATTAAGGGAGAGAACTCATTCCAAATATTTGTTAACAAACGGTCTCCGTGAAAGTTACGCTGGCGCTCTGCAACATATCACGGTAATGAACGGCGGCCATTTGACCGGACTACATCAATGTTATCACGTAATCTCGTGATTCTGGTAGTTCAAACATCAGAGACGGGTCATTCGAGTCTAAAAGTATTTGTAAACAAATAACACGAAAACAAACAGATATGTATTTAAAATGATGATAAAATGCGTAAATGGTGAACAGATAGTCACTACGTAGCATTAAATGCACGAGCAGGTGTCAGAAAATTCCTCCACAGATTCTATTGCTATGAACTATATCTATGTCGCGACGTTACAAGCAAGTGGTAAAGCGTCAAAGTAAAGAGTCTCGCGCATGAAAACACAACGAAAAACACCATTCATTACCGAGACAGATTATGGTTTACGGAAACTGCCGAGGATTGCCGATTGATTTGTTAACTGTAATAATTAGGTCAATACATTACGGGAGATTACTCCTGGTGAAACATTTAAAGTCATGTAGAGCCCAACTGCAACCTCCACAGGTGTCCATAGGTATAGGCCTAAGCAAAGTTTGAGTAAATGAAAGAAAAACAATCAAATAAGTAATGGAATCGAGCTAAGGGCGTTGTCTAACACGTATCTGACATTGCCGAATTCTTCAGGCCCATGTCAATCGTTGACGTCGGTGTCGTATGTATTTTCAAGTTTCCTTTTAGACTAACTTGGTACAACCGTGCAAAACGTGTTACTTATATGGATACCTGGTGCTGATAGCCCCCCCCCCCCCCTCCTAGAAACGCCAGTGCATCTGCTCGATTGTCAATAATATCCTTGCACAGTAAAACATCCAAAAAAGTTCCCCGTTTTTCCTTTCTTTAGAATGAAATATATATTTAGTACATAGAAAGTATGTGAATCAGATGGTGAGTCAGACCTCCGGAACTGCATTGACTGACGCATCAAACAGTGCTTGATGAAATCAGATGACCCAGTAATTTATGGCGGGACTAGATATTGGAATTGGACAGGAATACAGGATAAGGTTCCAGAATTGAACATAGCTAATCCATTGCAATATAACTTAGGCGTTCACGAACACGCTTTGCTCTGCATGAAACTGTCCTGTCGTGGATGCTCTTCCCACGGACCAATTGTTATCAATATACACGTGTACACTCTTTGCCCGTTAAATGAAATATGGTTCCTTTGTGCTTTCTTTAACTATGTGATATCTATCATAGCTTGCAGCGCTCAGAACACAGAGCGTTCGAGGTCGCAAGGAAACTTTTATAGACTACATTTGTAATATTTGTGTGAGGTATCAATTTGTACTAATATGTATTGCTCGTTAGAAGAGAAGACACGAAAATAAATAGGTAAAAGTTAAAATCAGATATACCATGAAAAGTGATGTCTTGTTCTATACATGTATCTTGTCTGTTAGATATAGTATATAAACATTTACTTTTGTTAAATCGCCGTGGAGGGCTTAGTCATAATAATATTGGTGACTAATTATTAGTAATACCATCGACGGTTTATCTTCTGCTTGGTTACCATAGTAATGTACAGTTGTTTGAAGTGAGTCAACTTGATAGATTTTACCTGTTTGATTCCTGGTATAGGTCAAGGTTAGATTGTGGTGCCTGGTGGCCAATCCTTTTTCGTTATTTACAACATAATAGACCTACTTTAACTTCTCGCATCAAGTTTCATTGATAGTGTTTACACTCTTATAATGTTCTGACCAAATCGTTATTATAGGAATGTAGGAGGCTATAATATAGGCCTATCTATGTGGGAGAAATTTAAAGATTTCTGGTGATCTGTATTGAATTGTTTGTACATTTACATCAGAAAACAGTGAGATGAGATACATGTACATGTACATCAAAGTTAAGAATATAGGAGACAAACATTTGCTCTGATATTGTTCACTATAATAGTTATACATGTACCAATCACAGGCTTGATCACGTACATTATGCAGTTCAGTGTATTTATACGCCAATATTATAATGGCCGTCCATCCGTTTAGCCTTTAAAAAAATTGGTGTATACAGTGCACTCAATTAACCACAAGTTTTTTACGATTCCAGATTCAAAGATGGACTCTGTATTCTGTACTATCTGAACTGCAGCAAGAAGCTTATCATGTTTACATGTTAGTTCTGTAAGAAGGGGATTATTTTGACTCTATAAATAAATATAGATTCAATAATATTCCATCATATGATAATAATTAACATGTTTACCATAATTCACCGACTGATTTGTACTTTTAGCTGAATTGTTTTTCTGTACTTGTGCGACCTTTCAAGGAGCGTAGCTATGTCACTATTTTGTAAGGAAAAAGATTTTGATGTTTCGTTTTTCAGTGTGTTCTTAACTCTCCTAATCTGAGAAAGGTCATTTTGTTGAACATTCAAGTAATCTAGAACCAGTGGTACATGGGAATATTTTCAGATCAGATACAATGCTGGTTGGTTGGTAAATGACAAGATAACGTTCTTCCAGCGGATGCTGATGTCGTAGTTGTAGTTATCAGATACAAAGTTGCTACCAGGTACCATTGTAGTAGGTCTTGTATTTGTGACCACCCAGTAATCCTGGTGGAACTTTTCGTAACTTATAATCTAGCTGTTATTGCTTATAGTGAGAATAACGCATTTCAATCTCTGATAAATTTCGATATCAATGAGGCGTCGTTATTTTGTATATTACTTCCGACAAAATGTCAAAAATGATGGGTTATGGTGATTCAAACTTGAAATCATTACCTCATTTGACATTGACCTTATCCTAAATCTATTTTCAGTTCTGATTCAATAGATTAAACTGGGATAGGATGTGGGATATATTTTAATACCCTCTTATTGATAAAATGAACACGTTTAAATGATATCTAGTATATTTTTGGTCAATCTATTTTAAGTGTAGTATTATAGTTACTGCAGCTATCAATAAAGATTTCAGATAAAGTGCTCAGAGATACACAGATATAAAGGAAATATCACTTGATATCCAGATATCAATTTACATCAGTAAAAGTACATTCAATGCAGACATTAAACAGTGTAATCAATGATATTTGATATATTTGCTGTCTTCAGGAAACGTTACATTTAAAATTTGAGAGATACTGAGAGAGAATTGAAGTATACTCGCATCTGTTCGTGTTCGGAGATGGACACCAATGTACACGATTATAAACCACTAGGCCTGATTTGACATGAATGTAACCGGATACAAGTATAATATATAGTATTCACAAATAACAAGAAAATGTATGTAATAATAAAGTATCGATTTATGAATATTTTATTTTGACAAGCTATTAAGATTTTCATCTTGAAAAATTTGTCAGGTTTTACTATGAAATGGAATGCAAACTTAATTATTGCCCCCGATTTGCCATGCTTTGGTCGGGAATTGTGTTGCCTGATTAGTATTATTATTTAAAAATATTTACATAAACAGATTAATCTCCCTTTATGGCGTTTTCAACACAATTTTTACTTCCTTTTTGAATAATTTAACTATATAAATATAAACCAATAGTTAAAATATTTCGATTAAAGATCTAAAGGGGAACCGCGATAGCTCAGTAAAGTACTGTACACATTGACAACATTTTCGACAACATGTTGGACAACATGTTGCCGAAATGCCATGTTGTCGAAAATGTTGTTATTATAGTGTATACAGGTTTGGAAACATTCAGCAACAAATTCCAAACATGTTGTCGAACTGTTGTGTGTGTACAGGATACACTAACAACATTTTCGACAACATGGCATTTCGGCAACATGTCGAAAATGTTGTCAGTGTGTGCAGTACTTAAGTTACACACTTCTTCCAGAGTTGTATGCGTCATCAATGGCCTGTGTGAATCCGATCATGGGCGTATGTTTCCTGTCAAGCAAGATTTTTTTTATATCGTTTATGGAGCCACAAAAAGATTTAAACGGTTCCACTGGCGCGTTAAATTATCATGGTTTACAGGAAAAACCGAGAATTTTCAAATGGAAGAAATGCATAACTAAATATTCCATGCTTGTCATAATTGCCATTTTTTTAAATGCCCTTATTGAAACAAAGCTGTCAGTGGACGTGTGTTACCTTTCCTTGTAAGCTATTTTATTGAGTGTAGAGTACAATGTGTGAGGTCAATGTTATTATATAACATTCAATAATTAAGGTTATAAGGATTAACTGTGGAATGTTATCGTGAGAAATATTTTGAGTTTCAAGAAAGAAAACGAACTTGTGTAAATGTCTATGAGTTCGTGCAGTGCTGTACTTTTATTAATCATTTGGTTTGATGGTTCTGAAGGTCATGTCATATTAGTCTTTCTGCTGTTTGAGAAATTGATGAAGATTTCTATAGAAATCGTTGTCCTTTTATTACTTAGAATTTCGTCTTTATTATATTTCATTATTACATATTATATCATCATTTCATATAATTCCCTTCATTTCATGTATAACATCAAAACAATACATAATAGGGACGTAAAACTCCATTTTATTTCATTATTACGCTACTTAAGCATGTTCAAATCCCTTCCTTATTGTATCATCATTACAATTAAGTCCCTTCGTATTACATTTGAGTGTGACATTATGGCATATATACTACATTTGATTGTGAATTTGCATATTTTTTTATTACATTTTTTCATTATGCATTGATACATATATTTGATTTTGCAGTGCATTGAAATTATGGATGTAAATACATTACATTTTTACAGTAAAAAGTGTAGGTCCGCGATCATTACACTGAAATAAGTAAAGTGTAATAAATGCTTCCAATCCTTACTTCTAAATTTTCTTTTGCGTTTTAATCAGTT
The DNA here is from genome assembly GCA_029955415.1 of Lottia scabra. Classification (NCBI taxonomy): domain Eukaryota; kingdom Metazoa; phylum Mollusca; class Gastropoda; family Lottiidae; genus Lottia; species Lottia scabra. The sequence continues at coordinate 1,389,635 of JARJEI010000034.1, forward strand.
CTTTTCTGAAAATTGGGAACTAATGTGGAACATCATACAGATCATCATGAATATCATAAGAAGAGGTAACATGGCTACAATCTGTAAGGCTGAAACCATTGTCGTCACATCAGATAAGGTTGCGTGTGATAAATTTGCTATTTTTTTACTAAGATATATTATGAAACTAGGGCTATATAGTTAATTGTGGATTGTAATCACCCTTGTTGTTAACAAAGAAATTTTGAATCCTTGACATAAGTTACTTAAAATAGAATCCCTGTCTGATTCATTCCTTACATATTCATACAATGTAATCTGTCGTGTCATGAAATATTTGATTCGTCAGCATATTTCTCTTAGGGTGGTATTTATGCCTTGTGATATTCGAAGCTAGCTTTATTTTACATTGTATTACCTGAGAAATCCGAAAAACGGTTTGCAAGCATTTGATATTTCTAGAAAAAAGCGATTTTCCATCAAGCAACAACTCTTTTGTATCACTGTCAGTTCTCCAACATGGTTTAGAACCCATGTGTTACAGAAATGTTGGCGATTTTCTAACACTAAATAATGTTTTCTATTGGACTTAAAATCAGTGAAAAAAATAAAATAATGTCGACCTACGAATTTCAACAGAATTTAAAGTTAAATGGCAAAAGTTTTTATTAAAAATAGAGCGGAAAGAAAGAGTTTTGAGTATGCATTCCTTGAAGCTGGAAACCAAGAACTATAATATGGATTGCTCAAAGCCAAGTTTAAAAGGTCTACATTTTAGTTGTTTTAGTTTTCCGAAATGTTTTCCATATTGAGTAATTTTGATGGATTACTTTCAATTTTGAAGGTTTTTGGATTCGAATGATTTATATGATAATTTCTTTTTCGAATGCTGTTTAATTATTGAAAACTATACTCTTTATATCGGTATGGGTGGTTAGGGTTTGAGTTCGTTGTTTAACTATGATTTCCATGTCAATAAGTGGTGCAACAACGCATTAAAATAGGAGTGTGTTAGCATTTAGCAACAAGGTGAATCTGACCGCATCCGAGCATCATTTAGATTGAATAAAAAGCGAATCACTTTGTTAATATCTTAGTTTGAATATTATGACTCAGCTTTGTGGTTCGGTATCCCATCAGGCAACCTGTTTCCGGTCTAACCTATGGTACATTTTTGCGGTTTTTGATCAAGGCGCACCTTCTCCAAACCTTATTAGAATGTTTCATTTAAATAACCTGCTTTTCAGCCAATCGAAACAGATTATTCTGTCTTTGTTTGGACAATTGGCTGCTTGGCTGTAGAGTTCGAATTTTGTTTTTGATGCTGAACGTCTTGGGTTCTGCACTAGTCTGTTTCTAGGTATCAATAGGAGAAGGTGCATCTTTTTCTGCAGAGTGTTACGTAAGTCAATTTTTATCAAAACGAATTCATCTTTAAAGATTTGCACATTTTTTCAATTGTATGGTTAAATGCGTTTAATTAATTCCAACGATTACATTTAGTAGTAGATCTAAATAGGTACAAATGGATTAGCATAAACATTGATACAGTCTAGTATAGTTATTATTTATAAGTCAGAATTATCTTATAAGTTCAAAGCGTAGACTAATCGTGGAATAGAAGTGACGATGGCAGTCTTGTATCCGGTAGGTTGGATGGAACACAGGATGCTTTTTTGCTAAGAGGATGTGCCCACAATGACAACTAAAAAATTGCAACTTATTGTCGGGGGAATAGTTGAACGTTACTCCAATAAATTTCAATCGGTATCGTAGCTTAGAGACAAAATTATTTTATTTTTTTTAAAATGCTCCGATTTATCGATATATTGTACATGAATTTGTAAAATATAAAAGTTTTATCACGCTATGCATGGAGATCGGAAGAATTACCATGGAAGAAAAGCTGGACCATCACTCCATCAATTTAGATTGTTTAAAATATTGTTTTTGAGGTTCTAGTACCACTTTGTTTGATAATCCAGGGTTTTGAGTCTATAAATTGTATAAATATAAATTTTGTATTTTTTTATGTACTTTTTAATTACAAATTTACAAACAAATAATTAATTTGGATATAATGAAGTGTAATCGTAATATACTTCTCAATGACAATTCACCAAAATGTTATATAATATAACCTAATTTTGAGCGATATTTGGAATTTTTAATGTGTCTGAATTAATTATTATAACTACAGATAGCAAATTGATATATTTGTCATCGTTTTTATTTGCACTTTTAAAATTACATTTTTATTGGTATTCATTGTATTAATAATTATAAATTTATTACTATTTTATGCTGATAAATTGGCAATTTTTTTTACAATATTAATGTATCTTTTAGTCAATTAAAAGAACATACATGTAAATAAATATTTAATTCTTTACTTGTCTGAGTAAATTTTCTATTTTAATCATTCTTGAATTGATTACACCTTTTACAATTTTTATTATGATAAATATATTTAACAAACATTCGTATATTTTGGTATAATTAACTGTGAATTATAACCTACTTTTGTACATATTACATAATCGAGTATTATAGAATTATGTATTAATTATCAATGCTAATTATTGTATAAATTTTGCATTTAATTCAGTTTATATTTATAAATCGTAAATTTATTTATTGCTTAATATAATGCATATGGTTTGTATGTGTTATTATTATTTATTTATTTTATATTTATTCTAATTAATTGTAAATATCGTAATGTACTTTATAGTAAAAAAAAATTATTTAGAATTTATTTACATGTATATGATAATAAATATATATATATTATCGGTTTTTTTTTGGAAAGATTAATTTTTTAATTTAGCGGTTATTTGCATAAGATTTTATATTTGACTTATTTGTCTTTTTCCCTCCATATTATAAGCTTCATATATTCTAGTTAATAATTTGTAGTTTTGTCACAATATTTATCATCAGAGAAGTTTTACGTCGAGATTTACTTTACTTGTGAAATAGAATGGAATGTTTGAAACTGCATGGTAATTGACCAAAATTTGATTTTTTAGCCCAATATATTATAATACTGCTAAGATAATCTTGATCCTGTCCACAAACAAAAGGAATACATGCTCGAAATGGAATAAAGCCAAACTGAAAATAGTGTTACTGCTTCAAAACAATATTTTCTAAGTGATACAGTAACTGTTGAGTTCTCTTATTTCTATTTTAGAAAGTTCCAAAACGTATAAAAATTCAAGTGTGACAAATCGAAAAAAGAATCTAATTTTACACTTCCTAAGTCCAAAGTTCGTTATTGAAAGATTTAAAAACTAAAAATCAGATGGAGATGATACGATATTTTTTTACGATTACACGATATTTAAGAACGTGCAATAATGACAAGTCAATTTTCAAACTGTCATCACGTTTTTGATTTCATCTGTGCTAAATTATTATTAGAAATATAACCATTAGTTAAATTGTTGTTCTTTTAAACATTGTATTATGGTAATGATTGGTATATTTGTTTTTATGTCATCATATTCTAAATTTGCAAACTTGATTAAACGTAATACTTTTAAATAGAAACATTACCAAATGGAAGGTTGACTACGGGTTTCACAGAGAAGCAACAACGCTATATCACAATATTGTACAAAGAAGATTCAGTGTCTACATGAATTGTTGTTTTTAAGAACGAGATGGTGGTAAGTAACGTATTTGCATGTGAATAAATAGTGTGCCAAAATTTTACTTTCTATAGGAACTAGGAATCCAATAACGGTAAAGTACTGTACACACTGACAACATTTTGGACATGTTGCCGAAAAGCCATTTTGTCGGCAATGTTGTAGGTGTATACAGATCGGAACTATTCGGCAATAAGTTTCCCAACATATTGTCGAAAATGTTGTCGTGTGTGTACATGACTAAATTTTTGTTGCCCATAAGATGTTTCTGCAACAAGTTGTCGAAAATGTTGTCAGTGTGTACAGTACTTAAGTTGAATGTCATGATTTACGTCGATGATTTAACCAAGAATAATATTGATGATAAAGTCAACACAAAGTGTCCTGACATGTACATATATTTTGTGGTGTAATGCCTGCTATGTATGGATTTTATTTGACAGTTCTTAGACTTGTGTTATTGAACACTTATTGAACTACAAGAGAAAATCCTCAGCACGACAGACCAATGGAGATGGTATTTGAACCCAATGCCTACGATGCTTTGCCCTATCCGTCAGGAACTGTGATATAATTACTAACCACAGAGCCTATCGGTAGGGAATAGTATCGTAGAGCCTCTCAACTGTGCCGAGTGATAGGACTCTAGCTTTAATTATACGCTTGTTTCTTATCATATCCTAAATTAATTTGATCCAAATGAGCCACACCTCTACATATTTAGTACGCGCTTCCTTGTCAAACCTTTATCCTATATAGTTTCTAAATGTTAAGTTGTCCATATTGCAGTGCTGGAAATCACATATGGATTGCTTGAGGTTCCAAGACAACGGAACAAACCAAACAAATCTCATTGAAGCAGTTATACATTGTACAGTGAAACGCCTGAAAATCGGCCATGCACGGGACCAATTCACTTGGCCGGTTTATAGGAGTGACCGATTTACCGTAACGTTGTAAAATGAGTTACGTCCCTTTCCGTATTAAACATGTGAGGAAAAAAAGCAGTGTTCTACTCCTCTGGTTCCAATTCAGTTTACGTTCTTCGGCTTTCGAGTTCTGTGAGACCGCTTTAGGACCTTTCTAACGATGCACTAGCACACTGTACACTCGCATCCTCGAGACAGAATGTCACAAAGAACAGATCGTATCAGGTGTTGCCTAATACTTCTAAAATCATAATGTTATTTGAATACAGGAAAAATATTTCCGGAAAATATAAAATTCAATAAAGTGAGACCATTGTTGCTATTTTTATTTTAATTTTGTTTATTTCCTCAACATGATTTCATTGAAGTAGGCTACATGATTCATCAGTTGAATTCAATTCTAGCATTAAATAATATATTCTGAATTAAATTAACCAGATATTGGATTTGCTAAGAATACTTTTGATAAGTTTCCGTCAGAAAATCAAATATTGAAACTAGATCAAAGTATTTTTTGTTAAATGGTAGTACTAAGGATATTATAAAGCAATAAATCCTTTACTACTTAATCGTCAATGAGTCTTAAGTACTCGGCAATATTTCAATGTGCTATATTGATATCACAACTATACGTTCGTCAACTTCTATAAACAAAAGTTATTGGTAATGAATGCAATTTCTTAATAGAGATGTCATTGCCATTAGTTTATTCAAAGTTAGGTAGGCCTACAATGGTATCAAGAAGTTAAAAATTTGAAGTAGCTATCTCACAAATCTGAATATTCTAATTATATTCTAATAATCGACAACACTACATATTTTTTATAGGCAATGTCTGTTTTCTGTTCTCTTTTGCTAAATACACTGATAACATCAATTTGCATCATTCCAATGAACAATCAGACGTCAGTGGTTCCAGCAATTCCACTGATAACATCAATTTGCATAGCATTTCGGAAACACGTTGCCCAACATGTTGTCAGCGTGTATGTTACTTCATTTAGTTTAAATCTAATTGCTGGAATGATGTACTCTACACGCTGACAACATGTTGGGCAACGTGTTGCCGATATGTTTTTTCCAAAATTTGGTCAGTATTAAGTGGAATTGCTGGAACCACTAACGTCTCTTTGTTCATTGGAATGATGCAAATATTGATGTTATCGGTGTCTCCGATATACATACTAAATTTAGAAAACCTCTTTACAAATCCCTTTAATATCTGACATTAAAATAACAGTCTTACTCTGTTTTAGATGAAAGCTAACAATGACAAAGGACAAAATGGTATCTGTTCATTAGGGACGCAGGAAACTATTAAAATTATGTGAACAATTCAGATTTGAATGACCCGTTAAAAACTTCCCAGAAATACTAATATCATTTTCCTCTTTCCTCATAGTATTCGTGACTTCCTATTTCAATATTTCACAATAAAAGTCAGTGTGCAATAGTACAAATTACAGTATTTCACCAACTGCTCTTGGGTAAGTTATATTTTGTCATTGTGGAGTCGTATTTAATGATATTTAAAAGTTTATAAGCTACTATCTATGCATTGCCAATGGGATTTCGAATTTTGTTTTGCGGTTCGGATCTTTAGTTCTTGGGTTTTTTATTCGCAATAGTTCTTTCTTTTTGTGTAGTGTCTGGGTGACAGTGAGATATCAAAGAATTTTAGAAGATAGAAGGTATTGTTTTTCGACCGATCTGCGGTGCACGCAATAGAATCTTGACTTTCCCGAGGCTGACATATATTTTAATACAGAATTTTAGGACAAAAAAGCAAGTCTTTCGATTTAAGTAGGCATATAACAATGGTTATGAGATTCTGAAAAGTGGTGTTGCCATGCCATTTTTATCAGTCACTGTGATTTATTATTCTACACAGTGCCTGTTAGAATGGTTTGATGAGCCGCTATATACATCTAAATACCGCTTATAAACCATGTTCATGATCAGAGTATTACTTTTGTTGCAAGCAGATATTCCCATAGCCAAGATGATTTGCATGTGGGTTTCTTAATGACTGTAAAGTTAGATTTAGGGAAACGAATGCCAATAGCCAACACCTAAAGTAAGAAATATTATGATTACAACAATATGGAAGGTTTGTAGTAAATTGGAAGCGCAGTTGTTGTTGGTGGTCGTGAGAATTGGTAGAAGGATCAGGATCAAATAGATGTTTGAGGAACCTTTGGTTTGTTAGTTCATTATTACAATGAAAAATACGACCTTTCACAAGATTTACTCCAAAAATCGTCGAAGATGCAATAGAGGTAGTCAAGAATTAAAGTAACAATCGGATAGATGACCAAAAAAAAACATTTCCATAAATTATGTTGTAAGAGGGTTCTGTGTGTCAACTTGCACCTACATTCAATTTGGTGGGGATTTATTCTTCAAAATAGCCATATATTTCTGTGATAAGTTAGCCATTGGTTGAATCAGTATTAATGGCCTTAATGAATGGTAGAGGAAATACACAATTAGGGAAAAACGTGATTATCACAGGGAAATATATGATTATGGGGAATACATGATAAAAACAGGGAAATGCATACTTATAAGTGTTATCAGTGGTGATAGTAGTATTCAGTAGTTGGGTAGCTTTCTGTCTTTTGTCGGATGGTGGAAAGGTCTTCATTGGTAGGGACATTGGTCAAGAAGTTGACAACATTGAAATCACAATGGGAGCACTAACTTGGTGGATTGTTCAGATTTGTTCTGCAAAAAAGTGAAAGTGGAAAAGTCTCTGATGTATGACATGACCAACTTCCATTCAACTTCCATTCATGTGCAGTAATATAACACAATCGCCTGTTTATGGTGTGTACATGTCACAACTGATCCGCTATGCTACAGCTTGTTCTTTTTATAAGGATTTACTGGTAAGAGGTCGAATATAAACCGTGAAATATGGTTACTTGACTTACAAACTGGTAGAAATTGCATTTTGGCAGCATTGTTTAGTCAGTCAATGCATTGACCTCGTTGCACCTCTTGATTTTGACCTTTATAGTAGTGACGGGTGTCACTCGCGAAACAGAACAAGCTTACACTTTTCAAAACACCTGATGGTACTTCTCGTATGGAAAGTACACTACTAGATAATTATTGCAATGGATTTTTGATTAACGGAATTGTTTTGCTTGTACGAATTTTTATTATTAATAGTTAAAGTAGCCGAGACAGAAATTATTACGGACTCTTACTCTGGATTATACAAAGTAAGGAGTCTGTATTGGGTCTTTGTGGATATTGGTTGTGTGAATCTTGGTTGCACTGTGTCTTTGTGAATTTTGGTTGTATTGGGTTTTGTGAATCTTGGTTGTTTTGGGTTTTGTGAATCTTGGTTGTATTGGGTTTTGTGGATCTTGGTTGTACTGTGTCTTTGTGGATCTTGGATGTATTGTGTCTTTGTGGATCTTGGTTGTATTTGGGTCTTTGTGAATCTTGGTTGTACTGTGTCTTTGTGGATCTTGGTTGTACTGGGTTTTATGAATCTTGGTTGTATTGTGTTTTGTGATTCTTGGTTGTACTGTGTCTTTGTGAATCACGGTTGTACTGTGTCTTTGTGAATCTTGGTTGTGCTGTGTCTTTGTGGATATTGATTGTTTTGTGTCTTTGTGGATTTTTGTTGTATTGGGTTTTGTGAATCTTGGTTGTATTTGGGTCTTTATGAATCTTGGTTGTATTGGGTTTTGTGGATCTTGGTTGTATTGGGTCTATGTGCCTCTTGGTTGTACTGTGTCTTTGTGGATCTTGGTTGTATTAGGACTTGGTTGTATTGGGTCTATGTGGATCTTGGTTGTGATAGGTCTATGTGGATCTTGGTTGTGATAGGTCTTTGTGAATCTTGGTTGTATTGGGTCTATGTGGATCTTGATTGTATCGCGTCTTTGTGAATCTTTGTTGTATTGCGTCTTTGTGAATCTTGGTTGTATTGGGTCTTTGTGGATCTTGGTTGTATCACGTCTTTGTGGATCTTGGTTGTATCACGTCTTTGTGGATCTTGATTGTATCGCGTCTTTGTGAATCTTGGTTGTATGGGGTCTTTGTGAATCGTGGTTGTATTGTGTCTATGTGAATCTTGATTGTATCGCGTCTTTGTGAATCGTGGTTGTATCGCGTCTTTGTGGATCTTGATTGTATCGTGTCTTTGTGAATCTTGGTTGTTTTGGGTTTTGTGAATCTTGGTTGTATTGGGTTTTGTGGATCTTGGTTGTACTGTGTCTTTGTGGATCTTGGATGTATTGTGTCTTTGTGGATCTTGGTTGTATTTGGGTCTTTGTGAATCTTGGTTGTACTGTGTCTTTGTGGATCTTGGTTGTACTGGGTTTTATGAATCTTGGTTGTATTGTGTTTTGTGATTCTTGGTTGTACTGTGTCTTTGTGAATCACGGTTGTACTGTGTCTTTGTGAATCTTGGTTGTGCTGTGTCTTTGTGGATATTGATTGTTTTGTGTCTTTGTGGATTTTTGTTGTATTGGGTTTTGTGAATCTTGGTTGTATTTGGGTCTTTATGAATCTTGGTTGTATTGGGTTTTGTGGATCTTGGTTGTATTGGGTCTATGTGCCTCTTGGTTGTACTGTGTCTTTGTGGATCTTGGTTGTATTAGGACTTGGTTGTATTGGGTCTATGTGGATCTTGGTTGTGATAGGTCTATGTGGATCTTGGTTGTGATAGGTCTTTGTGAATCTTGGTTGTATTGGGTCTATGTGGATCTTGATTGTATCGCGTCTTTGTGAATCTTTGTTGTATTGGGTCTATGTGGATCTTGATTGTATTGCGTCTTTGTGAATCTTGGTTGTATTGGGTCTTTGTGGATCTTGGTTGTATCACGTCTTTGTGGATCTTGGTTGTATCACGTCTTTGTGGATCTTGATTGTATCGCGTCTTTGTGAATCTTGGTTGTATGGGGTCTTTGTGAATCGTGGTTGTATTGTGTCTATGTGAATCTTGATTGTATCGCGTCTTTGTGAATCGTGGTTGTATCGCGTCTTTGTGGATCTTGATTGTATCGTGTCTTTGTGAATCTTGGTTGTATCGCGTCTTAGTGGATCTTGATTGTATCGCGTCTTTGTGAATCTTGGTTGTATTGAGTCTATGTGGATCTTGATTGTATCGCGTCTTTGTGAATCTTGGTTGTATTGGGTCTATATAGATTTTGATAGTATCGCGTCTTTGTGGATCTTGGATGTATCGTGTGTTTGTTGATCTTGTTTGTATTAAGTCTTTGTGGCTGTATTGGGTTTTTGTGGATCTAGATTGTGGAAGGAGTATCAGGGACTGCACAGTTGGTTTGATAATTGCATGTCAATTTTCTGTGCTAGTTGAAATCAGTTTATAATTGATGTGCGTTCAACAGATAGTTCAATAAACAAATTGTCCAACGTGATTGTGTTCCTTAAAAGAATGTTCAATTCCATTTCAATGATTCAATTGGCTTTAAATTTGAATTTATAACTGGCCTGTTGCTCCATTTTCTTCTGCCTAGAACATCTAAAGAAAGTTTATTTGTCAAACATTTTGATTCCTATTATACAATTTCTACCTACCTACAGACCATCCTGGTATTGTTCTTATTGAACAAAATATTTAAACAAAAGAAGAGAAAACACCTGCCATATAATAACTGGAAGTAAAGCGGTAACCACTTCCGCCAAACTTTCAATGATTTTAAAAAACACATCTTGGGTAATAAATCGACATTGTAATCTCTAAAATGAAATAAAACACTTGTCTCAATGAAGTTTTGAGAGTAATGAGATTAAATAGTTAAAGGGATCATAAAGATGTTTAGTAAATTTTAGGCCTATGTGTATCGGGGACACATGAATTAGCATCATTTCGCACCATTCTTATTTTCAATCAGACCACTGTGGTTCCAGCAAATTGCACTGAATTATGTGCTTAATGACGTCACATCCGCAAAGGTTTTCTGTAATAAAACATAATAGGCGTGACCAATCTCTCATACAGAGTTGTTTCCCCTTCGGTCCAGATTTCACCTCTGTCACTGTCTGAGCGGTTTTACAAGATTCTTGTAAAACACCTTTATGCTCTATATTTTGCTTTTTAAACGCTTTCCGTGTCTTTATTCCCACATTGTTTTAGTAAAAGCGTGAAATGTTATTTCGTTTCAGATTAAATACAATTTTGATACAGTTTAAATGTAAGGACTATATTTTTGTGTAACGCTATCTCATGTTTGAGTAATTTGTTATAGGTATTCATACGAGAAAACGTCATTATTTAGATGACGTCATAGAGGAGAATGCAGTCTTGCAATCTCTCATACAGAGTTGTTTCCCCTTCGGTCCAGATTTCACCTCTGTCACTGTCTCGGCGGTTTTACAAGATTCTTGTAAAACACCTTTATGCTCTATATTTTGCTTTTTAAACGCTTTCCGTGTCTTTATTCCCAAATTGTTTTAGTAAAAGCATGACATATTATTTCATTTTAGATGAAATACAATTTTCAAACAGTTTAAATGTAAGGACTATATTTTTGTGTAACGTTATCTCATGTTTGAGTAATTCGATATAAGTATTCATCCGAGAAAACGTCATTATTTAGATGACGTCATAGAGGAGAATGCAGTCTTGATGAAGTTGTCAACACAAAATAGGACTATTTTTTGAGTAAATGACAGAGATTGAATCTGGACTGCCAAAGCTAGGGAAGACAACTCTGTGTAAGAGATTGGCAGTCTTGATGAAGTTGTCAACACAAAATAGGACTATTTTTTGGGGTAGGTGACAGAGATTGAAATCTGGACTGCCAAAGCTAGGTGTTACTGCCACGGAGTGCCTAGTTAATCGAGACTGTTGACAATGACGTCATTTATTTGTTGACGTAATTGTTGTTTAAAACTAACGGCGATCTAAATTTTAATTCAACGTTTATTTTTGATGAGACTGTGGTAGATAACAATTCGGTATGAATCTTTTAATTTATTTGATATAATATATTTGTCATAAAATAGCGCATTCCTGCTCCCTTCCCCTAACTATTTTTCCTGTTATTTAATGTTCACTTTGAATCGACCTAATGTGCATTTTGAATCGCGGTTAGTTTGTCGGCTTACCTATAATCCTTTGCGAAAACTTTATTATTTCTGATTTATTATTTCAGTTAATCGTTTACGTCCTTGCACCATATATTATTAACCAGCTGATAATTAAAGATTATATTTTTGAAGACTGGTGTTTTATCTGAAATAAATATTTGGTCGAACAGGCGGGATAAACGCATTAGAATTAGAACCCACATTTCATTAACGAATTAAAACCAGAAAACAGAAAAGATGAGTGACGTTAGAAGTAAAATTGAAGATCCAAAGATTAGAATGACCGTTCATGATTATGAAGAAGAATCCGAAGAAGAAGAAAACCGTCGACGAACAAGAAAGACAAGCGAGAAGGCTCGAGTTGCGAAGCAGAATAAACTAAGTCTAAGTAGAGATGTAGCTTTCAACAGATTAAAGTCTAAAATGAGAGTCATGCAGAAGAAACTGGAAAAAGGCAACAGAGCTGAAATAGTTGATCAACATACAACATGGATGGAACTTTTTGAAGAATTTCAAGTAGCCCATGACAACTACTGTGAAAATTTGAACGAGCAAGAACTCGAAGAATATTTGGAAACGTATTATCGCACAAAAGAAGACGAAATCTTAACGTTCAAGAAGAAAATCGATGATTGGTTTAAAAGTCACCCTCCAGAAAGACGAAACAGAACTTCAGAAATTTTAGAAGCAGGTAATGGTGATAATGAACTATCAGTAGACCCAATCAAACAGTATGGTAAGCCAGTAAATGGTACCTCTGTAAGTATGCGAAACGAAAAACAAGAAGACGAAATTCAACCAGATGACAGCGCCTCTCAGAATTCCGGTGATAGTAAAAGATCAGGAAGAAGCAGACTATCAATCCAGAAATTTGAACATGATCAAAGAAAAGCAGTCTTGATAGAACAACAGAAACTTTTAACAGAGAAACAGGATTTAGAAATGGAGAAATTAAAACTGAAATTCAAAGAAGATGAATTAAAATTAAGATCTGAATTAGCTGAAGTAAACATTAAATCACAGAAAATAGAAGAAGTCATAGAAACCAGAAGTAGAAGAAATTCAGAAATAAGTTTGAATCCTAGTGTCAGATCATTTGTTCCTAAAAATCAAGTACTACAAGAAACTACGAGAACCAGTTCACCTATAGTTAACAGAATCGACGAATTAGATGCTAAAACTTTGATCCAGAATATTAGAAGACCAACACTTGAAATTAAGAAATTTGGTGGAGATCCTATGGATTACAAGAAATTCATTCGTCAATTCCAGTCAAGAATAGCCTTTTTTACCAACAACGATGATGAAAGAATAGCATACCTTGAACAGTTCACTTACGGACAGCCAAATAAAATTATCTCGGGATACAGCTATTTACCTGCAGATATTGGCTACCAAGCAGCGTTAGAAGAATTGAATGAACGCTATGGCGACGAATGTATAATTTCATCTGCATACACCAAGAAAGTCCTAAGTTGGCCCACAATCAAATCAGATAATCCAAAAGGACTTGACGAATATGGAATATTTTTAGCAGAAACCAAACACTAGAATATCCTGACAATTTGAAGAAAATAATTCAAAAGTTGCCTTACGCACTACAAGAAAGATGGCGATCTGTTATTCAAGATTCCAAGAGAAGAGACAAGCAAATCAACTTTGAACTTTTAGTCAACTTTGTTCGTCAAGAAGCAAGAAAGGCTACAGATCCAACATTCGGACGAGAAGCTATGGCAGAAAATATCACGCATAATCGAATAGAAAATCGAGGTGAAAATAGAAATCAAACGTACAGACCAAGAAATAAGTTAACATTTGCCACGAATATCAAAGAAAGGAAGAATACAGATGAAGAGTGTTCCTTTTGTACTAATAAGCATTCCTTGCTTAATTGTCGCAAATTTGAAAATGAAGATTATACAGAACAAATAAAATTCCTGAGTTCGAAAGGATTATGCTATGGATGCCTACAGAAAGGACACATGAGAGCGAATTGTAAAAGTCGCCTATCCTGTGAGAAATGCAATGGTAAGCATCCTTCTATTTTGCATTTTAAACGAAGAAAAGAATCTTTAGAATCAACACAAGAAAAATCCAGAGAAGACAAGTCTACACTCAAGACATTTGCAGGAAGTTTAGAAGACCCTGGTAAGTCCATGGGAGCCGGTGCAGAGAACCTATGCACATTCGTAATTACTCCAGTGAAGATAAAGACTAGAAATGGCTTGAACGTCGTTGACACTTACGCCTTTCTAGATCCAGGAAGCAATGTATCATTTATTAGCAAACCTTTGATGCATTCATTAGGCCTGCATGGAATACCAACTAAAATAAAACTAGATACCATGGGGCAGACTATTTCCTTGAATTCCGATGTAGTAAAAGATTTAGAGGTCATGAATTTTGATATGACAGACAAAATACATCTACCTATCCTCTACTCAAAAGACAAGATGCCCGTTGATGTAAAACAAATCCCATCTTCCAATGATATTGAAAATTGGCAGCATCTTCGAAGCTTACGAATTCCGAATCCAAATTGTAAGATTGGACTTCTGATAGGTAACAACGTACCAGATGCCTACGCACCATTGGAAATTATTACTGGACCACGTGGCAGCCCCCATGCCTCACGAACAGCAATAGGTTGGACACTATGGGGAGTTACAAGAAATATACCAAGCACCAGAATTGAAAATCTACAAGTCAATCACGTAGAAGCTGTTGAAGAGTACCAGCAACTAAACAAACTGGATAGAATGATTAGATTGTCAACATCGTTAGATTTCCCTGAAAGACTTATCGACGAGAAAGATGAAAACTCGGTAATGGACAAGAAATTTTATGAAAGCGTGGAAAAGTCTACTGTACTTGTAAACAATCACTACGAAATATCACTCCCGTTTAAGAACCAAGAAACTGTATTACCAGATAACAAGAATATGGTTTTAAACACACTACAGAATTTGAAAGTTAAACTACAGAAGAACGAAGAATTCTACAAGGATTACAATGGATTTATGACTACTGTATTAGAAAAGGGATACGCTGAAGAAATCAAGAAAGAAGATCTTGAAACAGAAAATACAAAGAAATGGTATATCCCCCACCATGGTGTGTACCATAAGAAGAAAAATAAACTGAGAATTGTATTCGACTGCTCTGCAAAGTATTATGGAATATCCCTGAATGATGTTTTACTATCAGGCCCCGACTTAACCAATACTCTCGTTGGCGTCTTGATGAGATTTAGACTTGGCAAAATAGCCTTCATGAGCGACATTGAAGCCATGTTTCATCAGGTGAAAGTACCCGTAGAAGACAGAGACAGTTTACGTTTCTTTTGGTGGAAAGATGGACAAATCAACACCAAACCAATAGAATATAGGATGACATCACATCTATTCGGTGCAGTTTCCTCGCCAAGCATAGCAAATTTTGCACTTCAAAGAACAACAGTCGATTTTGAAGATTTATACGACGAAGAAATACGTGAAACTATCCTACACAACTTTTACGTAGATGACTGCTTGAAATCTGTAGATGATGTACCAACTGCTTTAGTTATGGTAGAAAAACTTAAAGACATATGTAGTAAAGCAGGATTCAACTTACACAAATGGGTATGTAATAGCAATGAAATTTTGAATACTATTCCACAATCTGAAAGAGCTGCATCGAAACAACCACCATTTGGAGAAAATAACGACATGGTAGAGAGAGCCCTTGGAGTAAATTGGGATGTAGCCTCCGATAATTTGACATTTAAGATTAATGTAAAAAATCAACCAACTACCAGAAGAGGAATCCTGTCCATGATTGCATCTATCTACGACCCACTTGGATTTGCAGCCCCAGCACTTTTACCACCGAAACTGTTGTTACAGGAATTATGTCACCAAGGACTCACTTGGGATGAACAAATTAACGACAAACAGAAATCAGTATGGTCAGAATGGATTAAACAGTTACCAGACCTAGAAAACGTGAAGATACCAAGATGTGTGAAGACTCAAGACTTTGAAGAAATTTCCACTGCACAAGTTCATAGTTTTTCAGACGCAAGTCAACGAGGCTACGGAGTTGCATGCTATTTACGTTTGGTAGATTTAAAGGGAACCATAAGCTGTAGTTTAATACTTGGTAAAGCTAGAGTTAGTCCATTGAAGAAAGTTACCATTCCAAGACTGGAGCTCACTGCAGCCACCACATCTGTAAAACTTACGAAGAAGATTATAGACGAATTAATGATGAAAATAGATGATATTTTTTACTGGACAGATAGCACAGCCGTATTGCATTATATTAAAAACGAAGAGAACAGATATAAAACGTTTGTTGCTAATAGAGTCAACATGATAAGAGAATGTACAGAAACCAATCAATGGAGATACATTAACACTTCAGAAAACCCAGCAGATGAAGCATCAAGAGGAATAACTCTTAAAGCCCTAATAAACAACAAGAGATGGTTTAACGGTCCTGACTTTTTAAGCAAACCAGAATCAGAGTGGCCAAACAACAAACCAATGATGAAAATCCCAGAAGAAGTCGAATTTGAAATGAAAAGATCATGCTATGCAACAAACATTGAGAAGCTAGATCCTGATCCAATTACGAAACTATTAGAATATTACTCTACTTTTGATAGATTAAAGAAAGCCTTAGCACTTTTGATATGGGTGAAGAATGAATTGAAATCCAGAGTCAGAAGAGAGAAACCTGAAGCCGATGGAAAAATCAAATGCATGATTACTGCTGAAAACATGAAAGAATCTGAAGAAATTCTTATCAAACATGAACAAGGTATATATTTTGGAAACTTTATGGAAGAAAAGTCGAAAATGATGAAAGAGAAGTTTATGTTGCAACTGGATCCACAAGTAAGAAATTGTATTTTAAAAGTTGGCGGACGTTTAGAAAAATCACAGATACCTACTGAAGCCAAACACCAGATAATATTACCCAAACAGTCAAGATTGTCTTAACTCTTGATCCAGCATACACATCAAATAGTTGGACACCTTGGTAAAAATTACATATAGTAGGGCGGATATGTAACATTTTTTAATGGAGTTGTGCACTTCTGGAAAGAAACATGAAATTTTCACCATAGGGGTTTTTGGGTATGCTGATTTCAAAAATTGCGGGAACCACGTCGTCATGGCAACGGTTCCCGCCAAAAATTGGAAAATTCAAAATGGCCGTCAAAAAATGTGTTTTCGTCAATAAAATGGCTCTTAGTGACCCGATAATGATGATTTTGATGTCGATACCTATATTTTTTAGGTCAAGGAATCCAATAAAATACTTTTGAAGATTCTAAATATACATCTTCTTTGGAAAATATAGAAAAAAAAGTGCAAAATTTCATTTTTTTAGAACATTTACCGTTTGTGTTCAAAATGTTGTTAAGACAAAAATCCAATTGTTTGCTACATGTTCTCTTCAGGGATACCTACGCCAATTCACTGGATAACACAAAATATCTATAGGTTGGACAGCTAAAGTGTTCTATATAAACATTAGAACAAATTACACACATGTTGTCGGTCACTAGTATCGCATAATTATTGTAGGCCTTTTATTCTCTATTGCATTTACCAGAACAGAAGCACATATAATGGGTACAAAGGGGATTTGCTTTCTTACTTCTTGTGTACAACTTCTTACACCCATATTTCATTGGTTCTTTTCAACTTTTGACGGCCTCTGGAATCACGGTTCAACAAAGTTTTGGATCTCACTGCGGTAAAGGATGGCCGATTCGTCATTGCTGAGCTTACCAACAAGAGACGTGTCATCTGCAAATTTGATCATGAGGCAATTGTTCGCTTGGCTTCTGCAACTATTGGTATACAAAATGAATAAGATTGGCGATAGAACACAACCTTGTGGAGCACCTGTCGAGGATATACTAGAAAAACGACATCTTCACAACATTCAATGTTGGAAGTATATTTTTCATCTTGAGTTTGCGAGTGAATAACTATTTTCTGGATTCATTCACATGGCTAAGTCATAAGTGGTGATGTTCATTGGTACAAAACATATATATCTTTCGATGTGGTCCATGTCATCTTGACATATCAGAATTGGAGGAATAAAAAAAAAACATGCATAAACAGAAGACCTCAGAATGCACCGATGTTCGATTCATTGGAAATTAGATCACATGTGTCGTTGCTTTGAACCATTACCAAAAGCTACCCATATTTCACAATCCTTTTAGATACTAGATACCGCAACTGTAAGAACCACTACGCCGGCATCAGCTGCACGTACATGTATCATCAACTTGGTAAATCCTTTAAACGTATGGGACGCGTGGAACAAGAGCAGTGTATCTTCTTATTCGTGGGTGCAGGACAATCCAAAGAGATCTGTGAGCGGTTGGATGACGAGTTTTTGTTGAGGTGGTTGAAACTCTTAGATGGCAAAAGCAAAACGTTGGAACAGACTCTTCATTTGAATCACATTGTAAAAAGTTTTTCCAGTTCACGATAATTTGAGTGTTAATGGCAAGTCAGAGATGAATACCAGTACCACGACTCTTGTGACTTCAGACTCTCTCCTTTTTATGGATATCTCAAACAGCATACGAATGAAGAGAGTCATCATCCAGATCTCTCTGGATTGTCCTGCACCCATGAAAAAGCAGACCAAGTTGATGATACATGCAACTGATGCCTGGAGTGGTTCTTTCAGTTGCGGTGTCTAGTATCTTACAGGGTTGTGAAATATGGGTAGCTTTTAGATTTCCAATGAATCGGGGCATCCTGGGGTCTTCTATTTATGTATGCCATATCAGGATGTGATATGGTTTCTGCATTCTTTGGAATTTCTTGAACTACACCGACCTTTATGTGTTTATTGCTCCAATTCTGATATTTCATGATGACATGGACCACATCGAAATATATATGTTTTGTACCAATGAACATCACCACTTGAATGAATCCGGAAAACAGTTATTCTCTCGCAAACGCAAGATGGAAAATATTCTTCCAACATTGAATGCCCTAGAACCTGGGTTTTCAACTTGGACAATTTCCTGGTGACACAATCTATAGGTTTTAAAAAATGTAATATTTTAGTATTATCTGGGTGGATAAAAAAAAATGCGGTGACTTTATCATGCTACACAATTGCATGTTTTAGATGACTTCTTCGGATAATTTAGCAGACATGATCTTTCCCTAGTCAGATAAAACCTGCCGTTGAGTAGATCTTTCCCTAGTGCATACAATTGGGAATATTTGAGAAAGCTAGTTGAAAACTCAGGCCCTAGAACAACTCGTAAAAAAGATTGTTTGTTAATTAGTATAAATCTAGGGAAAGTCATTCACAGGTAAACCCCAAGTTTTTAACCAGATTTATGGGGCTGGATAAGAGATGATTGCCCATGGAATCCTCGATGAACCATGATTAAGTACTCAAGCAAATCCCCTTTGTACCAAGATGTGCTGCTGTTCCGGTCAATGCAGTAGAGCATAATACTGGTATGTTTTTAAAGCCAATAAAATCAAAATTGCTTTATATATATAGGCAGGAGCAGCAAACCCTGAGACCTTGAAATCAATTTCCTCCCCCCCCCCCCCCCAATTAACACAGAAATTGATGGTATCAGTGATATATTTACTGTGCTGCATTCACCCTACATCTGTATATTTGTCTAAAAAAAACATTTTGAACACAGATGGTAAATGTTCGAATAAAATATTTTTTTCTTCACTTTTTTCTATATTTTCCAATGAAGATGTATATTTAGAGTCTTCAAAAGTATTTTATTGTATTCCTTGAGCTAAAAAATATAGGTATCGACATCAAAATCATCATAATCGGGTCTATTACAGCCATTTTATGGACAAAAACATATTTTCTGGCGGCCATTTTGAATTTTCCAATTTTTGGCGGGAACCGTTGCCATGACGACGTGGTTCCCGCAATTTTTGAAATCAGCATACCCAAAAACCCCTATGGTGAAAATTTCATGCTTCTTTCCGGATGTGCACGCCACTTTCACATATCCGCCCCACTAATATTGTCACAACTTAGAAAGAGATACTGGATAATAGGAGCCTCAAGTATCATTAAAAGCATATTGAGTAGATGTGTAACATGCAAGCGACACACTACGAAAATAAACAATCAGAAGATGGCAAGTCTCCCCGCTGAAAGATTAACTCCTAATGGTTTGCCATTTGAATACACAGGAATGGACTTCTTTGGTCCGTACGAGATCAAACAAAGACGAAGTATGGTGAAGAGATACGGTGTAATATTCACATGTTTGAATACAAGAGCAGTTCACATTGAGATAGCCCATAGTCTTGATACAGATTCCTGCATTAATGCGTTGCGAAGATTTATAGCAAGAAGAGGGAAACCTCGTTTTATACGCTCAGATAATGGTACCAATCTAGTTGGAGCCGAGAAAGAATTACGATTAGCTATAGATTCCTGGGATGAAACGAAGATTACTAATGATATGGCAAAACAGAACATCGATTGGAGATTCAACACACCCGCTGCTTCACATCACGGAGGAGTCTGGGAGAGAATCATTCGGACGATTAGAAAAGTTTTATTTTCCCTGCAAAGAGATCAAATGCACAGACTGAATGATGAATCGTTGTCGACATTCATGTGTGAAGTAGAATCTATAATAAACAGTCGACCACTTACGAAGCTGTCAGATTCACCAGATGACAACTCTGTGTAAGAGATTGAGGCGTGACGTTAATAGTTGAGGCACGATGATGCGTGACGTTAATATTTGAGGCACAATGATGCGTTACGTTAATAGTTGAGGCACGATGATGCGTGGCGTTAATATTTGAGGCACGGTGATGTGTGGAGTTAATATTTGAGGCAGGATGATGCCAATATAACTGATGATAGTCTTCCTACTTCCAAAATAAGATATCATCATTTTCTATGATCGATTTGGGCCTTAATTTATGTAAATAGCCTTTATACTTACTGGAACTGCCCCAAAATCGCACAATGCCCTCAATTATTATAGGCCTAACGGACAGTTATGTTTCATTTTCTGTATTCTGTATATATGTTTTTTGTAGATATGTAATAAACTTACTAAACGACGAGTCGTATTTTTGACTTTTGACAGAGATTTGAAGGTCTAAATTTTGAGGGAGAGTTTGGAACAATTAGGCTACAGATTCTGAGACTAAAAGTTTTTTGGTCGAACGGTTAGTGAACATATCCCTTGAATAATTTATTAACTCAAAAGTAGTTATACTGAACAGAATGATGCCTTGACAGTCAAAACCTTGGAATTGTTATGAATAATTCTGACCTTTAATATTCATTTATCATTTTGACAGAGTTATGTTCCGTTATGTGTAAATTTCAAGATTTTTAAGAAATATGAAATTACTTCCCTTGAACTTTTCAAATTGACATTCCACATGGTAACACTTACCCCAAAGGAAATGGCGCGGTACTTTATTCTAAATTTCCCTTTCAGATAAATAAGAAATAAATAAAAAATTCAATTTTATAATTGCAACTATATTTCATTCGATTAAACAAAAGATTTATAGAATAGAAATTATTGCACTTAGTGAATGATCGGACAATTCGGGCAATGATATCTGAATGGTTAGCAAAATTGTACCGTACGGTTAAGCTAAAAATCTAGTAAAGGATTGGTTATCTATTTATAGCATCCAATGAGAACTGTTCGATTTTATACTAGACACAATTTTTTTTAGAATGAAACAAACATACCCAAAACGTAAACACAACCTACACAAATATTGATGACGTGGTTCACAATGCCTTCGTGTCCATATGAAGTAGAAAATAAAATTAACAGCTGTTTTTGGTAATAACGAATAACATAAGTAACGATTGACATTAATTCACTTATTATTTACATATATGGTATTTTCTCCCTATGCTCAAAATAGTAATTAGATATTTAGTGCCATATTACAGTTTTAATTGACTGTACAAGTTTGGTATACAGTATTTGACACTGACAGATATAATCCGAAATATTCCGCGTTTTTGGGTATTTCTCTCGTTCTCAGAAGTTTCAAAATATTACTTGATTTGGACATGTTAATAAGAGTACTATTAAACAAGTTCTATATAATGTCAGATTAGTCTTATATTAATAGTTGGTTTTAGATCACTGTAATTAAATGATAATAATTAGAATATCAACCCAAATTGATTAAGTTTATGATATCCCCCAGTTTAATTCAGTAACTTGTGTCTATAAGTCAACTAAAGAGTAAAGATTTTACAAATTAGATTTGCTGAAGGTTACCGGCAAAACTAGAACCATATTCCTATTAAACTTATTAAAGTTAATCTTACACTTACAGATGTTTTAATTAATATTGTTCAACATTTTTTATTTAAACAGAAATAGAAATGAATGTCTGTTGGTAGCAGTATTAAAGATGGGAAATGTAGAGGTCCATGATTTGGCACCAGTTAGAGATGATGAAAGGAAGGAACTTAATTTGAGTAGAAAAATTTCTTATAAACAATACGAAAAGGTGAGTATCAAATTTTTGGGATTATTCAATAGGTTTTGTCTCAGTAAAATGTTCTTGCATGTTAGCCTACTAAACAAAATATGCAAAATTAATTTAGGCATCAACTCGTGTTTTTTGGTAACAATTATTACGAGCAGTCAAGAGTCAGATGTTTTACATTGTTATTTCATTTGAATGTATTGGTATTTGAATTGGAGCTCTGAGTTTATCTGCATTCATAATTTGACGTAATACAAATTTGGTTATATGCTCTCACATCTAAGTTCTTACTTTAATTTCAGCACAAGAAAGGAAGCTACCATGAAGCCTGCCTTACAGAACTACCATGGAATATCAGGGATTCAGTGTCTCTCTATGAGAGCATGTCAGCTTCATTTAATGCTATCACAGAACTGCCTCCAGAGTTGCCCCTACGATTGCCACATTTATCATACTTAGATCTCAGTAACAATGCTTTAGAATGTCTACCAGAAAGTTTTGGACTCTTATTTCATTTACAGACCTTAATGCTTCAACGCAACAAATTAAAAGATTTACCTGAATCTTTTGTACATTTAGTAAAACTAGAGAAAATTGACCTATCACACAACCAGTTAAAAGAATTACCAGAAGATTTTGGTAAAATGGAAAAACTGAGTAAACTCAATGTGTCACACAATAAGTTACGTGTATTACCTGTATCTTTAGGTGGATGTGAAACTTTGAAATTAATTCTAGCCTCGGACAATAGACTAACTGTTCCACCACAATGCATATCAAACGAAGGTTCATCTGCTATTTTGAAATTTTTACGGAGGAAGTTTTCTAGTGTATCAATATGTTCAGCATCCGATATCAAAATGACTGTTAATGTCTTTCCCCGTGTCCGTGGTAATCAGTGCCAAAATGTTCAATCAAATAATCCCTCCATCCATTCATAGTTTAGAACCAGATGAACTTGCAAATAAAATAGTTGGTAAGATATGAAAAGGAATTATGTGGCTTCATCTTTTCCACTAAACGGAATATATATTTCTATATTAGTAGTGATACAGATAATCAATGTGGCTATCAATTTCTGTCAGGAATTTTTTTCAATATCTTGTTTTGTATGCAAATGGCATTTACTAACTTATAAGGTAATGTATATCATGTTTTATTCTTTATAAAGGTTTATTATATGGGGCAGCAATAGGTGATGCATTAGGTATAGCAACTCGCTGGATGACAGAAGATGAATGTAGTTTTTATTACCCAGACAGAAATATAAGTTATAAAGATATTGTTGTTGATGAAAGTAGAGTATGGTGGAGACAGGGTGATTGGACAGCTAATATGGATCATATGGTATGCATTTTCAAATTTCTTCAAATAGTATCAAAGAGTAAAATTATTCATTTTGAAAATCACTTGACATTAACATTGGTTGACAATGAACATAAACTTTGCCACATAATGGGTCCTTCAGAATATTTTTCAACATTTAAAATAGTACACTTATTTTTAGGAGTTATTTATTTTAGAGCATCAAACAGTAACTAGATGGTTAATTAATAATATATGTATATTAAATTATGTCAACATTGAAATACAAGAATAAAGGGCTCTATATATATTTCAGATAATAGTACTAGATTCTATTATATCATGGGCAGGAGTGGTAGATGAATTAGATTTTGCTAAAAGACTATATCACTGGTATCAATATGGTTATATTGAATTGGGGGATACTGAAGGTGTAGTTGTGAGCCAAACACTTCTTCAAGTAAGCATTTCAAAGATTCAATTGGAGTTTTATTGCTGGTTTATGTGTAATTGTTACACATATTGCTTGAATTTGGCATCATCAGTCAGAAAAGTTATTCTAGAATCATTAAAACCAAAGATATCCAAAAAATGGTGAAAATACATGCTGAGAATCTTAGATACGCATAGGACAGTTAGCTTTAAAAGTATATCTTACTGATCTAGATATGTGCTCTCCCAACTGACAAAGTTGAATGACAGGTAATATACATTTCAGAATCAAATATAATATGGTTTGTCTACAATTTAAAATGATTTGTTATATTTTCAGTTATTTAAGATAAAAGAGTACACAAGTAATCCCCACCAAACTGCTGAACTGATTGTTAAAGAACCTCCCATGACTCACAACACTCTTAATGGAGATCATGACTCTTATGACTCTATGTCTGACTCTGGTATTGATAGTCCTAAAAGAAAGACATTTGGTCAGCCTCATCAGTATATTGCTAATGCCATCACTCCTGGTGCCTGTGATGAATTTGGAGTTGACAATGCTGCTGTTATAAGAAGCTGTATTTTAGGTAATTATTAGTGGCGGTTTATTTTCCAATTGCATACCAATCAAGAATAATATGCACTGCATTGGACCCGTCATTTCTCATAAACTTGTAAAGAAAATTCATCAAAAAATTTACTTTGAGATAGCAAGTATTTACTATAAGATAAGTTCTTTATATTACAATGTTAGTTTATGTATTTATTTGATTGCAGGAATACCATCCTTTCATGATTTAACAGAAGTAAAGAATAATTCAGTGAGGATATGTTTAGCTAGTCATAGTAAATCAATCTGTATAGCTAGTTGTGTTACTGTCTCAACATTAATAGCACTCTTATTACAGGTAATCATTTTCTTCCTTCTTTAATCTTAGTGGTAGATATGACGCCATCGTTAAGCTTACCTTCCTTGTGAGATAAAGGTGTGATATCACACATTAGAAATTTAATGTTGTAAGCTGATGACTTTAAAATATATTCTACTCATTTTGTTTCATTAGCTGTTAGAGCTCAATTTCTGATATCATATGATCTACGTAGAACAATATCTAGTCTTCTAACACTCAGCAAAAATGTATTGGAGGGTGGGTTATTAGTTATTAGTAGTTATTAACATCTTTGTTATTACTTATGACATTAATGAAACATTTGATTTTATGAGTATTTTGGCTAATTGTAACTTACAGCTTTCTGAACTTTATTTCTGTTCTACAGAGAAAAGAAGATAATATAGATGAAATAATAACAGAAGCTTTCAATCATGGTGTGAAATATATAAATAATGAAGAAGATAAAACTGAATTTCTGGCTTTAAAAAATGTTAAAGATATTTCAGAGTTAGTTTGTTATTTTTACAGAGAATTTTAATCAATAAACCAGGGACCTTATTCTTGAAAACTTAAGTGAAGATTATTTTAGTGTTCCAGTTACTTAAATCGGTTTTAGATTGTGTTATATCAAATCAGATTACTGTGAATCTTAAAAACTGGATTTTATCTAAGTTAAAGTCACATTGCGGGATTCGTTTGTTTACAAAATGAAATTTACGGGATTTCGGGACAAAAGGCATTCTAGCTTAATCTCTGATGTTTAATTAAGTCAAAAAACTAAAATTCACGGCTTTGGGTACTCAGATGGCTTCGATGCCGCTGGATTTAAAATCGGGATCTAATAAAATGATTTCCATTAAATTACATGCTAATGAGGCCAAGCGGGGGGCGTGTTAGTTAAATGACGTCATACACCAATCTCCAGTAGCGCGTGCTAGTAGTGGGCGGAGCTTGTGAGTTATTGACGTCTCCCTCAATCAACTCAGTGTTGAAAAGTAAACAAACAAAATTTCCTTCAAATGGCTGTAGAATTGGAACCACGAAAGGGAATCGAAAATTGTTTTTTTCAATATTCATTTTTAAGTGCTAACTTTAAAAAAAAACTGATGAAAACACTTTTTCTCAATGTCCAAGTCTGGGCTTATGTGGCTTTAAGTTTTTAGAGAATGAGGCTCTAGTGTTTTAGAACAGGGAATTGTCCAGTTTTTTTCATTTGAATGGAATTAAGTAACATACTGATCAATGTTCCTCATTGCTGGAGATAAAATTTTGTTGAGCAAGAGTGATCTCCCCTGTATTAAGTCTGGATTTTGAAGGTAATAATCTTCTCAGTGGTGATTATGGAATTAAATGTGATAATTTATTACAGTTTAAAGGCAAGAGAAGATGGTAAAGGCAGTCATACATATAAACCTATCATAGCATCTATTATAGCTTTAAAATCAAAACTCAGTTACAAGTAAGTGTTTTAAGTTATCTTAATTACAATAATACAGTGAATCACATTTCTCCAAACTTTCACATATTATATAAAGGTTCTTATAAATGCGTAATTATCAAATGCTGGTGTTGTTTATTGGCTTTGTCTGATTTAGCTAAGAGTTATATCTAATACTTCAGTGGATACAGTGGACTTGTCTGTTTTTGGGTCATAGTCTGTTCCTTAAAATAACATTAATTTATGGTAATAAACTAGTTCTAAACTTGTGATTATATTCAATTTTCTATCCAAGATGTGACCATGTGAATTAGGTTTGGATATGGTCATAGCAAAAGTATTAATAACTAATGACTAAATTTGTATCTAAGTTGAATATTATTTTGAATTTTGCCATATTTTAATACTTCCAATCATATATTTCAGAGAAACAATATTAGATATCATTAAAGAATGTGGTGATAGTAATAGTAATGCCTGTTTAGCTGGTGCAGTATTGGGTTGTAAATTAGGTTTTACCAATCTACCATCTACTTATATTAGTGAATTACGTTCTAAACAAACTACCTGGCTGAATATTAAAATCAACTGTTTATTAGACATGATGGGTTTACCTTAAATGTACAACATTTTTCAGGGTTTCATTTGTATTTAAAATAGTTATTTATATTTATCTGATCCTTGCATCAATTCTGAAGAAGTCAGTAAAGGTCTAGTCATTGATATACCAACACAATACATGTGATTATTCAAGGCTTGTTTTTAATCAAATAGATGCATAATTAGATCTTTTAGAACTGTACCAAAGTTATTCTGAAGAGGTGGGAAGGTATAGATTTTTAATACTTACTTACATACACTCTGTGTTTTTGTGATATGATCTCTAATATGGATTATTAGGTGTGATGCACAAACGTTCTTGTATTTTAAGTTAGATCTTAATTGACTTGTTGAACCATCATCATCAAGATTTTACTCTTGGCAATACTTAACTATGTTTTGTGGTGTATTTACTTGTGTGTCATATTGAAAATAGCAAACTTTGTTTTACTTGTAGCTTATGCATATGTTTATGGTTTATTATTGATGGGGAAACTGCTTGCTTATATTTGGATCAATTTGTACTCCTCATGGATCAACACTTGACTGAGGGCATTAATTACTTAAAGATAGTGGACCACGGCCATATACGCCTAACGAAAAAGTCGAAAAAGGAAAAAATTTAATCAGGAGAAAACAAAACTTTCTCAAACCTTTCGATTTAGGTCCAATAACATCCATTTTAAGTTTCATCAAAATCGGTTGAAAACTAAGAGAGTAATAGCATATTTAAGATTTGGGGCAAGGGCAATAACTCTGCTTGTAACGATCGAAAATAGCTCAAATTCGAACTTGATCTTCGTTTTCTGATTATATATACACATATCAAATTTCATTTGATTCCGTCAAAAACTCTAGTTTTTAGAGCGTTTACAAGCAAATGTTGATGGTCGGACCGACGGATTTGGGGCAAGGGCAATAACTCTGCTTCTAACGATCGAAAATAGCTCAAATTCGAACTTGATCTTCGTTTTATGAATATGTATACACATATCAAATTTCATTTGATTCCGTCAAAAACTCTAGTTTTTAGAGCGTTTACAAGCAAATGTTGACGGACGGACGGACCGACGGACAGGGGTGACTGCAATATACGTCCTCATAGAGAGATGAGGGCGTATAATAAAACAGTATTTACTTTAATGCTATGGTGTCTGTTTCAATAGCATATTAGTTATAGATAGTATACACGTTATCAATCTAATTAAAATTATATTACATTTCGTTTCGGTTATTTTTTGATTGTCGACTCCATGTAATCTAAAGACTTGTATAAGGAGGTCATCTGCAAGTAAGTAAAATTTCAGCCAATCAAAAACTACCTTCAAGATCGCGGGTCTATGCATTGATATGCATTGTGGGAAAATTATGACGCAATACAAAATATTCAAATATAAACGGTGTTCTGATTGGAAGAGGGGTGGCACGTGCTATAAATAGCTTATTCGTCTCTTGCAGATGACCTCCTTATACAAGTCTTTAGATTACATGGAGTTGACAATCAAAAAATAACCGAAACGAAATGTAATCTAATTTTAATTAGATTGACACGTTATGTATTCTCTATTGATAACCATCCAGAATAGATTTTGAAAGTAATGCAGAAAGAAACTAAGCTTACAGACTTTTTACTTGAAGATGGCCAACTGTTCTTTATTTATCTTAATAAAGATGTATTTAAATTATTGTATATAATGAAACATATCAATACACAATTATATGGGTGATACAATATATACATTATTATTATTTTCTATGAACTGGAGTTAATAAATATTATTTTATCAATATGTTTTGTATCGATATATTTTATATGTTGAATAAATACCTACAAGATAAAAAAAAAAAAAAATGTTTTGTGTTTTTACTTTTATGAGAAACAGAGCTTGAATATGAGTTTATTAATCAAGACATTACATTGAGATTGGGTGAATATTTTAGTTATCTTCAAATCATGATAAACAACTATTTACTGAGATCATTGATAAAATCTGTCATATCCATCATGATCTTCACCAGGTTTGGCTAGTGAGAATTATTATTGGCAATGGCGGGAAAAAGTGTACTCCAAGATCTCTTTAATGAGTGCACAGCTTTGTATCACAGAGAACCTCAAAGAATGGGATAATACACTGCTTATTAAGAACAGATAAAAGAAGCAAAACCAAAAAAATTGAAGAGTAAGATTTTTATTTTGATATAAAAATTATAAAATAATGCACTAAATTATTAACACATAGATTCCATTGTTTAATTTTGTCAAAATTCATTGGAAGAAAACAAAGAGATTCCAGCAGATAAAAATTGAAAATGACACATGACAAGTTAATATACATTTACAACAAACAAGATTCATTATGCTAATTAATTGTTAGTATTACATTATAAAACAGAACAAATTTTACTCCCTTCAAAAAGTTAATCACAATATACATTAAGGCCAATATTTTACCTAATAGGGGTATGGAATATATCCAAAATAAGGGCAACATTTGATCTTATTGGTCTTATCAAATTTAGAGGATTTGTAAGTTAAATTGGGGGACTAACGTTCAATACTGTAATGCTCTGGGCAAAGAACCCAATACATAACTTTTGGACTTTATTTTAATTGCCAACTAAAATGAAATTGAATTTCTTCCGTAAGTGTTCTAATCATGACTCTAGCAGAAACTACATATTAAAACGGCACTACTACTAAAAATATTGCATGAACACTAATTTGAAATAAGCTCTATTTCTACATTATAAAACTACACAAATACACTTAAACCTAGCACTAAATAATATATACAAATATACTGATATACCATTGTACACTAATTATATATCAAATATAAAACGATACGATACGATACGATACCAAAGCAATTGAATCTGTATGTCCAAGAAAATTTAACTTTTCATCAAGCTTTTTTTTTTGAGTAAAATCTAGAAGCTCACTATATTGAACTACATTATTAGTAAGTGTTTTTCAATACTAATACTAGTTATTTAGCAGGACTTTAAAGAAGCAAATATAACAAAGATTTGCCTACTGTAAAAACTGATGGATAACTTACATGAGTAGATAATGAGGTATGATTTTCAATGCGAGTATTTTAAGGAAAATATCAAATTTATGTTTTCAATACCACTGTGAAAAATTCTATTAAAGGATATTTAAAGTAAACACGATGGCAAATGAAATGAACAAAATTAAGTTCTCAAGGTAGTAGTAATCACGTTACTGGTTTGCTTCTTAAATTTTTATGTTGTCTCATGTCTAAAATTAGTGGCAAACATTTTTTTTAAAGGAAAAAGATAAGTAGATCAATATATATGGCACAAACACACAAAGATGGATTTGACTTGGTTATCATTATTTTAGTTCAATTGTCAATCAAGTTACAAATTGTTAATGATAATGCTGTTTATATGAAAATAAATAATAATAAAGAGTAAATACATTGTATGTGATCTAAGGCTACCTTTATTTACCTACAATAATTATTAACTGGTTCTACTTTCATTTTGAGGAGTAGAATACACTTAAAAATATAGAAAAAAGTGATCTCATCAAGCTCAAATGTCCACAAAGAATGCCAATTATCTGATATTCTTACTTATTACCCGAAAATATCTTCATGGTGACAAAAAAATCATGATTCACCGATAAAAAACGACCGAATATCAAATTTTTTCTTGCCTTTGCCAATAGAACAATAGCAAAGACAAGTAAAGTAACATTGAGAAGGCCAATCTCACAAAGAATAAGGTTTTCAACTGATTGAGGTAAGAAAGTGAATAGACAATTACTGGCCTATACATGACAGACGACACTTGTGATATAAATAGTTCACAAACAATACAAAACAAACATATTAATATATACACAAAATATTTCAATATGATGTTAAAATACAAAGTAGATTAAAAATTGGAGCAATTAAAATTTGTAAATTAATTAATGAAAAAAGAAAAATATGAGTAAAATTGAAAAAAAAGGCATGCATATATTTTTTTAATTACAATTATGAATCATGTTTTTATCAATATTTAAAAATATCTGCTGTGTACTACATCTGCTGAATATAACCAATCATCAAACATACGATAATATGGCGGCAAGCTTTCTCTTCAGATCCCTAGATTGTTTCTCCACAAGTAAAATATGTGTGGATCTGAAATCAAGGGCCAGATTATTAAATATATCTATTTGATTGTTAACAAATCATTTGAATGTCTCCTTGGCACAATATAATATCATTCAGTAGTTTAAGACTGGATGTTCTCAACAATTAGTTCTTAACATATGTCTGGATAAACTTCTCTACGATTTAACAATCTCGATAATGTTTTGCCTTGTCTTGAATTTCCATCAGGTAAACTTCCATACGTCTATTCAATTCATCTATCATATCAGATATTTCTACTAATTTTTTCTGGTTTTCATCAAATTCACCTTGAATTTCTGCAAAAAGAAAAGAAATGAATGTCTACTTCTTTACATTTTGAAGGCAGAATACTTAAATATTGTAAAAATGTGCGTCTTTAACATGTTTGGTTCAGTATCTCACAAGGTTGAAAAGAAATTGATATGAGTGTAGTCACAGTCTAGGAGTATTTAAAGAGTTGTACTTACTTTTAAGTTTATTATGTTTTTCTTGTGTATTTTTAGCTAAGAGATCAGCTCTCTCCATTAAGCGCTTAGCTCGTTTCTGGGATTCAGTAGTAGAATTATAGTTCTGATTTAATTGGTTGGAAGCATCCTGGTATTTATTAGTTAAATCATTGGCATCCTGAATTGGAAAATAATTAGGATTTAGAAATATAGAAATAGAAATATATACACTGTGTGCCTAATAATGAGGAATGATTTGTATGGAAATGAGTCATGTAATGACTCGTATCAGTTTTGATTGAAATGTTACCCCGGTTCAGGATAACTACCATAACTAGCCAACAAACAATTATCTTAAATAAGAACAACTTACTGGTATATATAATACATAATCAACATCCAAGAATCAATCTTACTCACCCTTTCAGCTTTATTAGCCAAATCAACTGCCATTTGTGCTGCTTCTTCTGCTCTCTTCACATTTAGATCATTTTGTGTGAACTTGAGTCGAAGTTCATTTAATCTTTCTTTTAATTTTCCAATTATACCTAAACTAACATTTGATTTGTCTGCTGCCGAGGCCGTTTCTGATTCAATCTGTTAAAGAAAACCATCACAATTGTCATTTCATTAACATTAATTCTCTTTCCTCACAGATGGACATTTTGATATATATATCTAATATAATTATCACAAGGAAAATAAATATATTGTAAAGTCTTGAAGGCCCCATAGCAATAGATGGTTCATCTGACCCTGGCAGAAATGGGTTTCAAACCTATTTATCAGAGGCTAGAATACAGTAAGTATATTTAGACTTACCATTGTCAAATCAGCTTCAGCATCCTTAATATCACTCTGAGCTTGAGTGATGGCTTTAGATGCCTCTTCTTGTGCTTTCTTGGCACCATCCAGAGCATTTAATACTTCTTCAGCAGTTTTCAATATGGCATTAGCATCCAGTCTGCATGTTGAAAATAAAAAGTTTTACAGACCAATTATTAACTTTCCAATAAGCAAAACTGGATACTTAAATCAAACTCAAAGTACTATAAAATTCAAACCTACTAAACCTACAACCCAGAACAAAGTGTGATGAACTGAAAAATTATGATGTAAAACAAATAACCAGAATCTCAGAAGGAAATCTATAACTGGGGGATCAATCAAGTCTGTAGCCTAGTTGTTTATTGTCAAAATTTACATTTTTGTCTCTCAACTTTACTGGCAGAACTATTCACAACAACAATTGGTGAATAAATGTCTACACAAGATGATCAAACCTCAATTGTATTCACAGATCAAATCAAATGTTTACTTACGAAGCGTTATCAGCTCGTTGTTTTAGTTTCTGGGCTATATTTAAATCATCTCTGGTATCAACTAGGATACTGTCTATATTCTGGAGACCTTGTATAGTCTGATTAATTTTATTAGCTAAATCTCCAATTTGTTTGGGTGTTAATGATATACTCATATCCATAATCTCTGCAGCAATCTACAAATAAGTTTAATGTGATAAATTTCAGAAATATTGCATAGGTCAGCCAGTTGACAATTTTGAAGAAGTGAAGTTGAGAAAACATTTGAGCCTATCCAAATACAGTAAACAACTTTTTATGGTTAATAATATAAAACTATTTAGTTTCTCACCTTTTTGACATCATTAGGACTTGCTCTCTGTGGTTGTAAGAAGTCACGAATTCTATTCAACAAGTCCTCTAGATCAGTGCGTACAGATTCAGATTGGTTTTTAGCACTAACAGCTACATCATAGGCCATTTGAGCATCAGCTTTAGCTTCTTCTGCTTCTCTCTTAGCTTGTTGAACCTAGAGATAACAGCAATATCCATTATATACGTACAAACTCAGAAATAACCATTATAAATCTTGGAATATCTATAATTAATAATGGTTCAAAATAAAATAACATACATCACCAAGAAGATCATCAGCTTCAGCTTCTTTGATTTTTAAAACTTCTGCTGCCTGGTTGGCCAAATCTAGAGCACTTTCAGCTTTAGTGACAGCTCCATCTCCACAATTACTGCCACCACATTTATTACACCCTCCTCCACCACAAAATACATCACAGGGATCACCAGGTTTACCACAAACCTAGAAATGATAACAAAAATACAACATCAGGTTTACCACAAACCTAGAAATAATAACAAAAATACAACATCAGGTTTACCACACCCTAAATATGATAACAAAAATACAACATCAGGTTTACAACACACCTAGAACTGATAAAGATAGCTTGCCAGGCAAGGATATATACGCCCACTGGCAGCTTTGTTTGAAAAAGAACATTTGGCAGAAAACAGCAACCATCAAATATTCAACATGTAGTCATAGGCCTACATTTCATTCAGAACTTAAATTAAGTGTCGTCCAAACATATTTTTCTCGATTTCATCAAGGGTTAAGCATTCATCAAGTTTAATCAAAATCTTTATGAGCTAAAAACTAAAACCTATTTTGAACAAGAAGGGCAATAAGTCATATCAAATATTTTTTTTGATTTTCGATAGGGTTTATTGTGTGATAATAAACTATTTCAATAGGTTTCATTAAAATCTAATAGAAAAAGAATTGTGCCTTCAAACTAAAAATCAACGCGTTTTAAAGAACAAGGGCAATAATTTATATTAAATATTTTTTTATTCTTTTGATTTTCAATAGGGTTCATCCTTGGGTGATAATAAACAATTTCAGTAAGTTTCGTCAAATTCTGTAAAGAATTGTGACTTGCATAGTGTTAACAAGCTAAAAATCGAACGAGTTTTACAGAACAAGGACAATAATTCATATTAAATATTTTTCGATTCTTTTGATTTTCAATAGGGTTCATCCTTGGACATCCTTGGGTGATAATAAGCAATTTCAGTAAGTTTCATCAAAATCTGTAAAGAATTGTGACTTGTAGAGTGTTAACAAGCTAAGAATCGAACGTGTTTTGAAGAACAAGGGCATTAATTCATGTGAAATATTTTTCAATTCTTTTGATTTTCAATAGGGTTCATCCTTGAGTGATAATAAAGAATTTAAGCAAGTTTAATCAAAATCAGTAAAGAATTGTGACTCGTAGAGTGTTAACGAGCTTAAAATCAAACGCGTGTTAAAGAACATGGGCAATAATTCATATCAAATATTATTCGATTCTTTTGATTTTCGATAGGGTTCATCCTTGAGTGATGATAAACAATTTAAGCAAGTTTCATCAAAATCCGTAAAGAATTGTGATTTGTAGAGTGTTAACAAGCTAAAAATTGAACGCGTTTCAAAGAACAAGGGCAATAACTCATATTAAATATTTTTCGATCTTTTCGATTTTCAATAAGGTTCATCCTTGTGTGATAATAAACAATTTCAGCAAGTTTCGTTAAAATCCATAAAGCATTGTGACCTGTAGAGTGTTAACAAGCTCAAAATCGAACGCGTTTTAAAGAACAAGGGCAATAATTCATATTAGATATTTTTCGATCTTTTCGATTTTCAATAGGGTTCATCCTTGTGTGATAATAAAAAATTTCAGCAAGTTTCGTTAAAATCCATAAAGCATTGTGACCTGTAGAGTGTTAACAAGCTCAAAATCGAACGCGTTTTAAAGAACAAGGGCAATAATTCATATTAGATATTTTTCGATCTTTTCGATTTTCAATAGGGTTCATCCTTGTGTGATAATAAACAATTTCAGCAAGTTTCGTCAAAATCCATAAAGAATTGTGACCTGTATAGTGTTAACAAGCTCAAAATCGAACGCGTTTTAAAGAACAAGGGCAATAATTCATATCAAATATTTTGCGATTCTTTTGATTTTCAATAGGGTTCATCCTTGGGTGATAATAAACAATTTCAGCAAGTTTCGTTAAAATCCGTAAAGAATTGTGACCTGTAGAGTGTTAACAAGCAATTGTGGACGGACGGACGGACCGACGGACCGACGGACGGACGGACGGACGGACCGACGGACATGGGTGACGACAATATACGCTCCACATTTCATGTGGGCGTATAACAAAAATACATCATCAGGTTTACAACACACCTAGAAATGATAACAAAAATACATCATCAGGTTTACCACCAACCTAGAAATAATAACAAAAATACAACATCAGGTTTACCACCAACCTATAAATGATAACAAAAATACAACATCAGGTTTACCACACACCTAGAAATGATAACAAAAATACAACATCCGGTTTACCACAAACCTAGAAATAATAACAAAAATACAACATCAGGTTTACCACCAACCTATAAATAAATGATAACAAAATACAACATCAGGTTTACCACACACCTAGAAATGATAACAAAAATACAACATCAGGTTTACCACCAACCTAGAAATGATAACAAAATACAACATCAGGTTTACCACACACTTATAAATGATAACAAAAATACAACATCAGGTTTACCACACACCTAGAAATTATAACAAAAATACAACATCCGGTTTACCACCAACCTAGAAATAATAACGAAAATACAACATCAGGTTTACCACCAACCTAGAAATGATAACAAAAATACAACATCCGGTTTACCACCAACCTATAAATGATAACAAAATACAACATCAGGTTTACCACACACTTATAAATAATAACAAAGATACAACATCAGGTTTACCACAAACCTAGAAATAATAACAAAAATTAACAATAAAACAACCATGATAACAAAACACATTAACAAAAAAAATGTATCACAAGAACTATTGTATGTCAAGAGCATAGAATGTATAGAAAACCTCTTACCATGTTATTTATGTTGGCAATTCTGCTTCCTAGATCAGTGACCTTGTTATCCAATTTATCTAAATCAGCTTTATTTCTCTTTAATTTTTCATCAAATTGAGCTCCATTCTGAGAAATAAGATTTTCTACTCTTTCTCGAGTTCGTTCAGAATCAGTCAATAATGGAGAGGTACTATCTACCAATCTCTGGGCATCTTGTGATTGTCTTTCTGCTTCACGAGTAATGTTCAATGCTCCTGTTAAAAAAATGAAATCATCAATTCTGAATCTTGAACACAATTGCTTTCAATAAATCTTATTCAAGTTTCATTTAAAAGTGAGATTCATAACGCAAATTATGTTACCCATTGATAAAATGTGACATCAAATGAATGAATAGAAATATGAGGTCACTTAACACCCTATCAACAAATAAAATAGGCTAAAAACTGCCTTTTTTCAGAAATATGTAAAGAAACACTTCATCTGAAAGTATCATGTCTCCTACCTTCCACATCTCGAGCCTGAATATCAGTTGCATTAGCCCGGAGTCGTTCAGCCAAATCTTTTAAATCGGCCACTTGTTGTTTTAATACACCGATTCTAGTATTACCAATCTGTACTCTAGCTGTTGTATTACTTAATTCTTCATCTACATTATTTATAGATTTACTGCTTTCTGTTAGGTTACGTCTGAAATTTTAATCATTGTAGATTAATGGGACCATCAAAGACAGACAACAAAATAAGCAAACAATAATAACAAATAGGCAACTCATGGTCATTGTCATTGATTTATGCTGCTCTGTTATGCACACCAAGCAATTGAAACCAACCCAACACTGCAACAGCCTAATGCAGTTCTTTTCTACATATATGATGCATTTCAGAATGATTCAAAATGGCTGTAGTTTGGTATCAGAATTTCAGTAACTTAATATTTCAATAGTTATTTTACCTGATATAATCTAACATAGTCTCTATATCTCTAACATCAACTTGTGTTAAATTAGAATTAGATATAATACTCTGTATTTCATTGATATTGCTCTGCATCTGTTTAAACTCTGTATCAAAGGCTTTAATAGCACCAGTTGACTGTATATTACTAGCTGTCTCTACTAGACTGGCAGTCTGGTCTGAAAATATCAAAACATTTATTAATAGCACTAGTTGTCTTGTCTGAAAATCAAAATGCAATCGGCTTAGAAATCAATTATCTTTATGCTCACTTCAATACGCAATAATCTGGTGAATTTGTTGAAATGGTTTTAAAATTTTACAACTTTGTACACATTTGACGTCAAGTAGAATGTAAACCTATCCAAGAATACTTAATATTTCACAGAACAATTAGTTGAATCTCGTTTATGTTTGTCTGAATGTAGATTTTCCCTTAGTGATTTGCTTATCAAATAGGCCTCCATTTCCACACCTACCTCTTAAAACCCGAATGATCCTGTCCCAGTTATCAAAACACTCTCCACAAGGTACACAGTATGGGAGTTCACCAGTAGTACCGCGAGCACAACGATCACATTTTAACCCTGTTACACCTCGAACACATTCACACTGTCCAGTACGTCTGTCACACTGTAGTGACCTTGAACCTCGTCTGTCACAGGCACAATCTGAAATTAACAACATCAATTGATACAAATTGTAAGGTCTGTACCTTACTAGGCTAAACTCAGATCATGTAGCATGTATATTGTCTTCTACCAAATTTTTAGCTCAAACCCCCAAAAAATTGTTTTTGAGATATTCTTTAGATTATAATAATGTAGGTAACTTTATGGTACCCCTACCCATCATATTTTATACAATGTCTTCAAAAAGGCAATCCTTTGATACAATGAAGCATATGATATTTGCCCTTGTTCTTTCTCAGAGGGAAAAGCAACTTAAGCATATTGTAAAGTGTATTTCCTAAAAGCAACCTTAGCACATCGATCTAGAATAGTGACTTACCATAACACTGGTCTCTAGGATCACCATATAATAAATCAGCACAATCACCACAAGTTCTTCCACCTCTATCATCTTTACAATCACACTGTCCATCAATCTAATAATAATAATAATAATAATTTGAACAGCAATCAATATACAGCTGTATGGATTTCAGAATAGAAGTACAGTTATCCTACTTCCTCCTTAATACTTTAATCCTTCTTTTCAATAAACAATGTTGGGAAAAGGTAACAAGTTTGTATCGTTACAATTTCAGTTCTTTAATATCATGAACAAAAGACCATAGCTGTGTTATCAATTTAGCTGAGCTTTCCCATTAACAGAATTAAATCAAGAACCTTAATTGGTAGTGATAGACCAAAAGAGTTTCCATCAAGGCTGTTGGATTTCATCTGGCAGAAAAACAAAAAGGAATTGGCTCAGAAGTAAAGTGCTCTCCAGAAAGAAGGTGTGTATAGCCTACTAACCTGATTACACTCTAGAGAATTAGAACCAGTAGGATCACAGCTACAAGCTGAACAACCTACTCCACTAGACAGATTATAATAACCTACAATGTCTACTAACCTGATTACACTCTAGAGAATTAGAACCAGTAGGATCACAGCCACAAGCTGAACAACCTACTCCACTAGACAGATTATAATAACCTACAGTGTCTACTAACCTGATTACACTCTAGAGAATTAGAACCAGTAGGATCACAGCCACAAGCTGAACAACCTACTCCACTAGACAGATTATAATAACCTACAATGTCTACTAACCTGATTACACTCTAGAGA
The DNA here is from genome assembly GCA_029955415.1 of Lottia scabra. Lineage (NCBI taxonomy): Eukaryota > Metazoa > Mollusca > Gastropoda > Lottiidae > Lottia > Lottia scabra. The sequence goes on from JARJEI010000034.1 coordinate 1,428,589, forward strand.
ATTAGAACCAGTAGGATCACAGCTACAAGCTGAACAACCTACTCCACTAGACAGATTATAATAACCTACAGCACATCTATCACATTCTTGACCAATAACATTAGGTAGACAGGGACATTGACCATTATTACGATCACAATCTCCCAGACTAATATCTGTACCCAATGATGAACAGACACATTCTGAAAAATTCAAAAGGTTTAATTGTTTATCATTTGGAAGTAAAAAATACAACAGAACTATCTCCCTATTGCAAGTTATCTTTTTTTTTAAATTTGGCATGATATAAGCTGGAAGTAAATAAGCAAACACTGTTTTACAAATATATAGTGAAAGTTACCACTGGAACTAAAATATCAAATTAGGAATATTGTCAATCCCCTTTGTACGGCTTTGTACAGGTATAATGCAATATGTTTAATATCTTACGTTTACAGTTCTTTTCTGAAGCTTCACCATAATATCCAGCTGTACAGAGTTCACAATTATATCCTTCTGTATTATACAGACATTTTAAACATTCTCCAGTAGACTTATCACAACTACCAGGCATAGCAAAATCTATATTATTATTACAAATACATCTCTGACAACTACCACCTTCTTGTAATGGATTACCATAATAATTCTCTTCACATACTTCACAATTCGGTCCTATTTAAATAAAAATAAATAAGTGCATGCAAAGTTGAATTACTTTGGATATAAGCTTGAGATTGATTGACAATCAATGCTGCTGTTGTAAAGAACTACGTATCAATAAGTTATTCAATACATGTAGCTTGATTGAAATTCTTCTATTTATGTAAAACCTTTGGATTAGACAAAAAATATTAGGCTGTTATTAGAAAATAGAGTGATCCCATTGGGTGATAAAACTATTTAGGGGGTACTTAATGGTAGAATCTGGAATCAGTTTATATCTTTTTGGACTGATGGAGAAGAGATACTGGATGAATTTAAATGTTTACGATACTTGAACACCATACAAAAAGTTAAACTAACTGTACTCACTCTGATATCCAGGTTTACAGTCACATATAAAAGATCTAGATCTAGGATCTAGAGAACACTGGTCAGCATGGTTCAATGTACTATTAGGACCTCCAGGACACATACACGGTTCACATGGTATACGCCCACCTCGTGGTTCACCATAGTAAAAATCTAAACATCTGTAAATATATTCAATAAAAGATCAAGTAACTAAAATAGATACATCACATAACCAAGTAGGTCTCTTTTAGATTTAGGTATTGATTTCATGGAAAAAGAAGTATTAATAAGTTTCAAAATACACTCTGCACTAACTATTCAAGAAATAAGCTTACATCATTTAACATTTTTTGCATGCATTACTTCACAAAGCAGACCTGATGTAGTATGAAGATTCCATTTGTTTAACTGAACCATTTGTTTAAAAAAAAAAATGCAAGTAATAAGACTTGGAAGTTACAAAATTCTGTATTGCCTACCTTTCACAGTAGTCACCCTGGGTATAATCTTCACAGTTAATACATCTTCCTGATAAATTATCACAAGTTTGAGCATGACCATTACATTGACAAGCACGACACTGTGGGAATCCCCAATTACCAGGAATACATACATCACAAGTCTGTCCACCAACATTATCAGCACAGGAACATTGTCCACTGGTACCATTACAGAAATTATCTAACGCCCCGATATCATTACAATTACAAGCTAAAAATATTATAGAAATAGTTCAATAACATTACAATTACAAGCTAAAAATATAGAAATATTCAACAACATTTACAACTAAAATCTGAAATTACCAGTATAACTTTCTGTAGTCACTTGAGATGTAGTACTTGCGCTTGCAATCCCTTTGTATTTCGCTTGCAAGGTATCCCTCTGAATGTCTGAATTACTCAAATCTTGGAATTTCTTAATAAGCTAGTGAAAATTGAAAGATGCAGTTTTTTTCAAAACTTTCAAAAGTATACAATAAACACATGTTTCTTTATATTACACATACATATAAGTAAATGACTGATAACTTACGTTGACATCCACTAGGACCAAAACCATACGTTCCTGGAGCACACTGATCACATCTTCTACCAACTACATTAGGTTTACATTGACATTGTCCACCTAGTGGTTCACAATCACGACTTAATGATCCAGTTAGATCACAATCACACGCTGAAATTACAATACATGTTTATAGATTGACAAGTTTATTATTATATATATCAGACAAAGAGTGCTACTAGTTTCAAGGGTATAAAAGTTCTTCATATCATGGCCAGTGAATTAGGATATGTGAAACCATCAACAACATGCAATTTCATGAGTTGGATTTGATTTGTTGATTGGACTAATTTCAATTGATAAATATATGGACTTGAAAACAAGAATTTAATTCTTAGTTTTAAGGAAGTTATGGCAAATGGGAGCATGATTCCACTCAGAACAATAAATATATGCCTAAAATTCAAGATGGTTGCAAGTTGTAGGGTGAAAATCAAAATTCGGTATTTTACCTAGAGCCTCTCCATGTAAAACAGCTGAGATACTGAAGTAATGTTTTTTACATTCATCAGCTATATTAGACTGTAGTGATCCTAGTTGAACCTGATCACATCGATATCGTGTAAACTGATTCTTCAAATATAGAGGTAATCCAGGTCCTTGAAATATTGGTATACTGTCTGTATTAGGTACCAATAAGATCTACAAATAATGAATTTAAATGAAAGAAAATACTGGGTTGAAAAATATCAACTTGTGTCATCACTGAACCTTGGACTTACAGGATAGCAAACAAGCATCTAATTCACAGAGCCACAGTGTCACCTTGGAAATGGAAAGGATATAAGTATGTTATAGCAAATGTTAGAATAATAAATAATAGTAACTTACAGAGTCTACTAATACAGTAGCTTGTGGAGTAGATTCTCCCTCTCTATATCTATTCAGATCTATTCTTACAGTATATTTTTTACCAGGTTCTAAACAGGTTGGTGGTGATACACTAATAAATCTGTTACCTATAATATCATCATAAATACTTTTAGAATATTTACATTATATTAAGAATATTCAAATTTCAGCTCCATTAATTCGGGCTAATTGTCAATTTAATGATTACATATTGATCTATAAGCTGATATGAATAAAGTAATTTGTGTTACAACTAAATTTGAATTGATTTACTAAATTGCTTGAACAATTGTTGGATTTTATTTGTTCTTTTTGAATATTTAAGCCTGACTAATGACTATTTGATTGTAAAGAGAAGACCTACTTGGTTGAAGTCTAACAGTTTTGACATCATCAGCAGGATTATATCTAGCACAGAGTCCATTAGGATCTATAGGTTCATCTCTTATTACTGTTACTCTGACATCACTCCAGGCTTCAGGCATCTACAAATATATACACATATCTTCTAATAATGTTTATTGCTTATGATTGAGAACCATTGTCATCAAAATAGGACAATGAAAATAGTTGACAGAGCAAAAGTAACATCAAGAAAATGGACCACCATTACTTTTCAATCAGTTCAATACCCTGGTAAAATCTTGTAATTTTGCCTATTTGGTATTAACAGTCTGATATCTAGTATAGTTAGTTTTGTTTGATGTCTGATTCATTCAGTTGTTTGCTTTAAGATTCAAATAATGAAAATATAGATACATGCTTTTCAATGCAAATGAGGAAGATTTGAAATATTTACAAATATAAAAAATCATAAAATGACAATCAAATAAATAGTGTAAAAATAGCAGAAACATACAAAAAGAAAAAATAAATGTATAAATGGTTTTAACAAATACAGATAAAAGGAAAGAAATTGAAATGACTGTAAATATACCTTACCACACAGATTAATATATCATATATCATGTATATCAGTCCTAGCAGCAATGTTAATGGAAAAAGTTATATGATTGATAAATATAAATGATGCCTATAGTCCTGAAACTCCACAAACTTTTCTAACAACAGATAATATGATGATTAATAACAATAATATTAATACTATGAAATGATATGATTTAGTTATAATAATTTAGTGAAGTGTAAGAAATGGACCTACCCTAGGATCATAACGTAATACTAAATCATAATACATGGGGAAATCTATATCACTAAACATAATTTCCATACTGTCTCCTTCTGTTAATAACATATAACCTGTACCAGTCCAATATCTAGCATCAGGTATAGGCTCACGTAAATATACTCTACCATTCTGAAATATTTAAGAAATAGTTTTACCTACACGTATGTACTAAATAATTACATCATATATTACAAGATTTCAAATATATCATAGTCCAAATATAAGCATTACCAGCAAGGTTAGCTCTTATTTTATTGGAAAAAATGTCAACTTGCAAACTATGTGCTTTATGTATTATATTTTCGCAGCCAATTGGAAAAGTCCTTTCATTCCAGCCAAGTTTGATTCTGGATTCCATTATAGTGTTTATATCATACTTACACCAGAGGATTGACCATGTTCACCTTCATATAGATAATAATCTAGTCCAGCATAGTAATAACCAGGGAATGGCTGATCACAGCGACGTCCAACTATATTAGGTCGACATTGACATTGTCCACTAGCCTGATCACATGTCTCACTTAATGATCCACCAATATCACAATCACATGGATCACATCCATAATCTTTGGCACTTAATCCGAAAAATCCTGGCTATAAGAGAAGAAAAAGAATAAGATTACAAAGTGTTCTGTTGATAAGTAAAAAGAAAAGAATCTCTTTGGTGCTCTTTTGCCAATTTCTTGGGTTTTGTCAGCTTTTATCCATTGAATAACAAGATGTGTTTCCATATATTTTACACATTCTCCTACCTTTATAATCTGAAATTTTCAAGATTTAGGCAAATAAAGTCTATGCCTATTTAAACAATGTTGTGAAAATAATATTATTTCTATGAAACTTACATAACAAGCATCACAGTTTCTACCAGTAACATAACGTTTACATCGACATAATCCTGTTATTTGATCACATCCAAAATCTCCAATAGTACCAATAGCATTACATGTACAAGCTGAAATACAAAAAGATAACACATTGAGCTTCTGACAAAAAGCAACCATTGGCACTGTAATCAATTGCTTTAATATGATTTTGTAGTAAGTTGTAAGAATGAGATTTTGATATACTATGGTATGATATTTTATTTAAAGTTCAATAGATTAAATTTTTCAGATTGACAACAAATGTTTTAATTATCATATACACCCACCTTCACATCCTTCAGGATTAGCTTCTAACAAATTCCAGTAATTATCAACACATTTATCACACCGTGATCCTGTTACATAAGTTTTACAATAACATCTTCCAGCTTCTAGACCAGCTAATTCATCAGTTCTAGCATCACATTCACCATTTAACTTAGAACCTGATGGATCACAGTCACAAGCTGAAAATAAACAAATTATTGATATATATCTCTTATAAAACAAAACATTAAATAAGGAATGCCATCAAAGAAATACGACAGTATTGCTTAAACATGCTGATAAAATATAATATATTATTTCATAATACTTACGTTGACAGATTTCAGGATCTCGTATATCTCTATTAGGATCTTGATAATAGAATGTAGCACATTCCTGACAATTTCTACCCTGTGTATTATGTTGACATTGATCACAGACACCACCACTTATTCTTCCAGTAGCCTCATATACAGCAGAATCAAAATGACATTGGGTAGCATGATTATTACAATTACATCCTGTAATACAAATGACATTGGATGGCATGATGATTACAATTACATCCTGTAATACAAATGACTTTGGGTGGCATGATTATTACAATTACATCCTGTTGGATGACATGATTATAACAATAACATCCTGTTTGGTAGCACTTTTATTACAATTGCGTATTGTAATACAAATGATATTGGGTGGCATGATGTTTTACAAATGATATTGCGTAGCATGATTCTTACAATTACATCTTGTAATACAGATGACGTTGTGTGGCATGATTATTACAATTACATCCTGTAATATGAATGCCATTGGCTACATAGTTATTACCATTCTTGGATATCATGATACCTGAAGAAAACAATTTAGAAATAATGCAAGGTCTTACGTTTACAAGAATTAGGTTGATTCTGTCTAGCTGGCCTCCAGGGTAAATCATTATAAAAATCTTGACACATCTCACAATTCAACCCTTTAGTATTATGTTGACATTCACACTGACCATGTACCTACAACCAAGATTCACCTTTTCATTTCACAAATATCATTTATTGAAGGATACTTTTATATCATTTCATAAACCCCCAAAGATACCGGTACTTTAAATGTCATAGCAGGCCCTAACTTTAAACATTTAATCAAGGTAAACAGTTAATTTCTTAAAGGGGAACAGGAACAGTCTCTATTTCGAATATTGTTGGGTTCTTGAACATATATTGAATACTCCCAAAAAAGTGGCAGAGCCAGATTCGTTGGGCATAAATTATTGCTGAATTATTTTAAATAATAGATGATACTGTTGACTGTATCTATGCTGTCTATCAACCAGCGGTTCAAGTTAACAAACAAAAAAGGGGAATATCTGAAGACTCACCATGTCAGGTCTAGAATCATAGCCAGGTACAGGTAAACATCTAGCAGCATGACCATAACAAGAACAGCTACCTCTTACAGTCATATCATACATAGAATAATAATATTTCTCTTTAATTTCTTGTCTAGAATCTAACAATGTATCACCTGAAAATATAATATAATTGTTAGTATTTATTTTCCCTTATTGCATTGAGACATATTGGATTTGAAAACAGAAACAAGAATCAGATTTTTGTCATTGATCTTTAAAAACTTCATGATGTTTTAGATATATGCATACCTGAATCCTGATACAGCATTTGTAAGATTAGCCATTAACAGGTGCAACTTAAACTACATTGCGTTTAAGATAAGCTTTCAATATGATTAGTGACCATTACTAGATTTTCTGTAGAATCAAGCCAACTGATGGAAATGCATAAGAAAAGTATCTCCCTCTATGATGTGGCTCACTTATTTATTCAGAGCACATATTAGCCATTAACAGGTGCAACTTAAACTACATTGCGTTTAAGATAAGCTTTCAATATGATTAGTGACCATTACTAGATTTTCTGTAGAATCAAGCCAACTGATGGAAATGCATAAGAAAAGTATCTCCCTCTATGATGTGGCTCACTTATTTATTCAGAGCACATATTATGTATATAATTAAAGTGGCATTTCCACTCTCTTTTTTTAGGGCTGGGCGATATACCGGTATCGCGATAAATACCGGTATAGGAATTTATATTGTTAGTAATATCGCCTCAAATAAAAATACCGAAATATCGCCATATCGTGATATATGTAATTATCATGATATATCGTCAAATTTTGGTCAAGACAAAGTCATTTTAACAGTTTTAACACATTTGAAAAAGATGTGTTTTTTCATGCTATTGAAGATTTGGTTGTTTTTGACAGATATTTACTGTTTTTCTTACATTTAAAATTTTTTGATAGAACAAAACATGAACATTTTGTTTCAAAAACCAGTAAAAACCCTTCTTAAAAATATCGTGATATATTAATGATGAATATCGTGATATCCACTTTAACCAATAACGCCCGGCCCTACCTTTTTTTGTCAAGATAGCAGAATTCACCATACTATGAAAAAGAAATATAATTACCTAAGGTATGTAATTCTGTTAAGTTAACACGTAAATTAGTTAATTTTAATAAATCTTGAACTTTCTCACTATATGGATCATCTACTCTAATAAATGGAGGTAAGACACGGAAAATAACCTGGAATAGAGAAAACACATGTGACACATACATACATTTAGCAGATCCTATTCCAAACAATGTAGCAGATCCTATTCCGAAAAATGTAGCAGATCCTATACAAATTCATGAAGCAGATCTTATTCAAATATATGTAGCAGATCTTATTCAAATATATGAAGCACATCCTATTCAAATATATGAAGCACATCCTATTCAAATATATGAAGTACATCCTACTCAAATATATGTAGCCCATCCTGTTCAAATATATGTAGCACATCCTAATCAAATATATGTAGCACATCCTATTCAAATATATGTAGCCCATCCTGTTCAAATGTTCAAATATTCAACTATGTCCTCTGGGACATCTCCGTGGAAAGTCATTTTTGAAACTTTGACTCACCTCTCCCTCTGTTGAAGGTGTTTCTGCTGAATATCTCTGAACACAAATAACATCAGTTAAAGAACGAACAGGTCCACGTGGAACACCAGGGAAAGAACGGGCACAATCCTGAGCAAAATAACGATACACTTTCCACGTTTTACCAAAATCATAAGATCTTTCAATGAGTAATGCTTTTGGTCTAAAGGTTTTAAATGTCATAATTAAATGAGTGAAATGAAATTCGGCCTCCAAATCTAATTGAATAGAGACACCTTGTTCACCGTTTCTAGCTTGCCACCAACGATTACGTCTGTCTTTAAATGATGAAACAATGTTTGATATAAGATGACTACGTTCATTAAAACCTTCTCTCCATGGCTGACGAGAATCACACTGAAAACATTTAGTGTCTTTTTCTAAATAACTGACAACACAAAATCTTTCTGGACGTTCAATACCACACGTTGACGAGGCTGATAAATAATCTTCACGTCCAATCAGTAAATCTCCTGTTGCTGGGTAACAACTTCCCTGTTCACATCGTGATCTCTGTCTATTTCTTCTCCGCTGCCCTTCCAATCCTGTAAATAGAAATGATGCCTCATTTAAATATCAACGCAAGTAATCAACTAATTCAGCAAAACAAGTACAAAGTTATGGATATTCTTTTGTATGATTTAAAACTGAATTATATTAAGTTTTATAGAAAGTAACATAGCGTTATGCGTAGCCCACTAGCTAGCCAGTTTGAGCACTCTGGCATGGTACGATGGTATCACATGTGTCAATGTGGGATCATCTGAGATGCTATATGTAGCCATACCTCAACTCCAGAGTATCAGCACTGCACTGATGTGGCCCAGAAGACCGAAACAGGACTGTTTGCAGTTCTTTATTTTAATAAATATTTTAAAACTATCTTGCTTCCACAGTGTGATTACTGAATGGAAACCCTAGGAAACCCTAAAGTCAACCATTTTTCTTTGTACCGGTATGTTCAATATGTAATGGTGTGATCTTGACTAATATTATTTAGGAATCAGCTAACTCAGCAGGCTCTGAGATAGCTTAAGGCTTAGAGCAAGCTTTTCTTTTCAATTCTCAGTGGAATTATTAAAAGGAAACACTTAACTTAGCAATGTCATACTAATTATTTCAATTAACAATTTACTACAGCATGAAATACTTTGATTGGCAATAAGGAAATAACTCACTTAACTGTAGGGTTTGTACCCGAGATTCCCGTTCCCAGAGCTTCTGGTCAGGGAACCCTACTTAACTGTCAGGAAATGTTTCAATTCAAATATCTATCATTTAAACAAGTCACATTTTAATAGTCGTTTTCTTAAGGAAAGTATTATTTATAAAATATTTCAGATTTTAGTGGGTTTATTAAGGTACCAAATGAAATATTTGAAGTAACTGATGTTAAAGAAATATTTCAGTTATTTCAGTTCACTATCATTTAAAGAATCATTTCAGTTAGAAAACTATTATTTGAAGAAATGATAAGGTTTGTAGACCTGATACCACTGTTCATTATGAAATATTTACTCATTTATTGAACTCATTTATTGATATTCTTCCTTAATTGAAAGTTTATTAGCTTTTACCAATGTATTGCCAATGTAGATTTCGAGATTTGTTTAAGGCTGGGATTGTTCTTGCTTGGGTGTTATTATATTCAATTAGAAAACTATTACTTAAAGAAATATTTCAGTCAGTAAATTATCATTTAAGGAAAATATTTCAATATGTAAATAACTACTATGTAATATTTATCAGATTGACACATGTTAAAAGGAAATTCAATCTAGTTTAATGAAATGTAAAATCGTTGTATATATGTTAGTCACCATGGGGTATGTATAATCACAAGGGAAAAGGAAATTCTTTGTTTACTTCCAAAATTACTCCCCAAACATCAAGACACATGTTTTATAAATGGCCACCACATGTGATAAGATGATTATTTTATGATGTTTATTTTATAAATGCATATCACAAGTTCCCAAATATACATGTTAGAATCTTCAAAGACTTGAAACAGCATCTGGTAATAAGAAAAGTGTAGGGTGGGATTGAGGGAGGAGCATAATAACTTAGTAGTACCGGTACACTACCATCTAAGTTTCTTAAAATAATATCAAGTACTGCATGTTGTATTATCACTATTTACTATAAGTAATAAATTTGAGATAACATATAAGGTATTAATTATGTTCAATACATTGATCTGATACAAATATCTATATTTTCTCAAAAACATGTAGTTTTATAGCAGATATCAGCAATCAATTAAGAATCTTTGACAAAATATATATGTTATAAAGAAGTAGTATATATGAAACACGACACCCCGAGTATATGATATCAAGAGTGGAATAAGTAGACAGATAAGATACCAGTAGTCAGATGCTGATTAGACAACTTTATATCACATCTTAATTTACTCCTGCTGACTGAGAGTTTACCACAATCTATTAATATATTTACCATATTTCAGACTTTTTATATAAATATTAAAGTAACAATATTCTGTCAAACTTTCAATGTTACAAATGAGATATACAACAACAAAAAATACATAATTAATTACAGCTCTGCGCAAATTTAGTTATAATATCTTTTGAAAAACAATGAATTTTTGAACTACTTTTTCCCTTAATTTGATCTTAAAAATGAACTTTTTTGAAGAATTCTGTGTTGAAGCTCACATCGCTTGTGTTAGAGATTTTAAGAGATGAGATTGAAAGTCAATGTAAAGGGCATGTAACTGAATAACTGAATGAATGAAAGTGATCAAGTAGTGAGTATAAAGAAAGGATAGCCACTTATGTTGTTAATGGTATGTAAAATATGTTATCTCTATCTAGAGCGAGTGGTCAGTATTTATCACTGACCCGTTAATCTTGACCACTATTGTTTATCTTTTTAGTGTCAACACTTTAAACATTGATTTTCTCACTTTACTATCTTGTTTCTTTATCATAGTGAAAGTGAAAATATTTTGTCAACTAAAACTATCAAATATGAGGCAATATGTCTTTAATATTTAACCTCTTTGAAGACAAGTTGTCTTTAATTGTGAAAATGGCATCCACAGAATACAAAATTTTAAAACATGATGTCATATCTTCAAGTATCTATTAAGCAAAAGCCTCAGTCTAATTAAAATCAGACCCTAATTTCGTTCGTTCGTTTTTTTTAAATCCGTTTTTTTAACCACTACATTTGGGTCTGAGAACCAGGCGCGGCAACAGCCGTTCACGTTAACTTTGACCTTACCTTGATAAACATGACCTGATAAACTAGTCTACAGCACTTAGGAATCCTAGAATGCACCTATTGTTCGTGAACAAAATCCCAGCGCGGGAGAGGGCAAAGATCTGATTGGTTTAAACAAAGGTCATTAAGGTTAGGTCAAAGTTAACGTGAACGGCTGTTGCCGCGCCTGGTTCTCAGACCCAAATGTAGTGGTTAAAAAACCGGATTTAAAAAAAAACGAACGAACGAAATTAGGGTCTGATTTTAATTAGACTGGCAAAAGCCTGAGGACACCTTGAGAAACATGTTGAAACATTGAAACATAAGACTATGTCAACCTGTATGATTCTGTTGGCAATGATGTTTTATGTTATTATGCTGGATTACAAATGGTGGTCATGACTTCTAATGTCAGTCAGCTAAGAATGTCTGGTGACCTTAATGAAGCCAAGCTTAGGACCAAAGTTGTCAAAAATACTAAATAAATGTATTCATTCAAGAAAAACTTAAAAAGTATTTGAATGCGAACTTTCGTTAATTTCAGTGATCTTTAATTTCTTACATCAGAATTTTATTTTCAATGTTTCTTTTTTGTTAATGTGTAAGGCGTGTTTTCTAATTTTATCTTCCTTGTCTAGACACGAACAAGTTACAAATACTGTGTTATTTGATGTAGTGGTCACTGGTCACTCACTATTGACCATCATCTAGTTTCTATTTGTCCAGTCAATAGATCATCTTGTATGAATAGACTTGACCACTCTAACTAAATAACTTGGACAGGACAAACCTCTCTCTATGTATATCAATCTTCATTTAAATTACACCAGCTTATTAACAGAGTTGTTATAACAGGTCAAAAATTACAACATGGGTAGGTAATGGTCAAGCCCAAATTGAGAAGTTCAAAACTTAATTAAAAAAAGGTACTGGCCAATGATCTGATTGAAAGGTGTGCAAGTCATAGCAACATGCGTGTTTTATTTTTCCTTTACGCATTATGTGCCGAGAAGATCTCCAAAAATATGACCATACTACAAACAGAACCTCTATTTTCTATGTATAAACACCACATCAAAGGCAAGTACTTGAAAACCTTGGGTGTTTATGAGATGTTAATGAAAAAAGAAAATAACTATATTTATTTATTGAGAGTTTTTACTTGGTTTATACATTAAATGTCTTGTTTTAGATATTCATATTTGAGCAATGGAGAAATACCCTAGCTAGCTTATTTTGATTTTGGATCATCCATGTCACTGATGTTATATTTTCTTAAATTCTACCTTCCGAATATTTGTACAAATTAAATGTTGACAATGTGATAATATGAATTCCATCTTGACCAAGAAATTAATTTGACAATTTTGTAAGTGACTTAAACTTTGTATGTGTAACGAGGACACTGATAGTATCAATTTCCGCCATTCATATTTCCATTCTGATGTCTGTGGTTCTTGCAATTCTTGCACTAAAACTAACGCGTTTTATGACATAACTACCAATGATCTACCGGAAGCTACTATTGATATACCACAGACATCAGAATGGAAATTGAAATGGCGCAAATTGATGCTATCAGTGTCCCTGATACACATACAAAGTTTAGAAAACCTCTTTACAATCTCTGTAATGTCTATATTCAACAATGTTTTACTGTATCAGTACAGTTGTACAATATATGATTTGAACATGCTATATAGATTAACAAGATGAACCCAGTCAACTTATATAGCATTCTTTATTATCCTTTCAAATATCTTTTTACAATGAAATAATTGGTCTTTAACCTGCAATATTCTGTCTTCAATTTTCCACATGAATAGCTATCAAAAGACATACTCAAACTTATTTTAGGGGTTGTTAAGAACTCACTTAAACAATTAACAATATACAGGGATTGTTCATTCATTCAACTTGATCAAATTGACTAAATACAAAATTGTTAATACTTGTTCATATTTAAAGAGGCAAAATCATGTTGAGAAAAAATATGAAACAAATTCTCAGAGAAGAATCATTGAAAGTTGTCCTTCAAGTCATTTACACAAATAAATATAGCTTGCCAGGCAAGGTAACATACGCCCACTGATAGCTTTGATTGTAAGTGCGAGTGTTTGTTTGTTGCCCATTCACATTTAGTTGAAAGAAAGAACTGTGAATATAAACTGAATTAACACTTTATGAACAAACTGTCAAGACAGTAAGACACGATATGTCTGTGAAAAATTATTGGATCATCACAAAAATCAATAGGGATCATCTTCATAATGATATTGACCCACAATATCAAAATCAAAAGAATCTATAAAGAATTGAAGCCTGTAGAGTGAGCACGAGATGCACAATATAGTTAATACAGTGAAACGTCAAGTCAGACACGATATTTCGGTGAAAAAATCCGATCATCACGAAAATCAATAGGGATCATCTTCATAATGACATTGACCCATAAAATCAAAATCAAAAGAATCTGTAAAGAATTGAAGCCTGTAGAGTGAGCACGAGATGCACAATACAGCTAAAAGAGTGAAACGTCAAGTCAGACACGATATTTCGGTGAAAAATTATCCGATCATCACGAAAATCAATAGGGATCATCTTCATAATGACATTGACCCATAAAATCAAAATCAAAAGAATCTGTAAAGAATTGTAGCCTGTAGAGTGAGCACGAACCAAATGTGAACGGACGGACCGACGGACCGACAGGGTGATTACAATATACGCCCATCTTTCGAGTGGGCGTATAAAAATACTTGGCTGTAAAAAGACATTTTTAAAGTACAGTCACAGCATTGGTAACATTTTTAGAATAAATTTCACTGGAATTTGAAAAAAAAAAGACAGTTGCAAGCACAAGTTTTGTTCCAATTAAAGCGGCTGATATGAAACCCCAATTTAAAGAAGGCCAACATAAGCACTGTTTATGTGAAAGCATAACTATTTTCTATTGTACCAAAAACTTCACAAAAACTGCTATTAACAATCTGTATTCTGTTTGGAGGAGAAACTTGAATTATTTGAGACAGCCGGCTTCAATAATTTACTATTCCTGTAAACCAATACTGCCTCATAGTGGCTGATTTTAATCTCAATTTCACCAGTGACCTAGTTTATAAAATATTCTAAAATTCTTTTAGTTTTGAAGAAGAACAGCATGACCTTGACTAAGTTTTGGAGAAATTCTTACATTTTTGAGACGTGACTCATATGCACTGAACTTTTTTTGAAAATATTGTTCACATAATACTACCTGATTGAAAAATTGAAAAAATTTGATATCATCCTTAAACATTTTTATTTTCATGTTCAACTTCCTTGACTTCACAAAATGCATGATGAATGTAAATTGAAAAAAACTCGATTTCAGTCTCATTCAAGTATTTAAATGAGCACTTTTTTTTATAATTTGACCTGTTTGAGGCATTGAATAATGAATGCTATCTAATTTTTTTAAATATTCCTTTTCGTGTGAAAAGACCAATTGTGTGTTCCTCTTTCCTGTCATTTCCAGTAGAAGAATGTGGTTCATGAAAAATTACAAGCATTTTGAAAACAGACAGGCTATTGGCCTTTGCAACTTTACACATAGTTTTCATTCCAACCAAATACTATATGAGATAATAACTTAAACAGATGTCAACATTTTTACTGTTTTAACAGTTGAATATTTGTCTGTTGGTGAGAAAATATATATTCTTCTCTAGTGACATTTATATACATCATTTTACAGCAGGGTCCTTTTTTAAACCATTAAAGTCACATTATGTCACACTCTCGCATATTTTATTCTAATCTCAAAATTCTTGTATAAAGGATCAATATAATTAAAGATCAACTATCCAAATATTCCTAAAAAAAAACAGATTAATTTTAGTGATGCTAGCTTGCATTGAAATAACTAGAGACAAAAGTGTAATGTAATTTGCGATCATCACTATTACCACCTTTGTCACTTTTACCACTTTCGATTCACTGTAGTCTCCAGCATAACAGAAATTACTGGAATTGACGTTTAAGAGTGGTGAAAATCTCTTTGATACAATGAGTTTATGTTTTATTGTGTAAACTGATATGACAAGATCAACCCAGGTCTCTAAAGATTAATGTCATTTTTAAATCTTTTATATCCAGTAGCCATATTAATTCTTCTAATAAACCTATTTTCTCCATCTTGCTGTAAATTTGAGAATCTAACCATCTTACATTGCACTGATATGAACTATTCTTTATCAGTGGGACAGACATTGATTGTCTAAAAAGATTGATCATGTATGCACAACTAATCTTCAACAAAAAATCACCTCCCCCCACCCAACCCCAATCCAGGTTCTGAGAATAAATTATATTGGTCAAATGTATGGTGAGCATATCCCTTTAAGTCTGTTAATGACTTGTCAAGCCTTCCAACAAAATGCAGTATGATATAATAGTCAGTTCTTTGTGGAATGGAGTGCCTATTTACAGGACATCAAGTACAAACATTGATTGTTCAGACGAAATAATTGAGATTAAATATACGATATGAAGGGTAATTAAGAATAATAAAGGTTAAAGATTAATGATATAAAAACATGTTATATCATATCTGTAATTCTTATCATTAATAGTTATATCATTAAAATATTTATATTCTTGTATTGTACATGTTTTAACATACACCTACACATTAACTACTAGTACAGTTTAAAGAGACTCTCTCAAACAATCTTGGACAAGATTTGATTAATACAATTTTATGGTATACTACTCCTTAGTTTTATTACACACAGTTTCAACAATATACATTGTCATCTTCAGGTGACAGGCAAAAAAGGGGTTCTGAGAGCACTCCCAATTTTTGCCCATCTCCAGAAGACTTTGACAGAATGGTGTCGAATCGAACTAGAGCTTATCATGTTCTTAAATGTTGTATTCCTCATGCTATTACATCACATGAAAAAGAAACCCATTTTCAGAAAATCTCAGATCTCTTGATTTTGTTTTGTGTTATTATATAGAGCATAATATTCTTATTGCAGATTTGATATTATTAAATATTAATCAATTGTGATATGAGATAATGTATCTTTAAATTGGTATGGTGTGATGTATTATATAGTTGTGGTTTAATTTACATAACAAGTAATGTCTATATATAATACTAGTCTATACTAATGACTTAATATACGTCTGACTGTCTGTCCGTCTGTCTGTCTGGTATTTTTAACATATTATTCATATCTGTTTTACCTTTAGTCATACAATTTTTTTTTATATAAAAAAGACTCTAGCAATTCTTTACACAGATGCAAGGATTACAGAAGTGAATATTGATTTGTGGGTCTCTTATTATAGGTTACAAGATGTTATAATTTGTTTAAAGTAACTTTTTAACTAAAGTACAACCAATATGCACCTGATAGTACTTCCCGTATGGGAAGTCCACTACTATATAATTATTGCACCCAATTTTGTCAATTTTTGATTAATGGAATTGTTTATCTTGTACGTTTTTTTATTATGCAAAATAATCATTTAAAGCTTTGTCGACTCTCCAAAATCAAAGACAGATTAACACACCTGGAAGGACATTGGGCTTTTTGGAGGATAGACATACCCTGCTTTTGTAGCTACACCTGCCAAAGTGTTGATTTCAGTTGAGAGTCTTTGGACTTATACTTCAGTGCTTAACACTAATAGGTTGAAGAACAAGAGCATATATTATATACAATACATGTAATAGTATACTTTTAAAACAAAACTTTGACAAAGATTTCCTTCTGCAGTAACTGAGCTACATCCATTTTATTGGCTATCTCTTCAAACATGCTGATTCTCATAACATATTACAATGTACAGTTTGACGTGATGTAACATTTCAGGTTATGTCAATTTAAATGGCTCATTAACTTCATTATGCTATGCAACAACATGTCTTTGACTTAACTAGTTTTTTAATGACATTGTATTACCAAATTATCTGACGTACAAATGTTATAGGTCAGGAAGAGGGCTATGCTTTGTGATCACGACAGAACATATATGCATTTGTCATTGTAGACAATTATGTTACAATGTGTAAACAGATGTGCAGTAGTGGTTTCCAATTAAACAAAAATGTGACAAAATATCAAAATAACTTATTACAGGCCTCTAAAACAAATGATAAGAAATTATATGATACATCCATCTATGTATGTCTAAGAAACATGATGCATTTTTTAAAACACTAAAATATATATGGATATATACTACTTCTGCATTTATTACATACTATGTTTCGAAACACATACAGGTAATGTTATCAAGTAAAATGTCTTATAAACAATATGATGCATTTTGTTCCCAATAATTGATAATAAACACCTGGGGTGGTGATCTACGGAATGGTTCTCAGAATGTAAATTGGTGTAATGTAAATGGCCTAGTGGTCGAGACCAAGAAAAGAACCCTTTATATCAGCATGTATGTAAAAAATAGTTTTTGTATCCAGTAGTCTTCGATACAGTACAAAAAGTACATATACTAGTGGTACTTTTTATAATGAGATCTATGTTCAGAAGTTCTATATTGAAATCAACCTAAGTAAAATTCCAGCAAAATTTCTCATAAAATGTGAAAACATGAATGTTATTTTTAGGATAAGATAGATGTTTGAGGTAGATTTATCATAAACCGCGTTTCCACTGAGAATTGTGAATGAAAGCTAGCTCTAAGCTAGCCTAGAGCTAGCTTTATTGCCGAACACGTTGCGTTTACACTGAGTTTTTCTGGTTCCCGAACGGCTTTAGTCTCGATTATGAAGTCACACATTATAGCCAGCACGCGATCTACAAGACTTACCTTTTACTCTACTAGATCATTAAGAGCGCGCGCCACCTATTGCCGAACGACATAAAGCCGGCTTTTTTGTGTTTCCACTGAGTAAATGAAAGCTAGCTTTCATTTGGCCCCCGATAAATTGCCGAACGCGAAAAGCTTCAATTGCCGAACCGTTACGGTTCCCGAACCGTAACGGTTCGGCAATTTGTCAGTGGAAACACAGAAAAGCTAGCTTAAAGCCGGCTTTTTATGTCAGTGGAAACACAGTTATATATTGGTGCTGATTAGACATTGACCTAAATCTCCTGAGAACCTGTTTCATAAACACACTCAATTCTATCAGATTCCATCATACTCAACTCTACTGGTCAATTCTCAATGGCTACCAGCTGGCCAGATGTTTTAAAGCTATCTCATATTTCAATCAACTGACCAATATCTCAGTCTCATTTCAATCCTTTAAATTTACAGGAAATGACTGGTTTCCTCTTGGATGCCAAAAGAAAATATTTAAGTGCAGTGAAGAATGAAAAAAAACTTGAACCATGAAACTAATTAAATGTCTTCCTATCTTTAATGAATGATTAAACAGTCCCAGTGCCTAGCCAGATCTTAAATAGATACTGTAACAGATATGAATCCTGATTTTTTTTTTTAAATCATTTATATACCATCAAAAGCCTATTTTGGATTTTTACATGGAAAAATGAACTTTACTTATGGGCATAAATTTTGATTACCTACTGACAAAATTAACAAAGCTGTAAATAAAACATTGCTTCAGGCCATATATATTTGTTTGTATAAAAAAAAAGCAATTAATTTGATAAAATAAAATATGATTTACACTGAAGAGGAAATGTAGTAAAACTGTTTCCACTGAAAAAAATACCCTGCTTTAAAAATGCAAATCTACATCATACTTTTGGCCTTCTTATATTTTTTATTGTAGAAAGATCTATAATGTGCTCATTCTGTAGCAAATAAGGCCTAGGTTTTCTAATCCCACCAAAAACAACTAGACACTTGATGTTAGCCCTTCTCACCTGTTTTAAACTGCAATTGCAATTGTTTTGTTTTTTTTTAAATTTAACTCACATGCGATAAAAGGAAGTTTTGAGCCCTTTTTTTAAAAAAAAATATATTCCACTTACCTGACAATAAACAGGCCAAGCCTATAGATAGTATTAACACCAATCGAGCCATTATAAATTCAATGTCTATAGAATCACAGAAAGTGCATATGAAGCCAGATGGCTTCTGTGCCTGCTAGAATATTCCAACAGAGGTAGATATAGGCTGATATCCAAATAAATCAGCTATTGCACATCAAATTATTTGGCTCATTTTGCTTGTCAAGTTACTGTACACACACTAAAAAAGAAAAAGAAACGTGTAAAAGGCAAGCAGTAGACTGATATAAAGTCTTGGAATAAGTTGAAACATGGGTGGTTGGTAAACATGGCATGGTTAAACACTCTTATTTTATAATTTCATAACGTGGAACTGTAATTCAAGAAGGCAAAATATAAAAATCTGTTAATAGTGAAAATTATTTGAATTATTCTACTACAGGGCATGTTTCAACATATATAGATTTTCTAGTCCCAGACATTAATTTGATTTGTAACTTTCTAAATATATACCAAATCAGCATTATTACACAGTCATGTGTATCATGCATTCCATACCAATTACCATGGACCCTATCCTATGACAAAATCTGAATGAACAAATTTATAATAGAATGAACCTTTTCCTACTCAAGTTCACAGCTCAATAAATGACACTTTGACAGCCTTTATTATTAACTTTAGGAGTTTCTTCTAAGTAAGGATTGCAAAATGCCTTGCCAAATTCCATGGGTATGTGGTATACATAACTTAACTTTGAGTTAGTGAAGTATGCCACACTTTATACTTTGTCAGGCTGGGAATATAGCTTGGTTGTGAAGCCTACTGAAAAGTTATCATTACAAAAAGTTACAATAATACGGGCGTTAGCTTTCAACATTGAAGATTCAAGGGATCGAAATCCATAATGCCAACACTTATCAAATCATTTTTAATCAATAGATCAATCAACAATCGAACGATAACGATCATCTGTAAATGAAAATTGCTGGAAGGCAAATAAATGTACCTACTTGACACTTGCACACCACAAAACCATTCAACTCGGCTCATTCAATGGCGGAGCGGCTGTTCCATTGTCCTCCTACGTCTAAAACAATACAGGGGGAGAGTTCACTTGTGAATTATTAGGGTTATAAAGCTTTTTAGTTGATTCGTTTCGATTTATTGATGCAAATTCAATAAGAAATCATATATTATATATATTATTTTTCAACAAAGTTAAATTAAAAAAAAAAACATTTTGCCGGGGGAGTACAGGACTTTCACGCAACAGCCTGGAAGTAGTGAAAATTTCTAAAAGTTTTCATTCAGCTTCATAGAAATTTGGTCTTATTTTACAATCCGATTCATTTGTATTAGGGTGAAGTAGTCAGTGCGTCGGTATGAAACACATTTGTATGCAACTCAATAGTTTTTGAAGATTTAAATTATTTATTTCAGTCATAGACAGATCAAAATATAAATTGTTTTGCAAGTTGGTTAATATGTTTGATTAACTCCCTTGTATGTAGGAATATTACCCGCTCAACGGCAGGATTTATCTGACTAGTAGGAATATAGGTCAATAGGCGGGGTTAATCGGGCATGAACCTAGTTATAGACTCGAATAACATTTATAACAAAATGGATAAGGAAACTAAAATTCTTGTAGAACTTGACTTAAAAGTTGCACCTTCGTCTTATTGAAAATGAAACTTTTACCTGGAAAGAATGCCTTAATAAGCTATTAATCATTATGTGATAAAAATTGAAATAAAACCAATTATATTTAGTTTGTACCAGCGTTAAAAACCATACATGCCAAGTGCTTACAAACATTTTTATTTCTACTGTACTTGAACGGATCGAACTGTCTATCAAATCGTCTTTAATACAGCAATACGCCTCACAATTAGGCTATGTACTTAAAAAGACTCCTTACAAATTCTGAAATCACTTTATGAATTACAATATTCTAGGATGAAACGATAATTGAAAGTTTATCAACATCAATTTATCATGACTTATATTGATTACATATCTTGTACCAGTGGCGTGGTGGCTCCAAATTGGCTTGGAAGGGGGGGGGGCACAAACCCTTTTTGACGCTCCCACCCACACCCCTCTATCTACCCTCTTTGACGATATATAAGTTCCACTATAATGATATTTTATTATATAACACTAGACCTAACCCTAACATATGATAAGAGTTCCTGAGATCATTTATTGTAATAATTTTTGTTCCACGAGGAATATTTATTATGAGGAACAAATATACAGTTACACCTCTAAGGTATTCTGTTCAGGTATGGATCACAATGCATGAATGCACTGATACACATGTAAAACCTCTGGAGCCCTTCGACCGTGGAACACCGCGTCGAAGAGGAGGAATGAGGGAATACGGGGGTCCTTTCATGGAAAATTTTGAAAAATAAGACTGTTGTGGGTGCTATCTAGATATATTTCAGGCACTTGCAGCCCCGATAAAAATATTCGATACTGAAACGCAAAACATAAATTTTTTAGGTTTAATAAGTTAATGTTATCAGTAAATGAAATATTCTGAGAGTGACATTTTTTATATCACACGGATTTTGTTGACATTATGTTTCTTCAAGTGGATTAACTTAATAGGATTCATCCTTGGGTGATTAAAAACACTCACACCAAGTTTCATCGAAATCCATCAAGATATCAACTCTCTATCGGGTCCACAAACAATTCAAGAACGAGGGCAATAATTCATAGAAAATGTTGTTCAATTGCTCTTATTTTTAATAGGCTTAATCCTTGGGTAATTACAAACACTCACACCATTGTCTTCATTGTCCTAAAAGTTTTCGTTTTAACTGTAGTAAACGCGGTTAATTCAACATTGTTCTGAAATTGAAATTAGGCTTTGGACCCCAGAAGTAAATTCAAAGAGCCAAAATAATTAATTCAGTCCGTAGGAAGACCAGAAAGACCTAATTTTGAAGTACAAAAGCAATTTTAGCACTTGTCATAGTGAACGCCTGTAGCGAGCGCGGACCTATGAGAGACCCTCATAGTTGTCTCCCTTGAATAGCTGTAAGCAGTGGAATGTAACATTTCGGCTCACTCCCTTCATTTATCACATTTATCACAACTCCTTGGGTGATTACAAACACTCACACCAAGTTTCATCGAAATCCATCAAGATATCAACTCCCTATCGGGTCCACAAACAATTCAAGAACGAGGGCAATAATTCATAGTAAATTCAATTGCTCTTATTTTCAATAGGCTAAATCCTTGGGTGATTACAAACACTTACACCAAGAACCCCGGAAACTTCAAGGTTTTAGCTATTTGAAACAATGTAGGAAGGCTATTTGAAGCTATATTTTTGTATTTTTTGTATGTTTATGTCTGCTGTCAGTCGGCTCAACTTTACTGACGGATATCAATAACAGGGGCGGATCCAGGATTTAGAGATTTAGACCGACTTTTTTTCTAAGGGCTTTTGGCGCCCCCTTGCAACGTCGGCGCCCCCAGGCCCCCCCCCCCCCGGCCATCACGCCACTGCCTTGCACTGTGAATATAAATGTTCCGCACAAAAAAGGGATTTGGTTAGGGGATATGTTCACCATCCATTTGACCAATGATATTTTAGTCTCACAGACACAGAAGGTGGAATTTTGTTTAGCTAATCCATTCCATAATAATGTTCACAAGTCTTCCTCAAAATTTGAGCCCTCAAATCACTGTGTATCCATAATTATCAGCGCTTTAAAGTAAAGCGTATAGAAAACACATATACAGAAAATAAAAGATAAATGTTTAGATAGGGATATAAATTAATAATTTTTTTGTGCAGTTGTAGTACTTCTGGAGGCTTTTTAAATAAATACAAGACCCAATGGACTCTAGATAGAAAATGATGAACATCCCCCTTTAATCAAAAAACTCGTCCAGAGCGTGACAAAATCCGATGTTCCGAAAAGAGTCAGCATAATCTACTTCGTGCTCGACACCCGCTAAAGCATGAGGTACAACCAGATTCCACAATACAAGAAAAAGACTTGTCGTGTTTGACAAGGAGTTCTTTGTAACGACCATAAAATGTACTACAAGAAATTTGAACCCCTAAGCTTTGTCCAGTTTAAGTGACGTTTTCACTCCTGGGCCTCGTAAAATTTGTGCATGTTGGGCAATGCGGCAAAACGAACCCACATATTTCCGAAGCGTATTAAAAGGATATGTTCACTAACTGTTCGACCGATACAATTTTTGTCTCAAAAACTGGATTTTTTTAGCTATTCTAATCCATAATAATGTTCTCAACTCTCCCTCAAAATATAAGCCTTCAAATCCCTGTGTAGCCATAATTATGAGCGTTTGAAAGTCAAAAATACGACTCGTCGTTTAGTAAGACTATGCCTTATATAGAAAAGACAAAACCAGAAAATGAAAGATAAATGTTTAGGAAGGGATAGAATTGAAGGGATTATGTGATTTTTGTGCATTTCTAGTACTTCTGGAGGCTATTTACAAATTACATATATTAAAGTCTCAAATCGACCCTAAAAAAATGATGAACATTCCCCTTTAAATATATTCAAAACCCAAATCAATTTCCCAACATACGGACTGTTCCCATCTAAGATTTCAGAATCAACGAATTCGGGAAATAATCTTTTGTCGAATAGAAATCCCTGCGAAACTCAAGACTGAGGTTTCTCTTTCCATTTTTTTTTAGCTTTGGATTGGTTTGCTTTCATTGTAGATTGACAATTCCTTTAAAAAAACTACACTACAATCATACCTCTTTTACATAGCGAGGATCAATATGAAGCTACAGATATATTTCAATATTAAGCATTCTCCAAATTTTCCAAAGGCTGGGAAATGTCGGAAAGTCGCGTTTCTGGGCGTCTGTTTCCCAAACTTTTCTAAGCGAGATCCCTCAGACCCTAAAAAAAAACAATCTTGAAGCTTGAATTGGCTGGAAAATGTCAGGAAATTGCGTTTCGAATTCTCCAAATTTTATACGCGACAGTACAGTACAGTACAGAACAGATAATTTTGAGCCATTCGCTTGAAAATGTCAGGAAATTGCGTTTAAAAATCGAGTTTCGGGTAGTTAAAGTCTCTCAATTTTATTGAGGAGGTTCCCAAAGGGGGGTGGGGTGGGTATGGAGGTTATGGGTGGTGGTACCTTAGCTGATGACACGATATTTTCCTTGGTAAGGTTTATATTTGTACTTTGGTACATTTAACTTTTTGCTTTTCATTTTCTGGAGGTAAGTCCTTAAAATGATATAATATAAATGATGGGTTAATTTTATCCGAATCCATCATTATAGTAATGATATTTCGTTTTCCGCATAAATTACAATTACGTTAAGAAAGTGATTGTAGCCATTAGTTTTATATTGGCTGAAGTAATTGGCTGGTGAACTGTGCGTTTACTATTATATGAAAAATAAAGTGAAAGTAATATATCCGATTGCATAATCTCAATAGGACAAGGTGAGGATTTACCGGATTTACAAAGCAAATAGCTTTAATAACTCCCTTCAAATTTGAATTTTATTTTGAAAATTAGAGGAGGTTTATAATGACATCTTTACAACAAGTTTAATGAGTATATTTGATGCTATAGGCTAGATCTACATTGAAAAAAAAAAAGTAGAGACTGATCACTTTCATCAAGGCAGGGGATATTTACCTCGCGTCCTATTGTGTTCTGAACTTCCAGGAGCGGATCAAAAGGGTGGGGGGGGGGGGTGTTGGTGGCTGTTGGCAGGCTCCACCGGCTAAAGCCCCATCTACATTTGGCTGATCGATGTAAAAATCTAAAAAAATTTGCTGCTCGAGCCTTTGGCGCTAGCGGTAGGCCTACTGTTAAATTTGAAGCATGTTGAATTCTGGATCCGTACCAGACTTCTGCACCTCATCAGTTGTGCATTGTTTCAGTTTGGGCTAATGAAGATAGGCATTGTCATGTAGTGTGCAATATTGTTTATGCTATGGTGTGCTTCAGTTAAAAAACATTGTTAAAGAGAAGGGGAATGTTCAGCATTTTCGATGATCAAGAGCTAGACGTTTGCTTGCTAACCTGAAGGTCCAGTGTTCAATCCCGGCATGGTTTGAGATGATACCTTCGGATTTTCAATCTGGATTCCCTCTGTCAGTGATGCAGGTTGGAGGGGCTGACCTGAAAAAAGCATATAGACGAGGCCCCGTGTGCTCTTGCCTGTGCACGTTAAAGATCCCTTGACAGTTGGAAATAAGAGACCCTGTCCTGGCGAAATTTCCCTCATTGCACACTGCATGGCATTTGCCCGTCCTCATTAGCCCATACAGGTGCAGAGAGCAGGACGTAAAAGCCATTTCATTTAAGCCCTCAGATATTACACAATTCCTTCAATTTTACCCATACCTAATCATTTATCTTTTATTTTCTATTTCTGTGTTTTCTGTGTAAAGGGTGTTTTATAACCTAATTTAGAAAAATTAAGCACTAAACAGTCTGGTATTCTCTAGAAATTGATGAGATGATACAAATTAGCCTGACCTTGCCTCTAACAATATCATTCTTTTCTATACTAATAGTACTGTTATCACAATAATCAGCAAATTCCCATGTGTACATAATTGGACAATTTCCACAATGACCTCCAGTAACATGTATTAAAATAATTTTTTTAAAAAGATTGCTTTGAAATAAAATATTGCAAGGTAAGATTAAGGATTTGGTAAAGGGTTTTACTGTCAGGTTTTATTTGTGCACTCCAGCATGAAAATAAGATGGTCTTTGTTTGTGATGTTGATAACAATCTTTTTAAAGATGAAAATTGGCTGTATGCTTGGTTGCAAATTGCTACAAATTATAACAAAACAGGTTAAAAACCCAACTTTATATTTTTTGAAATTTTAATCTTTTACAACAATTTTACAAAAGTTGGCAAAAAATTAAACGTGTTTGATTTGTCACTAAAAATAAGAAAAGCCATCTTTTAAGATATAATGATATAACTGATTGTGAAAAAGTGAAAAAAAAGAATCTGTAATCGGTGGCTTAATAGTACTGTACATCTTTAAAGGAAAAGTTAGTTTTGAAAATTTGAAGTCGCTGATCTGATGATGAAATTAAAAATTCTATAGGTTTTGTTGTTGTTTATCTTTAAGTAAGTCTTAAAAACATCAGTGCAGGGAGGCCGTTTACCTTCAAAGCCTTACATCATAGATATTCGATAATAACATTGTGAAATTTCAAGCGTGAGGTAACATCACAACAAAGGCACGATATATGATCCTTTCTAATAAAAAATATCGACTTGTATATATATGTTCACTTACAAAAGATATATATTAGAAAAATCTGTACAATCAAAACAATTCCGTTGATCAAAATCAATCTAAAACATGGCAAAATCAAGAGTACCTGGTAATAGTTGTATTGTATTGAACTACTCCAAAGACAAGTACCATCAGGTGTTTTGAGAAGAGTAAGCCTGGTCTGCTTCACACACAGCACCCGTCACTACTATACAGGTCACCATCATAGGAAACAATCAGATCGATTTGTTCCTGACTAAACATGCAAGAAACAGATTTGTTATATTTGTCTACAAGTTCGTTATAACGACCATAAAATTTCCTAAATGAAGTTTGAAGTCTATGTGTCAAGTAACCCTGGTTAAGTAAATTCAAAGTCAAAACTCGACCTATGACCAGAAATTAAACAAGCCCTCGCATTGCTGATGAGTTGTGAAACATAAGCCATAGCTGGTGAATGAGGTATGTTACGACACATGAATGTAAAATTAACATCAAAGACGAAAATCAAAGTCATCACGTTGGTCATAGAGTTGAACACAAAGATCTCAGACAACTGAGAAAATTCAGTTTAACATGAAATGGATATATAGTAATATAATTAATTCATCAAACTAATTGCTTCAAAATGTAATTTTTAGCGCTGAACTCTGATATCTTGTTTCCCTACAATTAAAGTAGAATTAGAAATCCATTGGAAACACTGTCAAAAATTATATTTTTACAATTTTGCATCCCTAAGATATTTTTGTTATGTAACTTCAGTTCAGTATTTGTGGTGGTGCCCACAGCTAGTTGAATTTTTTCTCTATACGTTGCTTTGCAATTAACCAGCTTCAGAACCAATCAGAGTCGTATCCAGGTTTTCAAAACTGGGGGTGCAATGGTTAAGATGAACCGGCAGAATATATTGACATTGCGAGCGAAGTGAATAAAGCATTGGCCCCCCTTGAGCTACGCCACTGGAACCAATCATAACAATGTGCATAAATATCTTCTTATTTATACATAGATTATTTAAATTAAAATCAAACAGATTTGTTTCAACCTGTTGAAATTGGTAGTTTCTGTTTGTCCCATTTCAATCAACCTCGTACCTAGATTTTTTGTTTATTTGAGTAAAATGCCAAATGTAGAATTAAAATTTCAAACTATTAAGTTTTGTACCATAATATTTTCATTTTTTGTGTATTTCAAGGTTTGTACTGTACCAGTATTGTATACAAAATACAGATATTTGATTGGTTGAAAAGTGATAGTTTGACAGTTGTCCTGGTAATATATAAATGTATTGTAGACTATCATACTCTCAGTAGAATGTACATCTACCACAGTTGAAATTTCACTACTATTTTATGAGTGAGGTGAGTTAATTTTACCGTTAAAATATTTAAGATTTAAATGCTGCTTTCAAACAAATCATTAATCATAGCAGACTTTAAAGGGATTGTAAAGTGGTTTTCTAAACTTTGTATGTGTATCGGGGACACTGATAACATCAATTTGTGCCATTCCAATTTCCATTCCGATGTCTGTGATTCTTCCAATTCCACTAAAACTAACGCATTTTATGACGTCACTGACAGTGATCTGCATAGATATCTAAAGTAGCTTTTAGTAGATCACTTTCAGTGACGTCATAAAATGCATTAGTTTTTTTTGATTGCAAGAACCACAGACACAAGTTTAGAAAACCACTTGACAATCCCTATAAATTGCAGACTTTTTCAATTCAGAAGATTCAAGCTCTGGTTGTGTAATATTGCTTCCATAATGACATTGCAGAAATTGTTGCATAAAGGAATTTTATGTTTCATAAGAAGTAAATAATAATAACGAACAGTTTCTTGACAAATTCTTTATGATCATATCATTAAAACTATTCAAGGTAAACTAAAACAGTGTTTGACATTTTTACAGATGAGCTTCCTTTATAATAACTGGTATGAATAACTTTGGCTTGTGAGATCTTATAGAACTTATTTTGTTTTCCGAATTTACATCTTTGTTAGAATGTTATAATGCACAAATTTATCATGCAACTTTGGCATGGGGGCGAAAGACTAATAATAATAATAAAAGATATGTATAATTTCATGTTTTTTTGATGCAAACTAGTACCAAAACTGTGTAAAAGCTTAGGACTTCCAGGACCCTAGAAAGTAGCGTTTATAATTAGAAATATCAAACATGATATTTATTTTCCACACACCATGTGTGAACAAATCCCCTGCACACGCTATGTTAAAATCAAACATTTCCTTTCCTTGACATGAATTTCTAATATAATTTGGAGAGAAATTTATCGCTCTCCTCCAAAACCTTCAGAGAGCAATGACATACATAACAGACTGAGTTGAACAGAAGTATAAATGTCTATATTTTTTATGTGTTATATTTGCCATGTGTTGACCATTTGTTAGATCATGTTGTATTATATCAGATATTTTGATCTTCAGTTATAATATGTAGATTATAGTAATAAAAGTATAGGTATATCAAAAAGTTTTGTTTTCTCTTAAAATTTGATGGATTGGTTAATCATTAAATTATAAATAAAACAAAATATCTGTAAGTTTGCACATATCTCTGTATCTACAATTCAATAATCTAGTTTAAAAATATTCCTTATTAATGCAATCGAATTGGTGCATGCATACAATTTTCTGCATACTAGGGGTTAATACACAGATGTGATAGTTATACTGGGATTTTTTTTGTATTTTGTGATATTTGTGTGCATGTAAAGTTGGCTATGGATATATATCCTGGATTATTATCATAATATATTAGATTTTAAACAAATCACCTGATTTTAACTCATGTGAGATAAGATCAAGTTGGTGTAGGTTATCAATGGTAATCTTCAAACAAGTGAATTTTTTTTAAATAGGACTTGAATTGTTTGATTATATTTTTAGTTAAGCTGGTTAAACATGTTATTACTTAACACCTGTCAAATGTAAAAAAGTAAAATTGATTTACATATAATACTAATTGTATACTCAATCTCATTAGCATGATGATAATAAAATTCACATAGTATATATATGAAAACCTGTAAATAAGAAATGATTTGTAATATTTGAAATTTAGGTTTTATTAGTATTAAAGGAGCATGTTCACGATCCATTTATCTAAATGTACCTTAGTCTTAAACAGAGGTATTTTGTATGTAAGACAGAGTAATAGTGCTAACAGCTCAATGTCGAAATATGGAAGTGGGAAGAGGGGGTGTTAAGCATTGATTTGGGGCCTTGGGAAATCCAAAGCCGCTCAGTCTGTCTTGAGTTTCCTGTGTGGGTAAAATTAGACTGTATCCAGCCGCAGTTGATTAAAGACTTGGACATGTTTCATTGTTGTAAAATAGTTTTAAGATAAAAAGAGAGCACGACAACAATGTTATTTCAGTGCAAAATTAGTCTACTTTGAACATAAGTTTAGGATGTCATTTTAGGGTATTAGATAACATGCTAGTTACACCGTTTGATGTACCCAAATAAGCAGCACCCAAATTAGCTGACCTGTGTCCTAAACAAAATGAAAATAAGATGCTACTTGAGCAAATTATGTAAGGGTCTGAATAAGTGAAAATGCTTCTGTTTTTTGACGGGAGATCCTTCGTCTATTTTTTTACATCTTTTCTGCAAATACAGGGTGTGCCCAATTTAAGGTAATCTTAAGCCCTGCATGTTGTTTTAAGGTATATCTTATTACTTTACAAAGTTTATCCTTAAATATTAAAATCATGTAATATACTAGATTGCGTAATAATTACTTTATTTATTTATTTGGATGTATGTCTCTAAAACAGGATGTATTTTAGAGTGGGTGGGTCAAGGATAAAATAGGCCAATTTTAAGAAAACTGCCATGTTTAGAAAAGTTATATAAATATTTATATTATCGTTCAATAGAATAACTTATCTGGTTACACATATTATGTACAGTGGCGATTTAACATGTCATACCTTGAACCAACCTGTATTTAGTTGTAAATGCACAAAATAGATGTTTATATAAGAAAAGAAGAAAGTCTATGTACATGATCAAATCAAACCGTTCAAAGATTAAGGATATAACTGTTGAATCATATGTTATATTTGTCAGTAACCTATCTAGTATATATTCTGTGTGAAATTGAATACTACAGGGATATTATTGTAGTGTAAGTTATATTTCTCCTATCTAAGAATTGTCAGTAATTACTAGATCAACAATTTTAATGTTAATAAGTCTGAATAAAAAGTAATGTTTGAAAATTGATAGATGAATATAGGTGTATCCTCATTTCTGAGATATATTTTATAAGTTATGTGACAGGGGCAGCAGTTGATTGAGAAGTGAACAGGTTCATATTCAACTTTTTCAATTAAGCAGGAGGAATTAGGACTGAAAATTTGTGAAGCCAATGTAATGTGATAGGAGGAACAATAATTGTATTGCTTTATGCAAGACTGATTTGAGCCTGTAGTTAATGTTTGTAAATGATACCTAGTTGATTTCAATTTGAATTTGACTTTTTATTTCAGTTTTAAGAACTATTGCTCTCATTTTTATACTCCCACATGAAATGTGAAGAGTATATTGGTGTCGGCCATGTCCGTTTGTCCGTCAGTCCGTCCACAATTGCTTGTAAATACTCTACAAGGCACAATTCTTGACGGATTTTGACTAAACTTTGTGTGACTGTTTATAATCACCCAAGAATGAACCATATTTAAAATCAGCAAAGTCGAAAAATACTTACTATGAATAATTGCCCTTGTTCTTGAAAACTTTAGCTTGTAAACACTCTAGAAGGCAGAACTTGGTAATAGTCTTAATCCCCAAAAGTTCAAAAGAGGTGTATGACTAAAGTTTTTTTTCTGTAACAGTCAAATATTTTTGTTTAAAATCAAAAGCTGTCAGTGGGTGTATATTACCTTGCCTGGCAAGCTGTCTTATATCTCAACTTTCAAATGTCTTTTTATTTCCAGATCGTGTCGCTTTCAGTGTAAAGCACACAGAAAATATAAAGTTTAAAACCAAACTTGAAGTCAATTGCCATATTAACATTGCAGAGGAGAAACTTCGTAAGTAAATAGAATTTGAGTTTTTAGTGAATTTTACTTAAACCAAAATATCGAGATATGAAGGCAGGATTTTAGAACTGAAGATTTAAAAAATGAAAATATTAAAATTTATAGTTCTAAATATCAAAGGAATAACAAACCATAGTTTTACAGAGTTTTACCTTCCTCATAGTATTTTCATTTTGATAAATAACGAAACAAACTGCTGTGTCATGATATCAATTATTAAGATCTCTATTCATTTTAGATCGCGATATTTTTTACCATGAAATACCATCAAGTACTATAAATATGTTGATTATAACACTTTTTTTATTCAAATGAAAATAATATGATTGTTTTTTTTAACTGTTTAACCGGTTGAATTAGTGTCTTTGTGCAGACAAATGTTTTTTATTGAACATGAGACACGTAAACTACTGAAAAGTGAATAGAACTGAACTGAAATGGGAAGTCAAGTCATGAGATCATTTGACTAATTTCTCTGTGTATGACATAAGCAAAAAAAATATAAGGTGAAAGTGGGAATTCTCCAAGATAAAAGAGTAACAAATGTTTTTGTGTTTTCCATGAATATCAATATTTTAGTTTACAGAGAAAATCAATCAGTATATATCAGGTTTGTTGATTTTAGAAATTTCAAACCAGACTTTTAAACATAGGAAATTTCCTAAAGTTATAAGTTTGTACAAGATCTTGATTAGGAAATATATTTATATATATCTGAAAAGACGTATTTTCTCCATGATTTCAGCTTTCAGCTGTTTTTTTAGACAATCTCTTCTGAAGGGATTCACCTTACTATCAACTTATTCTAGTTGTTTCTTTGTTTATCTTGTACCTCGTGAGGGATTATACAATCTCTGTTGAGCAGGTAGACATACATATTGATTAATATATATTAACATCGTCACATTATGTATATATATTTCTGAACTTTATGGCTTTCATATAACTCTAGTATGATTAAATTGGTGAAACGATGTATTGCGACACGACATGCCATGATATGCGTTTTGTATCACATGGTTATGATATGCGTTTTGTATCACGTTATGATATGCGATTTGTATCACATGGTTATGTTTCAATACCTGATTATACTAGGTATCAAATAAACATGTATACACCTAACTTAACTTTATCTACACATGCAGAAAAAAACAAAAATTGACCGTGACACCAGTAAGCTGTCATCTGCAATGAATTATTAGAAATATCTTTAAAATATTACCCCATATCACAATACATATCACTCTAAATATCCTTTAATATTTTCATTAGGGAAATATATAATTTTTCAGAACTTATTAAAACAGTATATTTCCATACATTTGTCGAATTAGTTGAATTTTTAGAGATATATATGACAGGCTTGGCATGTTGTGATGGAATTATTATGAAATGAACTTACTATTTTTATTTTAAAAGTGTAGTGATTGGCAGGTTTATATACTTATATTTAACAGTTACATAAGTGTGACATGATTCTTCAAAATAGGTCAGTGGCTACTATACAAAACAGTATCCCTGTATGTTAAGGGACTGTAAAGAGGTTTTCTAAAGTTTGTATGTGTGTGATAGGGTGCATTTTTAAACAAACTTGGTATTTTATATAATTGTTGTCCAGTTTTATAATGCATCTTTAAGTTTTAAACAGCACATAATTACTAAACATTAGCCTTAACAACAATTAACTACTGCCCTCTCTTATCTCTTAAACTTAACTGGTCTCACTGGACAATGGCTGAACTGTCTTTAGGGTGGTCAGTCCAGTGAGTTGCTGGTGAGTTTTCTTCACTTTTTCTCTCTATAGCCTCACTTTGTCCCTAGATACCAACAGAGTGGTTTGTTTTGTTCAACCTTTTGGACATTTTTCTATCTGTTTGTATTTACCCATAGTTTTACAGTTTTTCATCTTTGGAATAACTTATTCAGTTCATTCAATAGTTAGATAGCTGTATATCTATTTCCAGTATTTAAAGTAAAACACCCCATCTTTGGGTCAGTATTATTTAATGTATTTGTCTGTTAATATTTTGTAATTAATTATCTATATATTCATTTATAAAAGGCTACTGTAACTGTATATAATTATGTGCATAGATTTGTGATTTTATAAGCTAACTGTGATAATAATATTCTGTGTATAGAGTTATGTTTTAATTGTATATATTATTATTACAGGGTGTTTTTGTTCATACGAATAAAGTTTTGATATTGATTAAGAAGTTATTAATCTGAGCCAACCCCCAACGAGTTAGCCCGGCTACATTTTGGCGCCCAACGTCGATTACATCAACAACAAGAATCAACACCACCGGAGAATCAACAAATGCTGATCAGTGACATTAACATTAACTTTCATTGTGTTCCGTGATATTTGTGATATTTTTGGATGTGTTTCTTTTGGAATTCCTTACGGTATCGTTAGTTTAGTTTTCTTTATTATTAATCATATTTTTTTTTCAGCATTGGTATTGGTATTAGTCTTCTTAAGCAAATTATCTCCCTTTATATAAAATTATCTCCCTTTTATATAAAATTATCTCCCTTTATATAAAATTATCTCCCATTTTTTTTTTCTAGTTAACATAGTTAATTTATATAAGTTATAATATAGGACATATATGTGTAATAATTTTAAAATTTGCTTACATTAATATAGTATTAATATAGTAAAATAATAGAATTTTGGATTTGTGTCTTTATTATAGAGTGTCATATATAAATTTTGCCCCCTCCTAAGTTTATAGTCAGCTTAGTTAATTTTCAATTAATTTAGTTTATTCTTATTACAATAATCTATAATTTGAATTTTGGCTGTAACTTTAAATTTTAATTCATATAGTTAGAAAACTTAATTTCTATAATTTACATACTAATTTAGTTATCGGCAAGTGTAGCCTACCTCCATATTTGTTTACCTTAGGTTAAGGTCATGTATTAAAGGTCAAGGTTAATAGGAAAGGATAAGTTTGTCCAGTACTATTTTCGATTTTTTTTTTTTTACTCATATTTGGATAAGAGTAATTTTTTTTTTTTAAGAATTATTAAATTGATTTAGTACCCTTGGTTAGATTTTTATTGATTAAGTTTAATAAAGTCATTTTATTAACTATGCTTTCCTAAAACTTTCTTAAATTTAATTTAGATCCTGATAATTATAATTTAAAATAAGTGTAAAGTTTGAAAGAGTGTATGATTGTGTAAACAAGGGTTTGGGTGATTCAAAGTAAGGTTTGACACACATACCAGTTCCATTCTTCAACTTTGATTTCAACTTTCCTATTTCATCATCGCGTCTCACTAGCGAATTCTCTTTTGTTCCCCCCCCCCCTTTTCCCCTTTAATTTTTTTTTTTCAGATATACTAATATTAACTTTGCATTCACCATTGTATTTACATTTACATAGTAAGCATTCACTTCAAATAACTACACTTGCATATTTTTTATTTTTTTTTCTCTTCAGGGATTTCAAAGAAACTTGTAATTATTTGGGTTGGTTTATTTGTTGTTCATTTGTGTTTCGTATTTGGATTCATGTTTTGATATTTGATTCAAAGTTTAATTGTACTTTTCTTTTGAGTATTGAGTTTTGAACTTTGATTTGAATTGAGTTTTGGTCTTGAATCTTAGTATGATTTAGTTTGTGTTTTGTCTTGTGTTTGTTTTTTGTCTTGTGTTTGTCTTGTCTTGTATTGTCTTTGTATTTGTCATTGGTTTGATTTTTTTTTCTCCTTGTGTTTTGATTTTGGTTTTGAGTTTTGAACTTCTGTATTTTGGTTTTGAGTTTTGAACTTCTGTATTTTGGTTTCTCAATTTTGAGTTGAATTTATATTGAAGTTGAGTTCATTTTGACTTTGAATTTGGACTTGGAGTTTGTGATTTTTGTATTTTTGGTTTGTAGTTTTGATTTTGTGATTTATGTTTATATTTTGGGACATTGGTTGTGACAGTTGATATTGTTTGTGTTGATCTGTGTGTCTGGTTTTTCAATTTCATATTTGTGTATTTTGTTATTTGATACAAAATGGCTAGCAAAGGTGAACGTTTGTGTTTTACAGAAGAGGAAGTTGCAGAACTTTTAGATTCTTTTATAGCCATGGGAATTAAACCGAAAGCAAGTAGTAAAGATGAATTAAATTCTTGGATCTTAGATTATGCGGCACAGCAAGCTAAAGGTTCAGAGGAATCATCTTTCGAATTAAGTTCTCCCCGAGCAACAAAGTCAGAAAATGTGAAAATTTTACCCCATCTACCGAGACTATCCATCTTCTCTGGAGATGATTCTCAGAAGTCACATGTCAGCTTTGACATCTGGAAATTCGAGGTTGAAGAGTTGATGAGATCAAAGCATAGTGATGATTCAATTCGTCAAGCTATCTTTGCATCTCTTAAGGGACCTGCTGGCAGAGTAACTATTCGTTTGGGACATTCCGTATCTATTTTTAGATTGGTGACCAAACTAGAAGGTATCTTTGGAAAGGTCGAAGAAACTCAAGATATTCTAGCTGAGTTTTATGCTTGTAAGCAGAAAGAGAAAGAGACAGTTGCGGAATGGAGTTGTAGACTAGAAGATCTTCTACAAAAGGCGGTAGAATCTAAAGAGATTTCATCATCATCGTGTAACGATATGCTTAGAACACGTTTCTATAGTGGTCTCAGATCTGATCTGAAGTTGAGGTGTGCCCACAAGTATGATGCCACTCGCTGCTTCGAGGACTTGGTCATAGAAGTCAGAAGAGTGGAACATGAACTTGAGGTTAGCACATCATCAACCCCCTCTAGAAAAGATGCTCATGTTAGAGCTACTACTGTGCAAAGTGATGATGAATATAGAGAGACACTAAGAAATTTAACATCAGGTTTGGAGAATTTAACATCAGAATTTTCTCAGTTTAAACGTGACATCTTTAGTAAGCCAGTGTCAGTGTTGGAACAACATTCAACAACACCAAAGAAAGATTTTCCTCCTAGTTTAACTTCTGAAGAACCAACATGTTTTAGATGTGGTCAGAAGGGACACGTAAGAA
Source organism: Lottia scabra (assembly GCA_029955415.1). Classification (NCBI taxonomy): domain Eukaryota; kingdom Metazoa; phylum Mollusca; class Gastropoda; family Lottiidae; genus Lottia; species Lottia scabra. The sequence continues at coordinate 1,465,424 of JARJEI010000034.1, forward strand.
TAGGATGCAGGGTTAAGTTAACCAATCCTTTAAACGTGAGGACGTCTCTGTCAAAGGGCAGACAGTAGACGTAGAGACACATAGCCCTTTAGAATTGGTAGGGAAGAGTAACACTTCTGTGATTTATCTAAACAAGTTCAGGTGTATTTCACTTCTAGATACAGGGTCACAGGTTTCCACTTTATCTGAAACTTTTTATAGGAAGAATCTTCAGGATTCTAGTCCATTACAACCTCTTGAGGATTTACTTGTATTGACAGGAGCTGGTGGTCATACGTTACCATACTGTGGATTTATAGTAGTCGATTTAATGGTTCCACATATAACATCTGTGACATTACCTTGCATATTTTTGATAGTTGCTGATACTGATTATAATGTAGAGATTCCTGCTATTATCGGAACTAATGTTATTCAACCTTTAATGGATTTATTGAAAGAGAAAGATTCAGGTATTAAATCTTCTGATATTAGTTCAGCATGGAATAGGGTATTTAAATGTATGAGAATTCAGCAGAAAAGAAATCAAGATACATCTTTTGGGTTGATCAAATGTGCAGAGAAAAATACTATCTTGTTACACAGTAATAAGTCTACTGAAGTTTATGGGTATGTTGATAGCCACAAATTAGATGTATCATCTTGTGATGTCATGTGTCAGGCTTCTGATAAGTCGAAATTACCCGCATCAGTTGAAATTTCACCCGTTCTATTCAACTTTAATCCAGGAAAACAAGATTTGGTCAAAATTCGAATTGTAAATTTATCCCGTTATCCGATTACAGTACAACCTAGGTCAATTTTATGCGAATTTCATCCAGTTTCAGTTGTTACCAGTCATTCGTTAGTTACACATGAAGAGCCATCAAGTTTTAATATATTAGATAAGATCGACTTCACAGGAACTTACTTGAATGAAGAGGATTTGGATGGGTTAAGAGTTTTCTTACAGAGATGGTCATCAATATTTTCACACAGTGATATTGATGTGGGGTGTACCAACTTAGTTGAGCACAAGATCCATCTAACAGACAACGTGCCTTTTAAGCAACGCTATCGTCAGATACCACCAGGAATGTTTGAGGAAGTCAAGGCTCATTTACAAGATCTTTTAAAGAGTGGAATAATAGAACCATCACACAGTCCATGGTCATCTAATGTTGTACTTTGTAGGAAAAAAGATAACAGCCTCAGAATGTGCGTTGATTATAGACAACTGAATAGGAGGACAGTTAATGATGCCTATGCCCTTCCTAGAATAGAGGACATGTTAGACCATCTTTCAGGAAGTAAGTTTTTCACTGTTTTAGACATGAAAAGTGGTTATCATCAGGTTTCAGTTTTTCCAGAAGATCGTCCGAAAACCGCCTTTACCGTTGGACCTTTAGGGTTCTACCAGTACCAGAAAATGCCGTTTGGATTAACATCTGCACCAGCGACATATCAGAGATTAATGGAAGAGTGCCTAGGGGACCTTCATTTTAACATCTGTTTAATTTACTTGGATGATGTAATTGTATTCTCATCAACATACGAGGAACATTTAGAAAGGCTTGATAAGGTATTTAGTCGTTTCAAGGAATGTGGTCTTAAGTTAGCTCCTAAGAAATGTCATTTCTTGTTGAGGGAAGCTAAGTATTTAGGGCACATTGTATCAGCCGACGGGGTCAAGGCAGATCCTAGTAAGTTAGACAAGGTCAAGGACTGGCAGACACCCGAAAATCAGGAAGATCTTAGAAGGTTCTTGGGATTTGTTGGATATTTTAGGAGGTTCATTCAGAATTTTTCTACTATAGCAAGGCCACTTAATGAGCTTTTAGTTGGTGGACCAACCTCCAAGAAAGGGAGGAAGAAGAAGGAAGCAACAAATCCAGCATGGAAGTGGGATACAGAGCAACAATCAGCATTTAAAACTTTGAAAGACAAGTTACTTCAACCACCAGTACTTGCTTTTGCTGATTCTTCAAAGCCTTATATCCTACACACCGACGCTAGTGGAAGAGGTTTAGGAGCAGTTTTATATCAACACCAGGATGGGAAAGACAGAGTGATAGCTTATGCTAGTCGTGGACTAACTAAGTCAGAGAGAAATTATCCGGCGCATAAACTAGAGTTTTTAGCTTTAAAGTGGGCTGTAACTGATAAATTTCACCAGTATTTGTATGGAACATCTTTCACAGTTTTCACGGATAATAATCCATTAACTTACATCTTGACTACAGCAAGACTTGACGCTACTGGACACCGTTGGTTAGCCCAGTTAGAACAGTATACGTTTAGCATTAGGTATAGGCCAGGAAAGACTAACGTAGATGCTGACTGTTTGTCAAGACTGCCTGAAGACACCAATCAGGTTCGAGAGTTGTCTGCCGATACCATCAAGGCACTTCAGAATTTAAAGTTTGATGGAGGTTTTGTTGAAAATATGGCCATACAGGTTATTCCTGATTTGAATCTACCAGTCTCTACAGCTGATCAGATTGACTGGGGTAGATGTCAACAGGATGATCGTGTTATTGGACCTGTGTATGAATCAGTGAAATCTGGAGTAAAGACAGCTACCATTGATCCAACATTCTTAAGAGAGTTCTCTACCCTTACCATCAAATCTGGAGTATTGTTTCGAAAGACCAGGGTAAATAATGAAGACACTTTACAGCTTGTAGTACCAGAGAGACACAGGAAGACTATTCTTAAAGGTTTACACGATGATGTAGGTCATATGGGACGAGACCGAACTTTATCTCTTCTTAGAGAAAGGGTGTACTGGCCAAAGTTGTCTGCCCATGTCGACGAATATATCAAGAGCTGCCAACGATGTATAATGAGGAAGTCACCTACCAACATTCGTGTACCCCTGGTAAATATAAAATCAACACAACCAATGCAAATTGTATGTTTAGATTATCTGTGTCTGGAAGAATGCAAGGGTAAGATCAGCAACATCTTGGTCATCACAGATCATTTCACCAGATATGCCCAAGCATATGCAACAACCAACCAGACAGCTAAAACAACAGCAAAAGTTTTTTATAACAACTTTGTGACACACTATGGTTTTCCTCAACGTTTGCATAGCGATAAGGGAGGAAGTTTTGAAAATAATATCATAGCTGAGCTTTGTGAACTTTCAGGCATGAAGAAGTCAAGAACTACTCCCTACCATCCCAGTGGCAATGGGATGTGTGAAAGGCTGAATAGGACTTTATTAGACATGTTAGGTACCTTGAAGCCAGAGGAAAAGACAGACTGGAAGATGTATTTACCATCTCTTGTACATGCTTACAACTGTACACGTCATGACAGCACAGGTTACTCCCCATTTGAATTGTTGTTTGGTAGGAAACCTTATTTAGCTGTAGATGTTATCCTAGGTTTACTTAAGCCAGAGGATAGAAAATCTTATGGACAGTATGTTAGTGACCTACGAAAGAAGTTAGAAACATCGTATCACGCTGCTTCTTTGGAGATTGGTAAGTCCCAGCATCAACAGAAGAAGAATTACGATCAAAAAGCGAAATATTCTGTTTTAGAACAAGGAGACCGTGTTTTGGTGAAACGTTTGTTTTTCAAAGAGGGAAGGCATAAGATATCGGACAGATGGGAAGAAGATGTTTACATCATCATCAACCAGCCAAACCCAGATGTTCCGGTATATGAGGTTAGTTTAGAGAATGGTAAAGGTAATGTTAGGAAACTGCACCGAAACCATCTGCTTCCTATTGGGTCTGTACCTATAGGTTTACCTGAGCCTGCAACACCAGCTCCAGTGCCGAAACCTCGACGTCGACGAACGCCTGCACCGCCACCAGCATCAGATGAGGGTAACGAGGAGGATATCATGGATGATTATGATATTGCGTATGTGGTGGGAGATACCCTTTGTCATCCCCCAGCTAGCCCCACTGAAGTTTTATCAGTTGAAGAGAGTGTTGAGTCCTATCAGGATGAGGATCCTGTGGAGCCTGAGCTTCAAGATTCTGACAGTGACGAAACGGTAGAAGAAGCATCCCCAGTACCTCGTGTATCCGGAAGAAGGAGACAACTACCATCCAGATATCAAGACTTTGTTATGCACCAAGCTGTTGATACTTCACCCAACGTTTGTCTTGGTAAAGTTTTTGAGTATTTACAGTCGGATGAATTCTGTAGTTTGTCTTCTGTTAACAGGAAGTTAGTTGCTGATGCTCTGAAGTTTAAGTATGGTTTTTAAATTGTTAGTTTAATTTTTATTTTAATGTCAGGAGACATTTTCCCGTAGGGAGGGAGTATGTGATAGGGTGCATTTTTAAACAAACTTGGTATTTTATATAATTGTTGTCCAGTTTTATAATGCATCTTTAAGTTTTAAACAGCACATAATTACTAAACATTAGCCTTAACAACAATTAACTACTGCCCTCTCTTATCTCTTAAACTTAACTGGTCTCACTGGACAATGGCTGAACTGTCTTTAGGGTGGTCAGTCCAGTGAGTTGCTGGTGAGTTTTCTTCACTTTTTCTCTCTATAGCCTCACTTTGTCCCTAGATACCAACAGAGTGGTTTGTTTTGTTCAACCTTTTGGACATTTTTCTATCTGTTTGTATTTACCCATAGTTTTACAGTTTTTCATCTTTGGAATAACTTATTCAGTTCATTCAATAGTTAGATAGCTGTATATCTATTTCCAGTATTTAAAGTAAAACACCCCATCTTTGGGTCAGTATTATTTAATGTATTTGTCTGTTAATATTTTGTAATTAATTATCTATATATTCATTTATAAAAGGCTACTGTAACTGTATATAATTATGTGCATAGATTTGTGATTTTATAAGCTAACTGTGATAATAATATTCTGTGTATAGAGTTATGTTTTAATTGTATATATTATTATTACAGGGTGTTTTTGTTCATACGAATAAAGTTTTGATATTGATTAAGAAGTTATTAATCTGAGCCAACCCCCAACGAGTTAGCCCGGCTACATGTGTATCGGGGACACTGATAGCATCAATTTGCGCCATTCCAATTTCCATTCCGACGTCTATGGTTCATGCAATTCCACTAAAGCTAACGTGTTTTATGATGTCACTGACTGATCTGCATAGATATCAATAGCTACCGGTATATCACTGTCTGTGACAAAGTTTAGAAAACCTCATTACAATCCCTTTAAGTGGAATTGCTGGACCCATGGATGTCCGATTAAAAATTAAATGATGCAAATTGATGAGATAAGTTAATCACCTGTGACATACAAAGCCTGTGTTTTCAAGGCTTGATAGCATATCAATTCTGTTCATGATGGCATTTTAAAAACCCACTCTTCGATATATTACAATGTCTGTACTAAAAAGATGTAGGAAGTTCTCTATGTGTCTATGTACATGTTACATGTGTTACAGAAAGATATCATTGTACTTTATTTGTTATTCCAATAGAATATTTCATGATGGTAATCGTGCTGAATAGCAGGAAAACATTATATACAGTCAAACCTGTCTATACTAAACATATTACCATAAATTTATTCTTCACAATTTCTTTAGAAATGTGTCATTATGTTTCAAAATCAGAAGAAATTTTTTTTTTTCATCTGCTTGCTGCTTTAATTCTGTAGCTAAATAAAGATTCTCTGTAAAAACTATATTGGAAATACAGTATAACTTGTATTAAGCAGCCAGTCAAGGGAATGCTTAAAAGTGGCTGCTTACTAAGGGGTGTTGCTTAATAGAGGTACATGTATGGCAACCCCAGTTTAGAATGATAAGTTGGTAATTTGTAATTACATGTATATGCATGAAAGAAAAACAACAATAGCAATTTAAATAGCATTAGCGATGTCCTACATAAAAATGTTATTTTAGACAAGTCTCTTATACACTTTTGAATAGGCCATTAGGCCTAATTATATCAGTGTATGAGTAAAATTCATGGATTATAGACTAAGGTTAATCTGTTTGGCAGTAATTAACTGTTAATTTAATTAATGGGATTAAAAAGGATTAATGGAAAATGACCGCTGATTGCAGGGTGACACATGTTTACTGTCAAGAAAAGGGTGACCGCTGGCCGCGTCAAGAGGGTGGTGTTGAACAAAAGCCCCACCGGACAAAAGCCCCACTTTGATTTTTTACCCTAGTGGACAAAAGCCCCACAATATAAATTTACCTAGGACAAAAGCCCCACTATGAAAAAATAAAATATTTAGGAAAAGTACATTTGAAGAATTATTTATTATTTAAATATGAAAAAAATATAGAATTTAAATACATTTAGAGATTGGATTCACTTGTAGAATTATTGTTGAGGGTGTTAAGTTAATTAGATAGTAAAACAGTTTGTTTTGTTAATTAGATAGTAAAACAGAGTGCTTTGTTTAAGTAGATAGTAAAACAGATTATTTTATAATAAATTAATAATGAATATGATGATGACTTCTTTAATCAACAGATTATAGGATTGAAATATCTTCTTTTAAATCCATTTCAATTTCTTATATGTATATGGCTTCTATGTCTTAGCCTAGGTGATTCTTTAGCCTCAACAATAAATTAAATACAGATTCTTTTGACATTCTTTATTACAATATTCATGCATAACAATAACAACCTTTAAGCACATTTTGATGACATTCACAAAAATCATACATTTTTAAGCACATATACAAACACAATACTATGTTTTAAGCACATTGTCATGACATTCACAATTATCCTACATGTTTTAGCACATTTTCATGACATTACAAAAATCATACATTCTTTTAAATTTATCATCAAATATTGTTTCATTTTACTTCAGTCTAATATTATGGGCCACTTCAATCAAAAGTCCTGTGATATCCTTTTCACCATTTTGGAATTGACTACATAGATGATTCATTATTTTATCATATATTTGGTTATATATAGTTGAGGCTAAGACATAGAAGCCATAGTAGACATCTAAGAAATTGAAATGGATTTAAAAGAAGACATTTTAATCCTATAATCTGTTGATTAATTGCCTATCAAAAGAAGTCATCATCATATTCATTATTAATTTATTACAAAGCACTCTGTTTTACTATCTAATTAACAAAACAAACTGTTTTACTATCTAATAAACAAAACAAACTGTTTTACTATCTAATTAACTTCACACCCTCAACATTAATTCTACAAGTGAATCCAATCTCTAAATGTATTTAAATTCTAAATTTTTTTCTTATTTAAATAATAAATAATTCTTCAAATGTACTTTTCCTAAATATTTTATTTTTTCATAGTGGGGCTTTTGTCCTAGGTAAATTTATATTGTGGGGCTTTTGTCCACTAGGGTAAAAAATCAAAGTGGGGCTTTTGTCCGGTGGGGCTTTTGTCCGTCCACCGTTGAATAGAGGTAAATTTGGTTGAAAATTACATGGGATGTAATTTGGATGGCCTTTTACTAAGGGGTGGTGCTGAATACAGGTGACCGTTGGACCAAGTTTGACTGTAATAAATATGGAACAAAACACTGGGAAAACCAATAAATAGCCTCATAAGAAAAAGATGTTTTTTCCAAATAAACCAAAATTCCAGTCTTTTTCCATTTTCAATGGTGTTTTGCTATTTCTCATCAAAGTTTAAGGTATTCACCCACAAAGATGATATATACATTGTACTTTAAAAACAGACATGAAATTATTTTGTCTTGATATAATTGGTGCTAGTATGATATATCCGTAAATCAATAAATAGTGATGCAACTTGCCACAATATCAAGAAATGTTGTGATGTAATTAGCACAAAATAAAGTGCAAAAGAGTAGTAAAGCACAAGAGTAGTTAGGACACAACACAGTAAAACATCCTATAATGTTTCTAAAAATCAAGTTGATAGGACACCTTTATTTTGTGTCATCTAAATACATAATTGTTCTTCCAATTCCATCTAGTCTGGTAACTTTAGACTGGATTTTCCAAAGAATTGATGAATAGTCCACACATTTTGTATTTTTCTACTATTTCTAATTTCCCTGGAAAAATGAATTGCTATAGTAGTAGGGATGAGCCTAAATAAAAGAGGTAGATCCTGTTGTTTTTGTTATTTTATGTGTATTGTGTTTAAGTTAAAACATGAAACTAAAGGTTGTATATTTTTTCCTCATAGAAATTTGTTTAAAATAAATAAGTTAAGAAACTGATCAGTTTAATGTTTTTGATGGATTGTTGTATTCATCTGTTCATGAGTTTTTTTGTCATCAATTTTAAATTTTTTAAAATAAAGTTTAAAAAAATTGTCTAGGGTGTAGTTTTATTTGTGTGAATAACATCTAAAAGTCCTTTCTTTGCAGCAAACTTTTGTTATGATTATTTAAAATATTGTAGAATAAGTTATGTCATAATTATCATTTTCTATTAAATGTTTAGTTACTGTGTTTGAAATACTTTGAATGCACTTTATCATTACTGAACCTTGAGAACATTCCCTTAAATTTTACTCCAAAAAAAACTTGGTAAATATGTTGTATAACTGCTGTTTAAAGGGATAAATTCATCTAAATTTTAGCTTCTCACGTCTCTTTTCAAAATCAAACTTAAATGATTTAGACTATGGTCACATTCAAGATTGATGTAAACAGTTATTACTGATATTAGGTAGGACATCATAGGCAGAAAGTGAGAAAGTAACTGTTTAATTTAAGAAGTATACTTTTTAGGAATTTTTGGAGTACCAGATGTCAGTTTGTGGTTCTGAAAAGTAATATACCGGTAGTTTTCTGACATTGAGCTTTTATCACTTAATTAATAACATATTTGGGGGATTGTACCTAAGTCCAAAGATTTAAGTAAACAATATAAAAAATAAACTCTAAAAAAAAACTCTAATTCCAATTCCAACAAAGTTTTTCTGACATGAAAAAGTAGAAAAACCATAAATTAAGTATGCTACTTATTTTACAGACATTAATAGAGCAGAAAAACTTTGATGTAGCAGATAAGTTTTTTTGACCGTTTTGAAATTGCATTTATGTAAAATGTTTCTTCAACAATGTATTTTTTTAAAAGTACATGTATAACAATTTAAAAAGTTTTCCATTGAAACCACATTAAAAAAATAGATCTTATATAAGTAGTATTTTTTATACATTAAAGAGATTGTATTAAAAAGATGTTCTAGATTTTATTTGTATATGGAGGACATTACATCAATTTGCACTTGTACAAATTTCAACCAGGCATCTTTCATTGGAGCATTTCGACATGCACTATAGGCCTGTAAAAGCAGCGGTATCGTTTTTTTACCAATTAAACTGTTATGAAATTGCATTCAAGTAAATTAAATACCGTGTTAAATTATTTTCTGCTACTATGCATTCATAATGAAAAAAATTCCTTGACATTGCATATATTTTTAAGATTAAAGCCTGTTTTACAATTTAAAAAAAAATATCTAATAAAACTACATAAAAAATAAATGTTATATAAATATTTTTTTTTCATATATTAATATGTAGACCTACATGTAAGAATATTTATTTTTTTGTAATAACTATCATAAGATAAGAAATAAAAAAAAGATAATATTTTAGAGGAAAAGATAATACACCTTGAAGTTTCACATAATACTCTTTTGTATTGAATTGGGGTAAGTTTTCTATTTTTGAAATATTTTATTGTTTTGTAAATTAGTTCTCCCTATGTAATTTAACAGATGGGTAAACATTACAAGAATCTTGTGTCAATTAAAGACTGAATGTATATTATACATCTTAAACATACTGTGTATTGATTTTTTAAAAATAAATTGACTATATAAACATTGTGTAAGGCATAGTGTCTGTTGTTACCGTTATATATGATGTAAATTTAGTGTTGATGTTGATGGTATTAATCCTCAGAATTAAAAAGATATTTTTTATATTTCATATTTATCCCCAAATTTGACGGTAAGTATCTCAGCTGTTGGTGAACCCGACTCCATGAGCTCACTGTTTAGAAACACCACTGTTGGTACCACTACTTGGTTTATCAACTGTCATCACTTTTTGAGAGTCCACATTGAGAATAATGTTATTGATGTGTTACTCATATAATTTGATATTTCTATTTCCAGTTATTGAAGAGTAAAAATGGTTCTATCTTGTCCTTTCCTAACTAAGGTACCAATGAATCAGGTGCGACAGTATGCTCCACTGTTGATGAAGTATGCTAAACAATGTCCTATAATGTCTCAATCTGTCCAGTACAGCTCAATTGTGGAAACCCTTGAAAGTAAGTAATGTTTAAAGTTTGGTAATCAAGCCGGTAAGGATCATAGTTGGATCATGGATTTTACATAATAAGGGATACATTAGGAAACTTTATTTTAGTCTGTGACATTGCTAAAACCTTCATCTCCCATTATTATCAGGCAAATAATTATTTCAAGATCGGAAACTTGCAAGGAAACTATTAACGATTTATGATGCAATTCCTATGAATTATTATCTTAAAAATCTTGAAGGGGATTTGTATGAACTAGAGTAAAATATAGATGAAGATTTCTTTTAGCAATCAGCATCTTATTTGACTTGCTGTTGATTGGGTCAATTAAAACAAAAACACTAAACTTCCTCAGTGGTTTAATAGCAATATGATTTCTAGCATAATTTGTTTTTACAGAGAAAGAAGAGAGAAAATGTCCTCATTTTGGTGAAGAAACCATAACAATGTATGACCAACATCAAGTGGATAACCATGTCCAAGGTAAACTTTATCTTATCTTTATCTTTAGAAAATGTCATTATGATACGTTTGTTCAGTGAGATATTCCCTTTATAAGATGACTCAATGAACATGATGTATATATAATGTATTTTTTTCTAATTATAAGAATTGGAAACCAAGTTTGAAGTAAGACCAAATGTAAATGAAGTTGAACATGGTGGTGTTGATATGAATTTGAATGTGACGTCATCAATACCAAATATCAATCTACAGAAGAAACTTAAAGACTTGGAGAAAATTCAACCTACCAAAACTGAAGGTAAAATCTTATCAATAAGACATCCAGATAAAAATAAAAATGAAAATATATTTTATAAGATAGTAATACATTCATTCTTTTTGTAGTAAGTTTTACATTATTGATTCTGAAAAAAGATTCTTGTGTTAAAACAGTATTTTAATTTAAGTTTTCCTTTTAGCAACTCAACTTTCTAGAAGAAAACCTTCAACTATTGATGGCTTGACAGCTGCTGAAGCTCTAATAAAACTATTAGTTAAACTTTTTATAGAATGAGACATGTTTTAAAAATCTTTTAGTGCTAAATTATTTTGATCCAATTTTTTATTTTCATTCTGTGACTTCAGATTTCTGTTTACTGTAATTTCAGACGTGAAGTCAGCCTTCTTTAATTATGATGCCTTCTTTGCTAAACAACTAGACATGAAGAAAAAGGATCATACTTATAGAGTATTTAAAAAAGTAATGAGAAATGCTAGTAATTTCCCGTATGCTAGTGAACATACTGATAGTAAAAAAGATATCTCAGTTTGGTGTAGTAATGATTATTTAGGTATGAGTTGGCATCCCAAAGTGACAGCTGCTGTCAGGTATGTCCTTCATGTTTCGTTAGCTAAATAAACTAAAGTAAATCCGAATTGTTAGATTGAGCAAAAACATGCAATTTCCTTTCCTAAAGTCAGAACTATGAAAACTTAGGCACTGCTGGATTTTTTAAAAAAAAATCCGTAACTGATTTGGTACATTCGTGTAAAAAATTTGTATTTGACTAGTATTTCTGCTGAATGCCACGAGGCAGATTCACGGATTCAAAATCTAGATTCGGAATTGGGGCAATCCATTGTAACCGAGTGACACGGATTCAGAATCGAGTTTCAGATTGGGTATAAACGAGTAGGGCCTTATAGATCAACATATGAAATGTCATACATACATGTGTAATCTCCCGATAATGTCGGGTTTCTACCGCTTTTGCATGCCATCTCCCGATCTACCGGCGGGAGGTCAAAATCTACCGCTTTTTCATTTTTTCGAAAGCATAATTTTTACGGGACCTACCGTTTTTCTATGTCCAAATTCTTTACCATAAATCAATAAAAAATCAATCATTATTAAATTCGGATTGCCCATTACACGTGTTAATCTCATCATGTAACGAGATTATCATTGTCTTATTAATTAATCCCCTAATTAAGACGATAATTTGATCTATTTTCACACGACAATTGGCATTTTAAGCACACCATAACACGTGACAAATGTTTATAACAACATCCGGGTATTTCTACTTTCACTTTTACAATCGAAATTATACAGTAGCCTAATCTTTACCACCAAACGAAATTGTGAAGCCTTTTTAAGTTTTCATATTATTAAACTAACAGTCAATCATCAATATGACGTCTGTATTTCATAAAATAAGATTATTTTTTTAATGTAGCCTGTAAACATTCAGCTCATGACTGCCTTTACAGGCCTACCTGTGGTTAATATATACCTTTCAATGTCGGCTAAAAACTTCGCGAGTTTTCATCGACGAAATGATCGTCATTCATTCTGTTCAAGTTAAAAAATCAGGATAGGATCGTAAAGTTTTAAAAAATATGAATTACACTTGGGAATTTAGCTGTCAGTTCTTGCAGTACAAGAATAAATAGAACAGAGCAGGTACCATTTTGCAGTCATCGATCATCGACATTGGTACTGCCATGCTGTCAAAGGTCTTACATTGGTTCAAAAAGTGCTTTGATAAAGTCTCCCGATTTTTTACCCCTATCTCCCGACTTTTCATGGCTTGTCTCCCGATTTTTTCCCCTGACCTGTACACATGTATGATGTCATATCCAACTAGTAAGTAACTTTATTTTAACATATTATTGTTTCAGGGATGCTGTTAATAAACATGGTGTCGGAGCTGGTGGTACTAGGAATATTTCTGGTAATTCACCACTTCATGAAGAACTAGAACATTCATTAGCAGAAATACATCAAAAAGAGGCTGGACTGATATTTACTTCCTGTTATGTTGCTAATGATACAACATTATTTACTTTGGGGAAGACATTGCCAGGTTTGATAACAAATTTATGAATATTTTTTATTCAATCAAATGATGAGTGGTCACAAATGTCTGTTTGTCTGTTAGCCTGTCCCTCTGCACATTTTTTTGCTGTATACATTCTTGAATGGACTTGACAAACATGGTGAAATTGATTATTTATCAGCACCCAAGGATGGACCCTATGTAAGATAAAAAAAAAAAAAAATCTGAAAAATTAACAAGTTCCTGTTCAATTACTCATATATATACTTATACATTGAGAAATGTTAATTATATCAATGGCTGTGAATCAGAAAATAATTTTTTGTGTGCTTTTTTTTATTTTAGGAGTCCATTTTTTCTCCGATGCTGGTAATCATGCCTCTATGATACAAGGATTGAGAAACAGTGGAGCACCAAAACATATTTTTCAACATAATGATCCTGAAAGTTTGGAATCTGTCCTGAAACGAGTGGATGTTAAAATCCCTAAAATTGTGGCTTTTGAAACTGTTCATTCCATGGATGGTGAGTATTAAATCTTTTGAGCATAAATTTACATTTCTGAAAATTGGTATTATTTTATTTTGTTATAGGTCTATAATTGATAGTTGATATTGTTTTCAGTTGATATTCAACGACACCAATGTGAATGAAGCTTTAACAGTTTGTTATTGCAAGTGATGCCAGGGTTAATATGTCATTAAACTTTTCCACACATAATAAATAATTTTGTTTTTCATACAGGTTCAATTTGTCCATTGACTGAACTTTGTGATGTAGCTCATAAATATGGTGCTCTAACATTTGTGGATGAGGTTCATGCTGTAGGTCTGTATGGTGATAAGGGTGCTGGAATAGGAGAAAGAGATGGAGTGCTAGATAAAATGGATCTGATTACAGGAACACTCGGTATGTATCATGATCATTATTTGATGCAGGTGGTACTGATACCATCAACCAAAATATGGCTTTATTAGGAAAAGTCTGATGTTTTTCTGTAACAAGTATTTGAGCATAAATTAACAGGCCTTTGGTAAAATCAGTGAAGAAATATTTGTATGTAGAAGTATTATCACAGTATATTTATTTTGTATAAATTGTAATTATCAGGTAAAGCATTTGGTAACATGGGAGGATATTTAGTTGGTTCAACTAATACTGTTGATATGATACGAAGTTATGGATCTGGTTTTATTTTCACTACCAGTTTACCTCCAACTGTTCTCAGTGGAGCTCTAGCTTCTATCAAGGTATTTATTTGAATGTTTTATCATCAACGTGTATGATTCACACAATATCAGGTCTACTAATAATTTATGAAAAAAAAATGTTATTGTATTAAGATATCAAACCTTCAAACATAACTGAAAATCCAAAAAGCAGCTAATGAATTTATTGCCAGTTATTCTGTTGTTATATCATTTTGAACTGAAATTTTTGACTGTATATTTGATATAGGTATTAGCTAGTAATGAAGGGAGAGAACTACGTGAGAGACATCAATATAATGTAAAGTATGTTCGTGATAAGTTAACTCTAGCTGGTATTCCTGCCATGCATGCACCAAGTCACATTATTCCAATACATGTAAGTAGCTATATTAGTTACTTTGTAAGATAACATACTATGGTCAATTTTGATTGCCAAGAAATTAAAAGAAACAAATGAGGGATGAATTTAACTTTGGAATTATAGGTTGTATTTGGGCATAACCTCAAGTGTGATTCATATTATGTGATTAAAAATGAATATAACATTTTATTAAGTTTTGATACATGCCCGAGCTGTTTTTAGTTTATCTCATGGGTTTATGTCTGTAATATATTTGTACAGTGCAGTCATGTTTTATCAAAGAGTGAGCACAGTTACAAAAAAATGCATGAAAAAAAAAATATTGAAAAGAATATTTGAAGTTAACTTGAGATAATATTTTCTTGAACTAGGTTGGTGATGCTGAGATGTCAACAAAGCTGTCTAATGAACTGATAAAACAACATGGTATTTACGTACAGGCTATCAACTATCCTACAGTAGCTAGAGGAGAAGAGAGACTACGCCTGGCACCAACTCCTCATCATACCAAGGAAATGATGGATAATTTTGTCGACTGCATCCTCAAAGTCTGGAAAACATTTAAACTTGATCTTTACCAACCCATTTGTCCCAAAAAATGTGAAAATTGTCGTAAAAATTTGAATTTTGAAAGTCTTTATTCAGCAGAACCTATTTGTGTTCGCTCTAATTGTACATACCAATCCCTACAATCTCAGTTAGAATAAAAATCACAAATTGTATTGAGAGAAGAATCTTATGCTTTGTTAAGTTTAAATTTAGCCTATCCTCAACAAAATAATAAAACCATTATCTGATTGTCAACAGCTGTACTTTTTTTAAAGTCAAAATTTCATATTATACTTATGTCGTAATTGTTAAACTTACATGTTTTGAAATGAACATATCACACCTATACATGTACTTTTTGATGATGTCCCATATATATAATAGATATTATATTTACAATTGAAAACAATATCCAATTTATGACTTGACTAATATATAGATATTATTGACTAGTCTATATCTTAGGGTTGTTTTCAGTAGTAATAAAATATTGATTGATACAATTTCTATCTATTTCTCTTAAAAGAAGTGAACTGCAATTGAGTTGAGTTGGAAAGTGCTTTTTTTGCTCAATTACTCATGTATATGTAAAGAATGCAAAATACATACAAAAATCTCAGAAATACTTTACTATAAAGCACCCATCAGGCCTGTGATTGGACACATTTTGTTATTGATAGGTGGTTCTTGTTTTTTGATTTTGTTAAATATATCTACTGCTTATTATAATACAATTTAGTTCTTGTTATCTACAATATACCGGTATATAAACTTATGTAGACTCTATGGAATATAAAAATAACTTATAAATCTGAAGTATATCTACGCAATGAAGTGGTTATTAATTGGAGGTGGTCATGCGACTTAATACTTAGTGTAGTTATCTCCCTTTAACCATATTCTGTAGTCATGATCATCAAAAAACTAGTATAATGTTATGCATGTAATCATGACAAATTCAACCCATGACACAAGTATCAACTAATATTTGAACTATTTTTAGTTTGTGAATTCGAAATGACTTTTCAAGACACTCCTTAACGAATTCTAAAAGTAAAATCTAAAATCCTTAAACATATAACCTATATTTATTATACATTAACCTAATATCAAAATATAAATTTTAGCCATAGATTAAGAATTAATATTTCATTATCTATATTTTATTTTGTTATTGTTTATTTTTATAGTAACATGTACTACTAATATGTATTAAAAATTTAATATTTCAAACTATATTACATGTATTTTAGAAATTTAAATTTCCGTAGGTACTAGATAATTTGTATATGCAATATGTTATTTCAGATGTTTAAAGTGTAAGTTTTCACCAGCTTCAAATTAATAAAAGTGCTAAAAATATTATAAAATTATCTAAACTTCATTTGCAATTAACAGATATTTCCATCAACCAATAAATCTGAATGTACTTAGTATGAATAAGTTTAAATTAAGATAAATGTTTCAAATTATTATCCATGAATTGAGCAACAGAGAGGATCAGAATACAACTTTTGGCATGGTTATAAGAATGAATGTGCATTTTTTCAAACAAACTACCTAATACTGTGTATTTACAATAATCAAAATATACTGTTATCTAACAAACTATATAAGATATATTATTATTATAAACAATTCTAACAAATTACAGTGTTATGTTTCTTATGTAGCCTCTTGTCCAACAGTTGCTACGGTAGGTCAGTATAAGAGAAATATATTGCTATATTTTCATAGGAATCAAGAGATTCAGGACAGAATTATTGGCATGTTGACTTTATGTATGTATATTCATGTGAGATAACACTTCTGACCAATGTATGATTATTCACATCATGCATCATTTAGCCTACTTTTAAACTGTAAATGGTTCTTTGACATGTACAGGGTGTAGCAGATGGGTTTCAATGACTCTGTGAGTCAGGTTGAAAGGGCTATCCATTGAGAAGAACCCAGGGGCAACTAGATCGAAAAATGTCTAAATGATATTTATAAACCAGCAGTAATAAACCTACAAGAATTTGATTAGAAAAAAACTAAATAAATATATTTTGATGTTTTTTTAATATTTATAAATATTATTAGAATATGATAATCAATTATTCATTCAAATACTCAAAACGAAAATCATGGCAAGTTGGCCATTTTTACATAAACAAACAAATAATGGTTTTCATTGAACATTGCAGTAAATAAATATAAAAAGGATTTCTGTCACTTATGGTATTTTCAATTCCTGTAAATAAAAAGGTTACTATTCATACTTTGAATATAAATTTCTTTTAAATACTGTAACTTATATATTATCACCCTTAAACATATTCCTAACCACTTTTTCATTTTCACCATTGTAACCAACATTGAATAGAATGATTTACAGACTAACAATGACATTATTTTTAAGAGATAGTTTTAAAGAAATGATTATACAGCTCAAGAAACATAACTATCTCCCTTAAATGATTTAGAGAACACAAAATCACCAATTTATTATTTCATTTAAAAAATAAATTCTTGCAACTTTATTATCGCACGTCAATATCCAAAGTGGTCAACATTCAAATTTTGTTTTCAGATTTAAATACTTGTTAAAATAAACCAAATAACATGAATAGTCCAGCTAAGATTAGAATAAAAAGAATGAAAATTGAATAATTATAAAGAATAAATAATTCGGGACTAAAACAATCGAATGAATGATGAATAAATTATTAAAATAACGTTTCAAAAACACACATTCATTCAAAATTATCAGTTTATAAGTTTTTGTATATTTAAATTATGTTACATTATTTACTAATATTTACATCCTAGATGAATTCAAATGAAACAATTTTTTAAAATTTAGATGTCAAATCTGAAATACTAAACGTACGCTATCATAAAAGGCATTGTACCAAGAAATGAACAATGATCAAAATCAAGGGTACAGCAAAATTTGATGATTCAGTGATATTATTTTACATCTTTATATAAGCTTATATAACATAAACATAGTATGATGTATAAAACATAATGTTATTTATATGCATAGAAATAAAAACACTCACACATAGGCTTCATTTGAAAATAGTTTTCATCAAATTGCATAGCAGAAGTTAATGGCATGATCTATATTAAACTAAGCTAGTATGATCTACATATATATGGATTAAATTATTCGAAAATTTGTAGAATGCTGTTTTATCACTCATTCATAAAAATCCACATTTATTCTGTTATTACTGGATTTGGATTTCCGATCTTTTGGATATTGCCATCGTTAGCAAAACAAAAACTTCTACATGTTTCAATAATGTATGCAATTTCTGGAAGCACCGTTTTAAATAACTAACAACAAAATTCTTATTATTACCCAGTTAGCTGACAGGCTAGAAAAAAAAAACGTAAATAAGGAAAAAATTAACACCACAAAGCTGAGCTGTGTGATTTGTTTGAAAGACATATGGTTTTACCATTGCAAAAACATTATTTATTTTTCATGTTGTTAAAATTAGCACCATCACAATAATGTCTATATTTCAACCATTAAATGGCTATATAGTTTATATGGAAGATTTATAATATCTCCTTTATAGGGTTCATTTCAGTTGTCATAGCAACAAAGTTTTATTGGTTTTCAATTTGGAGGTTGAAGAGTCCTTTGTGTATTAAGCACATTTGTTGGAAAAAACAGTTTCTTCTGTACCTCCATGGTTTTTCACTGCAATCATCACAGAAACTGGGTTTTATTGGTTTTTATTTGTAGGGCACAGAAAAAAAAACCATCCTGCATTTCAGATACAGAAACGATTTCTCCAAATATTTGCAAATTCAACACAGCCAATCTCACATACAAACATTCATATGAAATGAAAGGAATGTAAAACTGATATATAGTTTGAACTTGATAAAGTTCTAATCAGACATTCATGGATTTCACTATAAAATAAATACTGGATTTCATTATCTGCTTTCAACAGTCTTAATACAGATTTTGGATTTCGTAAGGTCATGTGTCTGCTTTCACAATAAAAGTTGCACAAATAATACACAAATGGAGTATGTCATTCATTACCCTGATACATTTGAGTTTCACGTCTGTAATGGCTCTTCCACATGAAATGTTTACACGTATGCAATTCGACTGGATGGGCCCTCCATGGCAGTAATAACCTGTCCTAATTTGGTTTCTAATTGTTGAGCCTTGGCAATATTATCAGACTCTAAGGCCTCGACGAGTTCGTTACTATATTTAGACACATAGGTATATAGTTCACGTAAAGCACTAGAAATGTAAAACTTTCCACAAGACATCTGCAAAAGATAAAAAATAACTATTTAATTAAAGACATGATGATACACTCTAATCTGACTACAAATCTATGTCCTTAAAACAAAACCAGAACTTAACCTGTCTAAATTTCAGACCAACTGAATGTAATCATCTACAGAATGTACTGAGGAAATATTTGCTTACATCCCTTTCAGAACATACATTTACCCTGATGACTTTTAAACTGGATAAAAAAGATAAAGTGAAAGTAGCACTCACCCGAGATATCTCTGCTAAGTAGGAATTCATATCTTGATCACTAATAGTGGGACTTTCTCTGATATCAGTGAAATATTTTTCTACTAATTTTCTATAATGGACTATATCTCTTGCAAATAATAATTTATTACTTGGTGAATCCTGTAAAATAAATAACAAATCTTTATTAATAACATATCTTTATTAATAACTAGAACACTAAAATGATAACCGTAAATTCCAAACAAGTGTTGGGCAACTCAAGGATGTCCCATAAAAATGAATCCCTAATGATGTGTCTTGTAAATGTGTATTGTTTTATTTCGTATGATTTCTACTCATAAATGTTGCAAAAAGATAATTTAAACACAACTTACCTTTCCTAGACGATGTTCCGATGTAGAACAACTATCCATAAAGGTTTGAGCAACAACAGACAAACAAGAATCAACAATAAGTGGTTTGTGAATATCAAACACAAAATCAGGATTCTTAATAATATTGATCCAGAATCTTAATGGTAAACTGAAAAAAAAGAATGAAATCATTTCAGTACATGATCAAAATGTATCAAAGCTTTCGTACATGATCAAAATGTATCTAATGTTCTAGTAACAATATTAATGTAAATGAATCACAGCGCCATTTATAGAAAAAAGAATTCAAAAAACTGTCTGAAGATCTGCAGGAGAAGAACAAAGTAAAATCAAAAGTACAAAACATGTTGTTCAATATATGAAGATCAAACTAACAGATTTAAGATTGTCTAGAAAGTTTAAACAACATACCTATTACATTTCCACGTATGTACAACATCAGGATCAGTTATCCCATGATGCTCTGCTGCATCGTCAAGGAAATCAAATAAATATTTTATCACAGGTGGTAGATTATAGGTCTGAGTTAAAATAGTTCGGAAGAAATCATCAATATATTTCTGGAGTGTACCCTGAAATTTAAATAAAGTTTGTTGAATTTTGGGATGATACAAGATAATCATATGAAATGATGTCATCAATAAAATACCACACCACACATTGAAATATGACTTAGCTTTTACATTTGTCTGAACATGTGGAAAAAAATGCTAAATATTGCAACCGAGTTATTATTATTCTCACCTTGGTTGAAAGTAATCTAGTGAGGAATATTTCTGATATCATTTTAACTCCTCCATCTCTCTGTTGTACATCATCTTGTTTTACCTAGATAACAGACAATAAACAGTTATAATATGTAATAATATCACAGTTCTTAAAGGTTTACCTGGATAAAGTTTTTGAAAACATTGGCTTTATACTTTATATCTTATGTCTCAATAATTATATTCAAGGAGGTTTATCATTCAGTAATGTTTTAGATTTGACACTAATTTTGATAAAAATTACTTACCAAATGCCAAACTTTAGCATTATGATGATCTATATCTGACTTCATGATAGGAAAGGCTGAACTAACCGATAATACTGAATTATCAAGGACACCTGAAAATATAAGTACCTTAATTTTACAGAATAATAGGGGGTTAGTGTGAAACCAGATCACCAGATAGAAGAGACAATGTAAATAGGAAGTGTGCAAACAGATTATATGTGGATAGAAAGAAGTGTATAAGAAGTCATGTATATACGTATATATCACAATTTGTTACATCAATACATCTTTTTCAAAATGATATGCAAGAGCTCTTCATCAGATAGACAATATATAAATTGATACAATTACTTGATATTTCTACTGTTAAATTACTGTTCAAAATTTATAAGTATATAGAAATATATAAACTTTTCTTTTAATCAAAGATAGTTACAGAAGTGACTATAAGAAAAGATGTGGAAATGAAGAAGTGTAAAGGGAATAAATTGATGAAGGTGCACGGCAATTAGTTATGATTAATGAACTCACCATTCATAGATTTAATTGTGGTTTGTTTATGACTAAGTGATAAGAAGGCGCCATCAGGAACTCTATAGAATGATAGAGTATTTAGTTTCTTCCAGCCATCTTTATGAATTGATGCTCCATCTTCATCATTTAACATCACAGGTCCTACTGGTCCATTTCTCCATTCTAAAACATTTTAAGTTTATAAATTTCTTAAACTAGGAAATAGACATTTTAATATATAATCGCATCCCCTATCTTGCTACCTGTTGCAACAACATACACTTTCAGGAAAAGTTCTTGGTACCTAACACAATAGAATCCCACACTAGTACAAAGTGAATCCACATTCAATTAAGCACTATAAATATTTTGACAACTTTGTTATATTTATCATTTAAAATAAATAACGAACTTACCTAAATCTAAGTCGTGAACAGAAGGTCTATGTGAATAAGACACATTTCTATACATATAGTCCATAATTTTCTCTTTAGCTTGAGTTATAGTATCACAATCTAATACTCTACATATTATAACTTCTCCTGAATGTTCTACATTTAATGACTGCAAATAAACAAATATATACTGATATAAAACTCATGGAAACAATTGATTTAATCAAACAAGAGAATTGTGCTATAGACTCTGCTATGTTGGAATCATGCCCTGAGTAAAGGGACAGAACTCTATTGAAAGTTTGAAATTGATAAACATAACTTACCAAGACTCTAGGTTCTATTTTTTCCCGTAATAATCTGTCTTCTGATAGTGAATACCTAGCATCACCTGTAAATACATCTACTGGTCCTTTCTCAGCTTGTAACTTAATAGCTTTAAATAATATAAATAATGGTGAACCAGCTTGATCCTGTAATATAATAAATATATATATATTAATATTTAGTAGACAATGGCTAATAATGTATTGTTTTAATTATGGTTTAAATAGTATTTTCAATTCAAGTCAACACAACAAAGAAGATGTAATTAAAACTATTAGAATAATGTTACCTTTAAATATTTATATAAACATAATGATAACCAGTTAGTTAACATCTTCTCTACAACAGATTCAGTTCTGCAATAGAAAAAAATATATGTTATATTACAATACAAAGATTACAAAAGTCAATTTCAATTTCTTATTACTATGCAACTACACATGTATACATATTAAGAAATGAAATGCTATGCTACTGTTTTAAGTGAAGTAATTTTAAATAAAAGAGACCTTACCTTCTCAGCATTAGTTTTGGATGTCGTCCAGACACTGATTTCTCTAGTAATTCTACCAATAGTGACTTTAATATTCTACAATATACAAACAAATAAATAAATAAACAATCAAGAATACTTCTATTATATTGCTGTCCTATGTATCACACGTGGACTTTATTTCATAACTTGCTGACAGTTTTTGTTGTAAACAATTGCTGGCTGATGTTTTTTTTTTTCATATTATATAAAATATAATATATATATAAAATAAATTTAAACAAATATACAACACTTACTCTGTGGCATATTCCATATTACTCTGATAAACTATCATTAATAATGATGCTACATTAACTCTGAAATAGTATAAATATACAATTATTAACATGCATATAACATAACAAATATAATCTAAAACCAGTAAGCTCAAAATATGCTTTTAAAACTGTACAAATTATATTTTCAAAATATAAGCTTTGATTATTTATATCTGAAATAAATAGAGTAAATTCCACTTACTTATCTCTGATACTGAAGCCTCTCTGATTCTCTAAAGTTCTAATAAATGTTAACAAAAATAACTTTTTATTGAGTAATTGTTGAAACATCTGAAGCCCTTGGTCTGAGAATCGGAATCTACCATTTTTCTGCTAAAAAATAAAACAAATAAATAAATATGATGAACAAAAAAAAGATATTTTTCTTCAAATCAAATTCTTGAATGACTTTGTGATCAAAAACCCTAACTTCCAAATAGGGATCTCCTTTGAAGAAATACATTTTTATTTCTTTTCCCCACAAAGCCTTCTTAATTACTACTTTCATTTACAACAATATTTAAGATTAGAAATTAAAACTTACCAATGGTGGATGTAAGACAACGTGATCAGTCATACCAGGAAATAGTACTTTAAATGTATAGGTATGATAGTCCCAGAATGGTATACCACTAGATAATAGGTCACCAGTTAAATCTGTCATATCAGTCTGTAACTCGGCAAATGCTGTAACAAGAATGATATTGTTATTACTATTTGTTGCATGGTGAAATAATGTTGAAAAATGGTAATATTACACAATTTGCACTGCACATATGTTTCAAAAACACCAGGTTTGTGTTTTCAACTGAGTAAGATAGTTAAGTTGAGTTTTTTCCCTTAGATCAACAGAAGTTATACCATTGTAATAATGAAAATAGACGTGCAGACTTGCCAGACGTGTTGTAATTTCATTCTTAGTCCTACTATTTTTCTGATTTTTAAACACAATTAAGGCCTCTGACGTCAGACTTAAACATCTTACTCACTAACCACCTCAAAACAAGATGCTTAATTGATAATCTATCTGATAATCTATTGTGAGAAATGAAATGTCAATGATACCATTCTTACCTTGTTTACATTCATTTCTAACATTACTCTCTAGATTATCTAACTGTATCTGTAATTTACGGTATATTCTCTCAGCCTTGGTGTTCTGTCTTCTATAGATAATCAGGATTAATATAATAACTAGCAGGAGGAAGCCACCACCAGCAGCTATACCAGCTATAGCTTCAAATGGGAAGGAATAGGATTCAGGTACATCATACTCTACTTTACCAACTTGAAATTTTACATTATTAATTTGTACCTGAAAATATAACAAAACACTATTTAGTTAAATGGAACAGTCCTTTCTAGAACAACATGTAATTGCATCTATGCTAATTCTGAGTACATGACATGACCTATGGAAAAGTGGTGGTTTAATCTTACAAATGACCTACAGAAGTTTTTTCCCTAAAACCTGAGTGACAAATTAACTGAACAATAAGCTAGCTTCCTTGTTTTTGTGTCATAAAATAAAATTCACCATCACTTTAGAAGATAGCTTGCCAGGCAAGGTAATATACGCCCACTGGCAGCTTTGTTGAAAAAAAAAACATTTGGCAGAAAATAGCAACCATCAAATATTCAACCTGTAGTTATAGGCCTACATTTCATTCAGAACTTAAATTAAGTGTCGTCCAAACACTTTTTTTCTCGATGTCATCAAGGGTTAAGCAAGTTTAGTCAAAATCCTTCTCTGTTTATGAGCTAAAAACTAAAACCTATTTTGAACAAGAAGGACAATAAGTCATATCAAATATGTTTGGATTTTTGATAGGGTTTATCGTGTGATAATAAACTATTTCAATAGGTTTCATTAAAATCTAATCAAAAAAGAATTGTGCCTTCTAGAGTATTTACAACCTAAAAATCAAGGCGTTTTAAAGAACAAGGGCAATAATTCATATTAAATATTTTTCGATTCTTTTGATTTTCAATAGGGTTCATTATCGGGTGATAATAAAACATTTCAGTAAGTTTTGTCAAAATCCGTACAGAATTGTGACTTGTAGAGTGTTAACAAGCTAAACATGAAACGCGTTTTAAAGAACAAGGGCAATAATTCATATCAAATATTTTTTGATTCTTTTGATTTTCAATAAAGTTTATCCTTGGGTGATAATAAACATTATCAGTAAGTTTTGTCAAAATCTGTAATGAACTGTGACTTGTAGAGTGTTAGCAAGCTAAAGCATTTAAAGATCAAGAGCAATAATTCATATTAAATATTTTCGATTCTTTTGATTTCAATAGGGTTCATCCTTGGGTGATAATAAGCAATTTCAGTAAGTTTCATCGAAAATCCATAAAGAATTGTGACTTGTAGAGTGTTAACAAGCTAAAAGTCGAAAGCGTTTTAAAGAACAAGGGCAATAATTCATATCAAATATTTTCCGATTCTTTTGATTTTCAATAGGGTTCATCCTTGGGTGATAATAAACAATTTCATTAAGTTTCGTCAAAATCCGTAAAGAATTGTGACTTGTAGAGTGTTAACAAGCGGAAATCGAATGCGTTTTAAAGAACAAGGGCAATAATTCATATCAAATATTTTCCGATTCTTTTGATTTTCAATAGGGTTCATCCTTGGGTGATAATAAACAATTTCAGCAAGTTTCATCAAAATCCGTAAAGAATTGTGACTTGTAGAGTGTTAACGGGTAATTGTGGACGGACGGACGGACGGACGGACGGACCGCCGGACGGACGGACCGCCGGACCGACGGACATGGGTGACGGCAATATACGCTCCACATTTCATATCAAATATTTTCCGATTCTTTTGATTTTCAATAGGGTTCATCCTTGGGTGATAATAAACAATTTCAGCAAGTTTCATCAAAATCCGTAAAGAATTGTGACTTGTAGAGTGTTAACGGGTAATTGTGGACGGACGGACGGACGGACCGCCGGACGGACGGACCGCCGGACCGACGGACATGGGTGACGGCAATATACGCTCCACATTTCATGTGGGCGTATAAAAATAGATCATGACAATATAATTGACAACAACTCCACATTAATTCTCTAACCTGAAAATTATCCTCTATTGTTTAGAAACATTAGTCTCAATGCATGAAATGTGCATCTTAAT
Organism: Lottia scabra; assembly: GCA_029955415.1. NCBI lineage: Eukaryota > Metazoa > Mollusca > Gastropoda > Lottiidae > Lottia > Lottia scabra. Next base: position 1,491,631 of record JARJEI010000034.1, read on the forward strand.
GAGCAATTCTGTCTGCCCAAGACAATTATACATGTTTTATTTCATCAACTTTGAACTTGTGTCTTTAACAAAATATTTCCAAAGGGAGAGAAAGTGACAAAGGAACAAAGAAAATGATATTTAGGGTCAGAAAACATTATACTGTTTAATATGAGATGTTTTTCTAATGTGTTATTTCATGTTACATCTGCTCTTTTAAACAATAGGTTCAACTTCTACAAGACTTGTAAACAGAGAAACAAGCTCACAAAAACAGGCTAGGAGTAGGAATTGTATTAATTAGGCATTCTCCATTAATATTCCTCAACAGTCAGAGGCTGCTTTAATTTAAGTTTTGAAGTACATTGAAAATAATTCCTATCTACTTTAAAATATTGCCATTCTTAAGACATGGGAATCGTTTCTAGCACACCTCATATTCCCTTGATAGTTCATTTTCAGAAAAATCACATAGCACATACATATTTCATCAGTATAAATGTTACTTGCCTTGCATACACAACAAGTGAATAAAGACTGTTAGAAATGGAGGAATCCAACTTGACTTCAGTTTAATTTGATGTTATAAAGAAAACATTGCTAGAACTGGCGCCAGAATAATTTAGAATAGTTTCTAATGAACTTGTAAATGTTCTAGTATGAATGACAGTTTAGTAATAGAATAATTTACAGGAAGGGAAAAGACTTGTGATTTATTGGCCATATACAGAGTTTAACAGGCACATTCATTCCAGATTATCAGGTCCCTCCAAATTATCACTTCACCTCAATTGAGATTAATGGCATCAATTCAATTTCAAATTTGATTGTGATTTTTTAAAAAGACTATTAAGTGTTTTTTTAATTGTAACAAGTTGTAACTTCTGTAATATAAATCTTTATTTTTTCTCTTCCTGACAATCAGAAATTAGATTTATTCCATTTTGTTTTAGAGTAATGAATGACATTATGATCATTAACAAATGTACTTTTAATTATATTTTCATTGTTATCTAATTTACATTTGAAACAATGAAATTTATTCCTGTTGGGAATAGGCAGACGGTGTGTCCAGGGCCGGTGGCTGTTTCCTGCACACTGTCATAATTATTCACACATTTGGCAGTGAATATTAAATATTCCAAGTTGATAATAAATAAATTTATTATTACAACTAGTGCAACCTTAGGCCTTTTGGTGCACACTTTATATCTCTGTACATATGTGTTGAAATAAGATTAAAAATCTTTCAAATGTGACTTGAATGGTAACAGAAATAAAAGACAATATCAAGCAATAATGAGCTTTCATAATTTGAACCAATTTAACTTTCAGGATTTACATTATATAAACGTATCTTTTCATAGTTGTTACAGCATATTTTTTAAATTTTACAAACTAGTATTTATTGAATAAGATACAGATACCAATCCCACATTGATCAATAAGATCTGTTTTATTAATCCAAGTTATCTGGTGGCTAATATTAATTACGTTTCTCTCTATTACACAATGAATTGTATAATGATATGCATACAAGCTCCAGATGTCACTATTGTGTAACTTTTAAACAACAAAACATAAAAAGAAATCGGCTTGATTTAAAGTCATTTTATGTTCGACTTCAAGAATTAATGAAAAATAACTGTTTATTCACAGATGAATGGGGCATCAATGTGGTCGGAGATTTCTATCAGTTTCTCCTGTAACAAATTGTTTTATATAAACTACTGAACATTTTAAATATTTACCCAAATATAGCTGACAAATAGAATTAAATAGTTCATTTACATGGTTTCTACAACATAGCATGTATATGGCAAGAAAAGTTTCTTAATGTTCTCGCTAAATCATACTTTCAATGAAATTAACTGATATTTTTCACATCAAAGCTCATAGCTAGTTCTGTATTCAGTGACTTTAACTTTAAACTGAATATCAACAAGATTTACACTCTTTGTTTTTTAACATCAACGAGTCCCATGAGGCATATCTGATCCTTTCTGAAGGCATCTGACCTCTTTGTTACGACACATTGTGACCCCTATTCAACATCTAAATATGCCAGGATTTTATTGTCGTGTATTTGAAGATTTCTCAGAATCTTTTTGGCCTCGTAATCAACAGTCAGAATTAGCTAATTAGAAATTTTAATTAATCATTGGGTAACACACATGGCCTTTCATTTCACAATTCATTAATTTTTAGAAATAGAATTCTTTTTTGAAGACCAAGAGATTGTCATATCAGTTATCTCATGGGACATCAAAGTTATTTTATTTTTTCAGATTTCATTTGACAAAGTTAATTTTGATAATTTCATTTAAATCACCCGTTTCAGATATTTCTAATGAATTCATGGGAGAATTGAAAAGTATTGTTGATATTTCCCAAGCTCTAGACAAATCTGACATATATTTCTTTTTTTTTCTCAGTTTGTAATTTTATCAATTATATACAAGTGTTAAATTCTGACACATTTTACAACACAGACATAATCTAAGTTTCATCTTTCTTATAAAAATTTCCCTAGGAATAATTTACACTCACAAAAACTTTGTTAACAATATCTAATCAACACAAAGAATCCATAACTGTGCTAAGAATCTTAGAATGATAGAAAGAAACCTTGAAAGACTATCATAATTCATGAGAAACATTAGAATATCTATTACATATAACTTCCTACTCTCCTAGACAATCACAATATATATTTCCATTTAACTGGAAGCTGATGTAAACTTGTCAACCCACCCACCAACTTACTAGGTAGCTAACATGCTTTCGTGTTAATAAACACTTTAAATGCAAAGCAGTGATAGGAAATAATAGTTTAACAATTGACATTAACAATCAATTTTAGAAATTGACCAAGCAACTGACTGAAAACCTAAAATTATCATTTGTTAGGATTTAGAGAAACAGGCACCAAGCTCTCAGTTTCAATAACTTCCAGCGTGGAGTTGAAAATGATAAAGTTCAAGAAACACTTACTGTAACAACAGGTAATCCATCACCTTTCTGCACTTGTACACCATCACCTTTATTAGGTTGTGTTGGTGGTGGTAAACATACAATCTGATTGGATGATAGAGTTGTCACATTACAGGGTTTTCCACCAATCAGCACCTTTACATCATCTTTATCCGATGCTTCTGTCAGTTCACGACCCTAGAATTAATAATTCAAATTAAAGACTATTTTTATAAAGATAAAATTTAAAGATTAAGGACTTATCTTAAACTATTCTCATTGTTGAATATTAATGTACATATACAATGTTATTCAAACATCCTTACCTCAATAATCAGCATCTCTCCTTTAAATGTTTTAATGTTGCCTTCTTCAGTGAAATTATGAACAACAGGATCAGGAAAATAGGTTAAAACATTTCTCACTCCAGATCCAGTTAAGTTAGTTAACGATAATACACCATCCATATTGAATCCAAGCTGTACTTTAACAATAGGTGTGGACCGTTTACTTCTAACAACATTTCTCATTGGAGGTAATGGTGGGGTGGGACATTTTATCATTGACGCACTAACAGACTTACATAGCTGTAAAATAACAAGAATTACAATCAGAATCATTACAAGTGCTTTTTTTTTTTTTTACTTAAATTTGAGGTAAGAATTCCTGGCAATTGTCTATAACACAATAACTTACAGAACATTAAAAGTAATTATAGGTTTACTGCTAGAGAGTATTTTTACTTAATTTGAAATTACATGTGTCTGAGCATCATTTCATGTTTATATTTGAAATAGCATCTGCTTCATATACAAAAGATATTATTGTACATTAAGCACTGATATCTCAGCTAAACGATATGAAACATGAAATATCATGATTACAATATAATACTAAGTATAATTCTATGTGTAACAATTGTCTGACTAAACAAAACTCCATTAACTTTTACATACACATCAATGATTAGTGGCAGCCATTTTCTCTAATAATACTCAATTTATGACACTCCAAATCAGTTTTAATGGTCAGAATAAGAGCCCAGACTAAATTACTTTTTGATGGAATATTTTCAATTTTTACCCAGGTCTGACCTTACTAGACGTGATGTAATTAACAATAAAATTTACCAGACAAAATGTAATTAATATCAATATATAACTTTGTCGTCTGAACTTACCGTGGGATTAGTGACTTCATAATCTCCTCCTCCAGTAGGAACGTAGGCAAACATCTTTGGTTTCTGTATACAATCAAAGTTTGATCCCTCCACATTTAAATAACGTCCACCACTGTTAAAGAGAAAATACATTGGTCAGTTGAAAAAACAGGTTCAGTTTGTAAATGTCTGGTTCTTACTTTAGAAGACAAAACACAGACAATATCGACTATCGAGCCAAACTAAAAACGAATTTCTTCGACTTTCTAAGCGATGAAATGCTTGTTCATCTTTCATTGGATAAAAAAAAGTTTTATCTGATGGCAACTCATGATGTTTGTTAAAAATTTGCCTCTTTGTGCTTCTACTCTTGTAATAAAAGAAACTTAACTATTAAATTTAGTTACCTTGCTATACTTTTTCTAGGATGAATTCTGGTGATGATAGGATCAGGTTTATATATAAAATCTCTATTTAACGTAAACATTTGACCATCATAATACAACTTAATAGGACTTTTACGTTCTGGATTCTGAACTTTAGTTGTTTGACAGATAAGATGTGTTGAGGTGACACTACCTCTATCTACAGCACATGGAGCATTACCAAAACTAGCCTGTATACTGCCTCCAGTATTAAGATCTCTACCAGTTATAGTTATTAAAGATCCTCCTGATATCGGACCATGACTAGGATGAATCTTGTCTAATCTTGGACTCTGTAAAATAAATATTTATTGTTATGAAACACTAGAAAAGTTTAAGAATTCGTGTTTTTGGTTTCCATGAAAATGATTTAATAAGTTGCTATCTATGGACAAATATTACAATTATTCACAGTAACCATTTATATATGGCAAGTTACTTCAAGATACAAATTAATGCTTACCCTATATGAGAAGTTTTCTGAATAATTGGCTACAATATCATTAACTGAGATCTGTATAGGACCACTAGTTACTGACCCTCTCCAATCAGCTCGACAAACAATTCTAGAGAAAAAAATAGAATTTGATAATTAAAACATAAAAACATAAGAACACGTATTAACAAAATGTTATGCAGTAATAGAGGAATAAGCACTTTTTTCTACAAGATTCTTTATGCTTGGAAGATGTGTTCACTATTAGTGTATCATAATAGTTTTGGTCATCTCAGTAACTTTCAGTATATGTGTACATTTATAGCCCTGCACTAGAAATTAAGACCTGCTTTATTTCGAAAAGATTACCAAAACTTACTTTCTAGATGGTGAATAAAGATGGCGATATGGTAAACATTTTACATTAGCTACAGTAACAGTATTTTCAATATCTTCAAACTTAGCTCCTAAATTAGTTCCCTCTATAGTGATATTAGTTCCTCCATGTATAGGTCCTGACATTGGCCAAACTGATAGAATCCTGGGGGCAGGACATGATGATACTGCTGGTAGAGGACATTTAGTCATATAGTGACACCCATCACCACACCAACGACAGTTTAAAAATGGTTTAGTATAGTTGATATTAATACAAAGACCACATTCACTGTTAGCCATTACACTGCATTTATAGACTTTAGCTGAAAAATAAAATAACAAAATTTTAAATCTACACAGAATCTCAAAACAACCTACAAACACTGTATTGATAAAAGTTTTTAATATTTTTTTCTATATAATTATCTACATCTATATCTGAGAATTTAAATAAAATCAACATACCTGCTAAATATGAAGTTGATTCTAAAACAAAATCATTTCCCCAATAAACTGATAGCTTAGCATCTAACATTCCTTTCTCAGTATTGTAATGAATCTGTAATAGAAAGTATATATAACATTGAAACAGACAAGTTTACTGATGGTGATGACCCTGGAACTGGGCATAATAAGATTTCCTAAATTACTTTGCTAATTGATGACAGAGAAAAATTTGAAACATTATGCCTTGTTTTCTTCTAAACTACCAGCTACCTTTGGATTTCTTACTTTAGTTACATTACTAAGTATTGACTGGGTTACCTAACAAGAGATGAAAAATAATCCAGAATTCTTACCTTTGGCATATTACAAGTGATATGACGATCATCTAGTCTTTCAGCTTGAGCTTCATATATTCTTTCTCCAGTATCTATTTCACAACGGTAATTACTGTGAGTTGGTTTGAGGATAGGGAAATTATAACCTTTTAATAATATAACTCTAGTAACATCTACTGGTATATATAGATCACCTGTTTGTTCTATATCTATTCTAGGACAGTGTAACGCTCCCCGTACACCTGGTTTACTACTCTAAAATATCAAATAAAAAACATTTAACTTTCAGTAATATTCAACATTTATGACCAAGAATAAACTTAGATGTTAAGAAATAATAAAATACATTATAGAATTGCGCACAGATTTGCTCATATAATACAAAATCATTGGTGTTCTGGCAATTTCTGTTTAATATAATCTTGGCCATAGCCTGCAAACCTGGATATGTCAAGCTTTCAAATACTTTCTTTACATTGCTCAACACATAGGGTTCAATATTGAAATATAACTGAGTAACTTACCCCTTTACCACGAATTATCTGATCATTACAATGTTTAATGTCATGGTAACAACCATTATCATAAATACACCAGTCACATTCAAACTGAGAATTAGTACATGTTGTACAACTGTAATTATAATTAAGTATTCAGTAATAAATTTTGTACAACTAAAATGGACATAACAAATTCAATAATGAATGATGTAAATAATTTCAAAATCTTGTATTGTATACTACTTTGACCAATTGCTTGTGTAAGTGGTAAAATGTTTTTGTTTTTTTAAGAAAGTTTTTATGTCTTTGTATCAGCTAGATATTAAAAATGATGCTGCCATAATAATACATTTACAGAGGTCATTAATGTCAAACACCTAGATGAAAACTTCACATAACAAAGTAACAGAGTTTCAGAAGTAAAGAAACCAATTTTATTAGAACTATTGGATAAAAAAAGTAAGAAAAGGAAGAGTGTTCAATCTCCAAAACTAATCAGAAATGGAATTCCTTATCCTAGTACTTTTGATCACAAGTTTCCAAACAGTAAAGAAATACTGATTTAAAAGTCAATTTCAGAGAAAAGCTGAGAAAAGACAAGAAAAAACTCACTCTTTGAAGTTGGTACAATTGTAAAATGTAAACGACTTTGTAACAAAGAGTTTTCCAGTTTCACTTGAATTCAAGGCTAGAGTAATAGTCTTTGAACCTGTAAATAGGAAAGTTCAATTACATGAAGAAGTTAATTTCTACTCTCAATATTAGAAACTTATTTGTATGAGAAAATAAGCTAACTATCAATTCCCGTTGCTGAAACATTTATCTTTACACTGATTTTGACATAAAAGAGTTTTAATATGGCAAATATAGATGATAAAAAAATAAAACCAAAATTGTTCAAAACAAGCCACAAATCTAGAAGTTTTTCTCACTGACTTAAGTGATATAATCTATCCCGATTCAAATCTCAGCAAAAGGTTTAGATGAAAGTCACAGAATATTTAACATGTAACTTTAATCAATCAGTCAATTATTCAGAACACATCACCTACCTTCAACAGTCAATGAGGCACCAATCTTTGAAAAGTCTGGAGTAGCACACTTGGCACCAAAATACCACATTTCAGCTGGAGAGTTCCAATTTAACTCTTGATATACACAACTATAGGTACTGGTTTGAGGCAACTGAGGGATTGTCAGATGGAGCTATAATACAAAATGAATGATACTTGTTCTTAAAATTCATGTTCAATATCCATCAAGCAAATAATGTATCACGTTATTTCATGTTAGTTTCAAAAGTATAAGAAAATCATAAGAGTAAAAATACATGAAATATATTATAAGTGATATTTCAAAGGACATATTTTTTTTAAAAATTCATGGAATCATGTAAATAAATGGTTTCTGATATGAAAAGGACTTTATTCTATTTTTTGCCGATATTCTGAAAGAAATTGATTGGACATGGTTTGTAGTTCATTCTGACATTTAGAATTTCTACAACAATCCATTTCATGTAATGTTTTTAATGACATTCACAAATATCAAGACATTTTTCTTTAATCCTATTTTATTTAAAAAATTTAATAAATCTTCAAGAAAACTTTTTTGAAGGCTAAAATCTCTCAGATTAAGTCAAAGACCAAAGGAGGGTATTTATTTTTTGAATTTGTGACATTATCCTGGTATTTTCTAGTAATTAAGTTTTATTTCTATGATTGAAAACCAAGGGGGAAATAAGGCCTTTAAGGAACAACCTTAAATAGAATTGAAAAGAAAAAATTAAGATGGATTTTTTTCAGGGCATTTTAATTGATATTTTAAAAATAATTAACCATCTATTCTAGAACAGCACTAAAAGTTTCAGTGCACTCTATACTGATTCCACCCAATATTTCTGCAATAATTTCTGATTCCACCCAAGTTCATGCAAGTTTGTTTAATGTCACAATTCCTGGTAAGATGTTTGATTTCTCGTAGGAATTGTAAACAAGAGATAGAATTATTAGAAATATGTCAAACTTGTTGTGACTTGAACAGTATGTAATACAGAACATATGTAACATTGTTTGACAAGTTTACATTCAATTTAAACATATTTTTGGTGCAATACAATTTGGCCACATTATCAGACAAATCAACTGTATAGTAAAAATAGAAATATAGTCAAAACATTTTGTCATTAATATATCTGATGTTGAACAATTTATCTCTCTGTATAGACATTATTATGAATAAACTTGATTCCATGATTTCAGGATGGTAAAATATGCACTTTATCATTTTATCTTTTGACAATGACAAAACTTACCTCAGTAACTGTGGTCACAGATGTTGTTTTGGGTGTGATATTGGTGATATAAATACATTGATTAGAACTACCATGTAACCATCTAGATTGTGTGGGGTCGCCAGAATTAGGACAAGAATTCTTCAGGGTACATCTAAAATAATCAAAAAACACAAATTTCAATTCTATATGAAGTGTTTACCATGAGCATGTATCAAATTAAAGAATTGAAAAAAAAAAAACAGCAAATTATTGGACCTGACCAAGTAAATTTATCCAAAACAGATACCGAAATTTTTTTCTTGTCACATACAAAATTCAATGCATAACTGACAACCTGTGATATTGTGAATATAACTTACTGAAAAACAATCAAAATGGTTTCATCCAGAACATTATGAGAGAAAATGGTACAAAAACATTACATCAAAGCATTTATTACACATTGAAGCTTCCTTTATTCAAGGTTTTCTCTCATTTAAAACAAAACTTTGCAAAAAAAATAATCCTTTCATAGAACAATATCCAAGAAATAATTCCTAATAAAAGTTCGGTTTTTGCAAAGAATTTATTGATGGTTAAAATCTCATTATGTGAAAACCGTAAAAACGGTCAAATTATAGTAATTTTCCTTCATTTACATCATTTGAAAGCTATCTGGATAAATAGCGATTTTCCTGCAAGATTAGAACTAGAAGAAAAGGGGATCATTATTTATAGGAAATGTAAAAAATAATAAGCTCTATCGATTTTTATCACCTTCTAGCTATAAAAGAGATTTAAAGACAAGTAACCAATAGACTTGAAAACTGGCTGATAGGCTTTATTTCTTGAAATAACCATTCCATTTGCTGACAAAATATTCCAACTTAATTCCCCACAATGCCATTAAAAATACAATCAATAAATCATTTCCTGTTTTCAAAATTTTCTACTTTTGTTCAATCCTAATTTTAATTATAATTCTCTATATAAGTACTTAAAAGTTCAAGTATAGTTCTTTGTAACTAAGTAAAAAAACAGTTTGTTTCAACACAAAAACAAAATTATAATTTTTTTTATCTTTATATTAGAGAAGCCTGCTGCTGAAGCCTATTGGCTATTGGCCCATCCAATTTTCAATATTTTTTAATAACTGTTTTCAAGAAAATAATTTCCGAAATCATAATAACTCCATTATTATGTGCACACAAAAATACATACTTTCTGTACATGGAGTTTCATTTGTAAATTTCAAACTTCTTTGTAATTTCCGTTTGATATGATCCTATATTCATAGCATGATATTATGAATCAATAATTCTTTGATGTCAGAGACCCCTTTCAAACCTTCAATGCTAGAGAGTGGTAATATTGACCTCCATTACTTTTAGTCATATTCTCAAGATAGATCCATCATATGAGATAATCAACAACAAAAATCATTTAAAAAAGAAAAATCTCTTCTCCAACAGCAGACTTGTTGATATGAAGAAATTATTGAAGGAATTATCAGTAAGAATTATATGTCTGAATTTCGTGCCGTAAGATAGAAATTGACAGTTAGCGTGAAGATTGTAAAATGTAGGAGATATTATAATGGAAAAACTTTCCTCTATTGATTTGCTATTTAAGTGTATCAAATCCCCCAAGTGTCATGTTCATTTTGTTGTGACCTTTTTTTTAGTTGTGATTCCAAATGGATTGTACTTTAGCCTAATAGTAAAATAACCATGACAACAATGAATATAAACTTTATATTTCAATTCAGGTCTACACTTTACACAATTCAGAATATCTCATTCCCCTTCCTGATTTTATTTTAGAATAACTAGTTTCAGGTCGAAGTAGAATAATGTAAATAACAAAATAAGTCTGTGTCTAAGCACATTTGAGTCAATTTATTTTGAAAAGTGGCTGATATTTCCATTTCATGCCAAAGTAAAACGTCAACGAATAAAAATTTTGTACACAAACCTCTTTTCTAGTGAACACCAGCCACAATAAGGATCTCTATCAGAGAGACAATTATTACATAACTTATACTGCCCACAATCTTGTAGTTTTATTTTGGTCACCTGAAAAACAAAGGAAGAAAACATTACTTTTATTTCGCTGTGTTAAGACTAAGTGTGAAAATCAACTAATGGAGTTTATTTTTCTACATTCAATACAATATAAAAATTCGGGACAAGTTTTAGACTAAAATGTGCTTGATGGATTCATTAATTTTTGAAGGTTTAAAATATGTTTTGAAGAGAGATTCTTAGTTTTGACAAATAACTTGACAGTGAAGCCATATTTAATCTGTTTGTAACAAGACTGTCACATCAACCAATACCTCGTTCACAAAAACCTCAACATTTCAATTTCCGTATTATAAATCAGATGTCATGTGTAAATCTGCTCATCATGGAATATATTAATCCCATAGTTTAAAGCTTTCATAACTCTAATATCACCACGATGCCAGTGAAAAAACAACAAGTTAATACTGTGTCAATAAGTTCACAACATGTCGCAGCAATGCTTAAAGAATGTTGCATGTATTGTAACTGAAGCTTACATTTTAATGACATGACATCAGAAATGTGACAAAAGTACTTAAATTCTCTTGTCTTTTATAACACAATACATCTATTTTAATGCTTTTGTAGTTAAATCCTAAATAGTCAAATCAAATGCCATAAATTCTTGCTTGGCTGCTCTATTTTTCCTTTCAGAATTTGCTATAACTCTGTCTTCCAAATCTAATCTCTGAATTCATAATGTAAATTTTCACCTAATAGCTAAATCCACAGTTTCAATCTGATAAGATCTGAAAATAGGCCATCACTTTCAGACCACTTCAAAATACTTTGCATGATTAAACTTCAAAATCATTCTCTGCTCATTAACAACTTCCCTTGGTTTGTGATTTGTTGAAAGTTTCTCCGATTTAGAATTAGTGGAGAAATTTCAACCTTCACTAATTGACTTCAATGAATCAGATGTAGTGTGACAACAAAGAAGAAATGGCCAGGAATTTACGAAGCCAATTAGTCAGTAGGGAAATTTTACAAAAATACAAATGAGAGTTTATTTTCTCTTAAACTATGTGGCTGTGGGCAAGTAATGTCAAGTTTTTTCAACATTTTAATTAGAGTTTCAGTAGCGGAATCTGGCTTCCTCTCAAATTTTCAAAGTCTTCGTTAGCAAATCTGCCAATTGACTTTTTTACACAGTGGTTGACAATATCATTAAAATATTTCACGTGCCAAACCCCAGAATTAGCCCCTAATTAACTTCCATCTTAAAACGCTTCTTTTTTTTTTCTCGTGTATCTAATGAAATTCCCTCAAGATACAAATAAACGTGTTAATTTGAGACTGATGCAACTAATTCTCTCCATTCTTAATTCTGCCAGAAGCCATTACGCCATGATAGAATGGACATCCAAGCTGGCACAGAATTAAGTAACCTTTTCTACCTCTTTGTTACCAGGTATAGTACAAAGATGAGACACGAAAGCGTCTGGATCACTTATTAACATCTTCCCAAATTCATTTCATGGCGACAGAATTAGACTAAGTATGGAAGGAAATTTATTAATTAGTAACCTCTTTTCATTTCTTTCAGATGACCATATCTCCTTAATAAAAGAGTTTTTGTGATCATGACCAATCCATTCCCATGTGGGCCGAAAAAAGTAGTTTGGCCTTAAGGAGATCACATATTTCTAGTGAATTCTTTAAGTTGGTTAGCTACAAGACACCATTGTTGGTTGAATGGTGTGATTTAATTATGATGTTGGAAACAAAGGGACATAGCTACAGGATACAAAGTGATCTGTCGACATCTTAATAATATTTCTCTTCTTTTAAGAACATGTCTGCTACTCAGGTCATTTTTTCAATCATTATTTCATCTATTTTAACTATGTGTTTGAGGGGAAAATGAAATTATGTCAGGAAGACAATTGGATGAAAGCAGACAGATTAAACTAGGGTAGAAAATGACTTCTGGCTATAGAGATTGTAGTCTGATAACTCTCATCTAATTATGTATGTTAATTGAATATTTTATATAATTTAAAAGATACTTCTTTGCCAAGAACAGATTTTTCTTTCAAACTTCACAACACAAGTGATAGAAGTAGGCACTGACGTCAAAAAGAAAACCAATCTAAATTGAATTCTGATTAGGTTGACTTTAAATCAAAGGCTGTAAATAATGATAAAAATTAAAGACTTACATTTGTTTCAGTCATAACATAAATATTTTCATGAGGATTATCAAAAACCATATCCTGTTTGACAGCACTGTCTTTATCAACTACAACTGAACCATATTCTCTAGCTTTTACATCATTTTCAACTACAATCTGAAATAGAAAATATTACATTAACACATCATTGGGTTGCCACTTGTTTAAGATTCAATTTAAGGGACACATAATGTTTGAAAAATACAAGTATGCTTTCGAAGAAGAATTAACAAATCTTAATCAGAATAAAATTAGAAAAAAGAAAGAATGATCATCTGAAATGCAAATATCACAACATGAGTTCAGGTCAAAAGTTTGAATGAATTGATTTCTGCTTGTAATTATCCCAATTATATCAACTGTGTAACTAAAGAGAAATTGTCCAGTCTCTTCATCTTTTAGCCTAAAAGGAAATTAATACCAAAACCAGGAAATGATTCATAATTTCATTGTACTGATATTTTCTGATAAAAAAAATTCTCCAGTAATTTTCATGCTTTGAAGCTCAAAAATAACAATTTAAATTGTCCAATCATTATTCTGCAGGAAGCAATCACTTTGAAAAGGTTGAAAGAAAATTTTAGGTCAGATCTGATGATTATGGTTGCAGGAATGATTTCTTTTTATTTCATTCCTCCAGGGTGAAACGGAACTACAAGATCAATTTCATCTAACAGCAATTTACCAATTCCTTTACCCCCAAAACAAATAAAACAGTTTGCTTCTCTCTAGATTATTTTCTTTCCAAAGAATTCCAGCAATTATACAGAATAAAAAAATATATTTGCACATCATTCAATTTCTCTGCTTGAAATTGTGACATTTTGATGCAAGATAGAGAAATACATGAAGTAAAGAGTATGTAATTATAACAAATTGCTTCAAAACATTTACAGTTACAGTTACTACTGTTTATTACAAAGTTAATTGAAATTTCAGAATGACTGAGTGGTGATTTTGGTGGTGACAAAATGTATGTAGATTACACCAGCAAAGTAAAGATACAGGATGAAGCCAACACATTAGACAGTTAGGTAGAAATTAATTGTATCTGTTATGAAAGAAGTTGCGCAAGATTTTTATTCTGTCTTGTTTATGATTTTATCAATTTATATATGTAGACTTTCCGGTAATATTTTAACGTTTTACCAAGATAAATTTCAAATTTTCTTTGAACTGTAAGCCATAAATTTACCATTATTGATTGAAAAATTGAAGAGAATGTTGAAAAACAGACGATAGACTATCATTAAATGACCATTTATCAAATTATTGTTCCGACAGACATCTTAAAACGATCAGAATATAGAAGTGATTAAAAGGATCTATTGAAGAGTACAGGAGACATATTTTTAAATCAATATATTAAGCCAGTAAAATTTCACGCCTGTATGATTCTCTTAGATTTGCTGCGGAAATTGATCGCATTAAATTCAATCATTTACAAAACCTCTGAGACATGATTATGCCTTATGTCTTCATTAGGTTTTTCTAGTTTTTCAGTTTGTCGATATACATGGATATTAAGATCATGTCTTTCAACAGAGAAATTTTATTCACATCAGTTCTTCAATATGGCAGACTAGCGTCTCCTACTACTTGTTGTAAATGATTAAATAAGTCACGCATATTGAACTCAACGCTATATCTGAAATATAATAATGCATGTGGGTTTTTCTAAAGTATGTTTAAGATGAAATCTCATATGAAAACTGTTTCAAGCCATGCATTTGGGAATATTGAATTTTCATATAGCCTTTACTTACATGTACAATGAATGTTAAATCATGAAAGATCTGGTGTCGAAATATGTTGACGATTAACATCAGTAAATATCTATAGAATTTATTTGTATCTGTAATTCGGTCTTTCTGTAAGCCATAAGGCTTCTTGACCATTTACTGAGCCTTAAGATGAAGTCAGGATATAAATGAATTTGTTAAAATATAATTGGAGTCAAAAAATTGCTGAATTGTAATACCAATATGCATGAATGATCAACGTACTTGACACCTGCATGCATGATACTGGTATGGAGTAGTACAATGAATTAAGGTGTATAAAAAGCATTTTCACTTCTGGTCTAAAATCTATAATTTTAAATTCCAAGTTTATTGAAGCTTCAAGAGTCAAGTCAAATATACTTTCTCCAGTATTGTAATTGGAAAACATTTCTAATAATAGTAGTGGAACGTGTTTAATGAAAGCATCAAAAGGAAATACTGGTCGTCAGTGACTTGTAATTGTCTGTGCATGACTGGTCGTTCAGGAAATTAACTTTATGAAGAAGCATATATATCAAAATATAATTCCATATTTTCTTCTCCATTATACAGACAATGGCAATAAATTATTTAAATATGATAGGAAAAGAAGCAGACACTAAGTACTGTTTGCGTTTTTAATAAAATACATTTCAATATAATTTATAGATGAAGAATGCAATTCCAAAGGAACAATATTCTGTTAATTTCACTTTTATCATATATTAATAAATATCATGATTTTAAAATTTCAATTTGAAACATTTTTTGCCATGGACTTGTCGATACATGAATTGCTGTGATGCCATTATTAAAACAGTAGCTTTGTTATAACTTAAACGTGGCGTTAAAAAACACCCAAGCGGCTTGTCATTATATTTGTCTAGCATTATCACATACCATATAGATGATATGGTTTTATAAAGTGAGAACACAATAGAATAGAATCACATCTAATGTTATTTTTATGGAAATGATGTCACTTAACGCCCTACTGTTAAGTCCCAGTATTTTATTGAAAAAACGTTTTATTAGTTTATCAAGTTCGTTCCTCTATTGTCCTTAACATGTTGACCTCATATCAGGTGGTTGTCTTTATATCAAAACACACCACATTTTAGACATTTTTCTTATTTCTAACGACAAATCTGATAGCTATTAAAATATCAAACAATGAAATTTTAACTTGAATTTCATCGAAGTTGTGATAAGCTTTCAGTGTAAAATAAACTGTAAAATTCAGTGTTTTTTTGTTTAATTTGAGAAGATTGGTTTATCACTGTGGTGGTAGTAACAAAGAACTATGATGGTTCAGAGATCAAGTGTTCTTTTACTGAAAAAATCTGAAACTCACTCTTAATTATCTGTTGATATACTGTTCCTGTATATATTTCCTTTTCATATACCTGCATCGAGTACATGTTTTACACATAAAACAACAAAATTTGGATTTGAATTGTTTATTGTGTTCAAATGTTAAGAACGATTCATGTTTCTGATCCCAATATAGGTAAATTTGGTGAATTTGGTTACAGTTGGTCACCATGCATGTTTTGTATCAAAACAGAATTGAATCTTTAAAAAAAAAGGTGTCTTTCAATTACAATGAAATAGAATTTCATCTTTATCATTCTGAATAAGATCTTTTCAAACTTGAGGTATGTTTTATATTTAAAAATCCAATTTTAATCTTTTGAATTTTATCTAAAACTGAATGTAAAAATAACCATATGAATACTGGTAAAGGGTACTACACTAAGCATATGGTAGAAATATTGTTTTTCAAGTAAACAATAGAATTAGGTTAGATTTTTTATTAAAGAAAAAGAAAGATGATAGAAAACATATGTTGATTAAAGTTTTTTCAATACGTTTCTACTTCCTATTACCACACCAATAATATACATTACGACCCTTTTAAAGTTTCCATCAAAAGAAATTCAAACAATTTTTGGTCGATGGTGGTTGGGTGGAAGCATATATATGGTAACTTATGAGCAAAAAGATTCTTCACCACATCTCAAATGATGTGATTCTGAGCTGAATTTGTTTGTTCTTTGCAGAATGATATAAGTAAGTGTATCCTGTTTTGCAACACTAAATGATCATTCATACTGTTGCTTTTTTTTTTATTAAAAGACAATTTTAATTACATAAACTCACTTTTGGAGCTACACAAATCTTTGCACACTTGTCTAGCAATCATAAAAGCATACTTCAATCATTCTTAAAACTTTCTCAAAGGTTAATATACCTTTATGCATTTTGCAATTAAATTGAAGTTGTTTTCGTAACCACATTTCAAAAGATGTATAAAAGTAGTTTGATGACACTAAATACCATTTGAAATATATTGAACATGGTTTTGATGTTAAGGATGGTGAAATACAGATTAAACCATCTAACTAACATACAGGCTGTGTTAACAACTATCAATTAGATATTATTGATTTTTACCTTTTAAATATTTCCTTTGATCTATTTGTGTCTTCAATGATTTTTAATCTTGCGATAGTTTTAGCTAGTTAAGAACAATGGAAGAAGTGAGATGTATTGAAAGTTGAAAGAAGTTTATAGAAGGTAGATGAAAAGGGATAACCTGTAGCATGTTAATGTCTCATATTTTTATCAATAAAATATAGATTAGATCATAAACAATATACAGGTTTTCTTACATCTTCTTATAACTTCTGTTAGTTTTCATGAAACTTTCCATTATTTTAACATTCTATGAAAGGAACATAACAAAAATTTGATGTAAGCCTAGATTTAGTAATACCTACATGAAAGAATTTTGTTGCATCTCAAATTTAGTTAATTCACCAAAAATAAATTTGGAATGTCATACATGTCTTTGCCTTTCTTCGCCAATCCCTTTAAAAATTTGCTCATTCAGTTACTGTTTAGTAATTCAGAATTGGCAGGAAATTGGAATCACAGAAATTTGGTAACACTTGATTTAAGAAACAACATTTATCATTATTTACTGCTTTTGATAAATTCTCTATTTCATACAAAAAGTCAAGATATGAGAAACAAATTGACAGTAAACTGATAAAAATTTACAAAAAATGCTGCATCAAATCTAACTGTAAAAATTGACTTGGCATGGAAATGTATTTTGACACACTCTGTTTTGTAATAATAAATTTTTTTGTCTGTTTAGTATTTCACGGCTTTGTTTTATAATTGTCGAACAAGATGATATTTGTCACATGGAATTAGTCTAGCTCTGTATCATTCATGCAATTACAAGTTCCTGCAATTTAATGAGGCAGTTCTTTTTCTTGTAAACAATTAAGATTATGTCTACAATTTAGAGGGGAATGTTGATTTTCGCCTGATTTCATTTTATCAAAATGTTTTACATTTTAACTGGTAAAGTTTTTATACTTGTTTGACAAAAACATGAAATACAATAGTCAAGATATGTTGATAGAAGATATAATGTTTGCCAGCAATATGTTATGGGTGGCAAATGCATATCTTTTTTATACAAGATGCATGTTTATATTATAAGATTTGAACGACATATAGAAGCGAGGAGCACATATAACAAAACACATGTGCTTATCTGTATTAAAGAAGTGTGTTATATTTCATAATATTGTCTTGTGTTTTGTTATATGTTTATATTAGATGACTGAATTCAACTGATTTTAAAGATTAATTGCTTGTTTCGCTATGAGCAAAATAGCTTTGTGTTATCATGGGCACTAGCAACAGCACTCTTGACCTTGAAGTTATTAAGCGAAGTGGTGGATAGGGGTTGCTTACCTTTTTCAGTTCACCTTTAGACGTACCAACAAACGCTACAGTATGTTCATTGATGGTTGTCAAGGCTACAGCAGTAAGAGTTAGATCCCGATAGGAGATGACTGGCTTCTTTACCATAGGGTTAATACCAACTACCATAGAGAAACTTTCTAAATTAGTATTACATAAATATTCATCATCTTCTTCTATATTGTGTGTTACTAATCCACTCTGAAATATATAGAAATTTATCATGATTACAAATGTTAAAAGGCACTGGGCTTTAAAGCCATTTTATTCTATCTATGTGACTGGTAAAACATGACTGAGGAATCTGCCTTGAGAACTTGGTATGTCTCATGTAAGTTTTTGTTTGTACACATTTATGTTTTGGTAAAATAAGTTAGGGTTTGCATCAATACTGTTAATATATAAAACCTTTGTGTAGAGCACCTTCATATTCATTACACTAATGTCTTATTTCATTCCCTACCATAAAAGTTTTACTTTCAAAGAAATACCTCATGATGGTTCATTATGACATAATGTAAATACTAAATACTAAACTGCAAGATCTAAATTTAAGAACCACCATTATTCTTAAATATGAATTGTCAGCCATGCAACACATAAATTTTACATTTTTAAGACATTAATGGCGCCACTAATTTTCTTTTAATTTGCCAGACATGAAAAGCTATAGAATGAGTTATTTTTATTTAAAAGTAAGAAATTATAAGATCGATAAGAGCTAGGCAGTAATTAATGATAATTTGATGGATTATAAAGAATTGACTTTCTGATTACACTTCATCAAAATCATGGCAAATTACATTCTTATACACTTCAATTAAACTAAATCAATATACAGCCCAGGAATAAAAGTCTTGTAATTTTTAAATGTGTTTGGTTAAGAAAGTAGCTGTAATTATCAGAAGTCATTAGGTTGTTTATATAGAATTAGGTCACCGTCTTAGAATTGTCTTGGAAGTATGCAACTACATTAGAATAAATTCAGATGTGATATTAGAACCAAGACTAGCTAACTGACTAGGTCACAATTTTTTTTCACTAGTCAAGCTATTGCATTTTTCTTATTAATAAGGATAAGATCCTGAAAGAACTTATTGAAATTTTGTTGATTTGACATAGAATAAAAGTCTACCTATCAAAATAGTGGATTTATGAGTTCTGCAGAAGTATAAATGCCATGTCATAAAAAATGATGATTGCTTCCAGCACGAAAATACTCTGAAATGATTTACAGTTAAAAATTGTTTGTCTGAAGGAATCCTTGACAAAAAAATTTATTTCCTCTTGAATTGTCACCATTAAAAAGAAAGCTAATGTGACATCATTTTAAAACGACAATGTTCTAAATAATTGACATGTAAAACACATGAGAACCTTACTAAATCTGTCAATGTTTCACAATGTGTAATTAACGTTAGCAGACAATATAATAATTATATTTCTACTAGTCATTAACAATTCAATCTCCTAAATTGAAGAACAACAAAATGTTCTATAGCTTCTGTCAAACACTACAGTCAGCTTCATTTGACACCATTTTAGTTCCCAAATTCCAAAACAAAAGAAATTTGTGTCATTCTGACCTCAAGAAACAATACAATTAAACCTTCTGTCATCTCATGACCCAATACTTCAGCAAGAAAATGACAAAAATTTAAATGTGTTAAAGAGCATCAGCACGAAATCAGGCTAGACATGGAAGAAATGGAACAAGTTTGCTTTAAAACCAATGACCATACCAATGTGAATAGAACGCCTCACTATTTATCAGTGGTATTGTCAGTAAAACACTGCATGTACTTTTAGATAGGCCACCATTTGAAAGATTCAAATATGAAGGAATATTTTTCAACATTGGTAGCGGGCAAAAAAGAAATAATCAGTCAAGCTGAAGTCATTGGATGAGGTGAACAAGATGTCAGAAGTGGGTTGTAATATGGAGGGAAGAAGATAGATAGATGACAAAGACAGATGTCATTTCCTTTACTAATAGAATTCACTCAACACAATTTGTTCACACAACATTTCAAATCATTTGAAAGCCAACCTATAAAAAAGATACAAGTACAAGTACAAACCATCCACATTCACAAAAAAATAACAATTCCATCAAAACTGTTTGGCAATACCTTGGTAGCAATGAATAGATATTAATGAAAAGTGGTACATGTACTATTATTCCAGAATTATGTCGATTCTGATACTGATTTGGCATCTGCTCACATTCTAAGCATAACATATGACAAGGACAAGCAATCTGGAAACACCATTTAAGGTCATCTGAAGTTGCATGTACACTGTGTCCAGTTAGCTGTCATTGAGCAACATGATCTATAAACAAGGTTGGTAAATCCAGCATAACTTATTTGCAGTTATTTTTGCTCACAAGATTAATTCACCTATTTTAATTGGCATCTCTTGTAGCAACCTGTTGGCCATTTTAAATTGATAAGATAACTAATGACCAAAATACAAAAAACATTAAACCTTCCATATGTTATATTTAAAAATAACTTGAGTTTATTTTCACCCTCAACTTTAACCCCAAGATATTTTGGTACATTTTTATCTTTCCATGAATTCCTATGCATTAACAGATTTATGAGCTAGTTATTTGTTTGAAGAGAATTGATACTGCTAAAGGCATCATTGAAATGTTTTACACTTTGACCTTTGACACCCCATTTAAAATAACAGCTACTATCATGATGTGAAATATTTATGAATTGTATTTGCAGGTCTGCCAGGAAGATACAAGATAGATAATGTAAACTTGGGTTGTTCAGGTTAAAAACTATATGCTTATTGTTGATGTACATGTACTATGTATACAAACATGTCTTACACTTTAAACTTGTGATTTTCAAAGTAAGAGTCAAGCACCACTGCAGATACACGAATGGCATGTTTTACAGATTTCAAACAGAAGGAAGAAATTGTAACCAAATGATATAATACAATTGCACCACAATAAAAACAAAGATTATTTTCTCCACCCAACCATTCTTATTTATTATTCAATAATACAACCTGTTTGGGCTCCAACCCAAAAACGTTACCACCAGATTCCAAACATCCTGTCAATTCTGAGAGAAAATGCCACAATCTAACTTTTTATCAGTGAATAACCACTAGTAATATTATATTTCAACCCCAGACTGCCGTTTTTTATCAGTACAAAGATTATTATATAAGCATAACAGAGTTGGCAATGGTGTCAATTTACTGGATTCTTAGTGCTACTGAGAAATCAAATCTACATGATGTCAAAGAAGAATTATTTTCTCAAGCCTACAAATTGATATTTATAATGAATAAACTATTCTTTGACTTTATTAAGAGAGTAAAGTAAATGTTCTTCATTGATCTCCTGCTCTCTTGCATAGTTTTTTTCAATCATGTCTGGACGTTTCCACAGCTTTTGTCACATTGTGGATCTGGATCTTTAAAAGGCATATGACAATTTTTCCAAATGAGACATTTTAGTGGCACACAGCAGAAAACATCATACCCTTCAACTGATCAGCAATAAGTTATTTCCCATTAATAAGTTTACTTAAAGTCAACACCTTTAGGTATGTGAATATGTGAAGGAAGTCTGCTGGAATAAGACAAAATAAACAAGTATGGAAGCTAAATAAATAGGCAAGTCAAACTGAAAAGATGTCTGATAGGCTAATATCTATGATTTAATCTATTAATAATATACAGTAAATCTGATATAAGGCCTATATAAATTATGATGGTAGAGTACTCTAGTAGCCTTTCTCTATCTTTAACAGCTGATAGTCCTAGTTCGAATTTTCTTATCTTTGGCTGCTCTAAGTTGAAATTGGAAAATCATGTACATTTTAACATGGCACTAAAGTTCTGACAGCAGATATTCAAGAACTGCAATTGTTGGAACAATGCTGTGGTTGTACCAAATACTAGGTTATGTCTAATAGTTCAGTGTTGTTGTACGGAATTGTTCACCTGATGATAGAATAAATCATGAGCAATTGTACTGATAATGCATGTCCAGCATTCAATCTTCGATCTACATGTTTTCTGATGAATATCATATAAAATCTATTGTACCTAGTATTATATTATTAAAGTAGTATAAATGGATTTTTTCAGTAAGAAAACTCTTCAGTAACAGTGTAAAAAGGTAGAAAAAGATTTATTGATATATTAACATTCTGTATATATCTGACAATGTAAGAGGTATAATTTGAGCACATTATCAGGTGAAATCAACATATTTCTAATAGTTTTGTCTCTGTGTCAGCCATAGCTTAATAGCTACAACAGTTAGTCTAGAAAATATTCTTTCTCATTTCTGTTTGGTGTACATTTGTCTCAAGTCAAGTTTTACCACATTTATCAGAGGTGGGGGAAATCAAAACTTCTATTTGCCGTTATTAGTCAGTCGACAGCTAATAATTCAATAGATGGACTGTATATTTGAATAGATTAAAAGTATAATCTGATAAATCCTTTGGTGAGGTTAAAATACCACCATGCAAGAAGGGCAATTGATAAGAACAGCAGAGCATACAAATATAAATTGCAGTACAACATTCAGATTTCTAAAAAAATACCAGGTAGAAGATAGCAAATGATATGTTTACAACAAACTTACTGCAATAAATTTCTTTTAAATAGAAGGTATTTATCATTAATTTTATAGAGATGTCAACAATTCAGATTAAATTCTACTGCTCTGCAAGTCTTTTATCTATTTCAATGAACCATGGTATATTAAAGTTAGATGGGTAATTTATTGTTAATGTTTGACCCTAGGAACTGTTAACACATCTAAATATAATCAAATCTAGTTTACAGTGTTTATAATACACGATTTGAGCCATCATTTTGAAATTCATCAAGTATATACTTCAGTCCTATTGAAATAATTGTGTGATGTATGTAATCAATTTCACAGAATAGCTCAAATGCATGCAAGAGTATATTTATCTATTCACTCATAAAGAATCTTGTTTTGCTGTAATTTAAAGACAGTAATAGAGCTTGAAATTGCTAAGAAGATGATCCTCATTAAATTTGCAGTCAAGATTGATTGTTTGTTCTTTTACTGGCCATAATTATTACACATATCAATTAATGAATTGTGGTCATTTTTCAATTTCATAACTTTCCTAATAAATGAAAACATTTGACAAAAGACACAAGGAAGATTTACACATTTTAACCAGAAGTATTGACATATCCCAAACAACTTTTTAGAGTTTCTCATAGCTTAGGGCACACAAGCATAAAATACCTGATTATCAGTTCACTTTAAACTCTGCTCAGGGCAAAAGTGCACAAATTATCAAAATAAGTCAAACTTAAGTTAACAGCCCACTGCTCAAAGCAAAAGTGCAAATCAATAAAAATAGCTTATCAAAGTTTATGTTGTGTTTATCTAGAGTTGAGTAGACATTAAACACAACTTATCATGGAATTCTGACTGAAGTAAAAGTAGATGTCAGAATGAAATTTGAATGTTAATATCAGATGAGAACCAGGTTTTTTGGTCTAGTTGAATTAAAAATATTATTAATTTTAATACCTGACAGTTGGCCCATTACCAACATACTGCATTTAATAAACATTGCAACATAGTTTAAACTTAAGTTTGGTACAATTTAGACTTTTAGAACTGTGTTGAATTTGTAGGATATTAGATAATAATAATCAATGAGAGTGAATAAGACTGAAACTGAATCCTATCTGAGCATTAATTTACAAAATGGAATCCCCAGAAGACCTTCCATCTATGTAAACATAAAACAAAAAATTTGGTGCAATATCTGTACTATCTTTAGGATTCTAAGTTCTGAAATGCACCTTGTATCATGCCTCTCTTTCTTCACAGTATAGAAATCAAAAGACTCTTATCTTAACCCCAGGTCAAAAACACATGTACGATATATTAGATCAATTACGTTCAATTTCTTTGATAATTCTTGACTAAATGATAAATGTCTATAAGAAGATTCTGGGATACTAACGAGAATTTAACGACCTTAACCATCAATTAGCACTTCGTTAGCCTAACTTTAATAAATATTTCATCTAATTAATCAAACTTTAAACTATCAAAAATCCTATCAAGGAATAGATGTAGTTCACAATTTTTGAGATTTTTTTCTGAATCATACAGAGCAATAAATTTGATAAGCAGAAAGAAGGCAATTATATGAAAGTCCCTAAATGTCAGTTAAGAATTTGGCACATATTCTCCTTTAACATAATAATGTTTACAATGTACGAGGCAGCCACATATATCATTAACTTAATTTGCATAATGGCAGAAGTTTTGGCACTAGACTAGGATTCCAAGAAGAGAATTGAAAAGAAATTCTTTATTCTCATGAATTCATTTTTTCAGCTCAGTCTAAAGGAGTATAAATCACAGACAGATTGTTACCAGTTGGTGGTAAGTTTTTTACCCTGATCTTAAAGGTATGTCTAACTGTTGATCAACCACTTGTCTTATTGACAGATGAAACAATAAACACCTTTTTCTACTGAATACTTTCTTCAAGTAGACCTGGCCTTCCACTTCACAATAATTTATCATTTTTTTGTCAAGTTTTGTTGAATACAAAAACGACTTATGTAGACTTGTCTGAATTTGTGATCAAAATATTCAAATGTGGTCAAAAGTTGTAGTGGATCACCAAAAACTTAACACCAACTTCCTAACGACTATGTCCTCAAGGGACCCATATCTTTTTACGTCTCGCAAACATTACAAAAGATAAAATCAGTGTCACAAGGTCAAGATTTTTTAAAAATTATCATGGAGTTTTTGACAAGGGGTCAGCTGTACAGATAAGGGACAAAGGACAGTAAACAGAAGTATCAGACCAGTGCAAAACGTTTTGTAATCCTTTTAGGCACGTCTCTAAACCCTCCATTCATTAAGCCATAATTATAATAATAATAACACAAACATCCTTTTAACATTGTGGTATTTAGTTAGGTGTGGTAAATATAGGTTCAAATCCTTTCACTTTAAAGTGGCTAGCTCTTGAACCAATAATTAATGTTTTTCAAATTCCAAACCAAAAACAATCGAATATGTAGTTAAAAGTTAGACATACCCAGTCTACAGAAAGGAGTATACAGTAATTATACATTTTATACGGTTAAACTGACCCTTTGAAATGGGGGAAAGGATTGTTGTAGGATTAAGGATTTGTTTCCCTGCTAAAGGATGTTTTTCAGAGCCTCTTTGTACTTAAGTATGGAATCAGCCTTCATAATGACATAAGTGACTTTTCTCTTATTTATCAATCAATTCAAGCAGGATTTGTCACTTTAAAAAACCTCACTTTTCTTTTGCTAAAGAAATCCTAACCTTTAATCAATGTGTTATCTGATTCAAGTCTACTAAAGTTTTAATGTAAAAATGTCTATCACCAATGATCGCTAATCTTGATAAAAACTCCTTTCACGTACAAGTGACGTATAAAAAAACACCTTTTGTATATTTGAACAATGAACAATAGAAATATAAGTAAAACGAACTCAAAAACAGTTGATTTTTGTAGATAAAAAATTATTGAAGAAATTATCAAGAAATTTCTGTTAGATTAATGTTTAAGATATTTAAATCTATGTTTTTATATTCTTCAATTTTAATAGAAAGCTTTTTTGTCTTTATTAATGGGACTTTTATCCTTGTAAATCATTGAAAGCATTTAATTTTCAACTTTACATTGGCGTCAAAACTACTTAATTTAATTGGCCTTTTAAGTTTTAATTTGAGACATCAACAGGGATAGTCAAAAAATTTGGAAGTAAACAAATTGAATTCCAACTAATACTAATAGATAGTAACTGACACAACATAGTCATTGCATACTTCCTCTACTCTACACAGTCAAAATATTATATTCATAAGATGAAAATCTACCAGACTCAGTTTCAGAGAAGAACTGCTCAACAAGTCAAATTATGTCTACATGTTATTCCTGTGATTCTACAGATGCTTTGAGCAATCAAAATTGTATAGAGGTAACTGATTGGCCAAAGCAATTTGGATAAGTATTGATCAAGTGGAATTGTTAGAAAGCAGAAGATTAATCTTACCTGTTGATTACAGTTACCACCAGGACCAACACGTAAATATCCACCACCACTAACGCTCGGGTTACCTTGGTGACATAGTTTAATATTCTCTAGAATCTTAGCTCGTACTTCCTTCATACTATAAACACAGATAGCCGAATCTTCTTCATCAAATTGTTCATTATAATGGGAGAACAGACCCACAAGAACATCTTGGGTAGGTTCTATCAATAAAGAGGCACGCAGATTCATAGCAGGTTCAATCACTGCTGCAGCTTTAATAATATTATAATCCTTATCACCGTCAACACATTTTAAAGGCATATCAGCATAGGAAAAGAAATTGGGATCATTTTGGCACAAATGAACTATTTTTGTAATATTTTGTACATCTCTAGTTGGATGGATTGAAGCTTTTTGTACAGTGAGAAAATAACTGAAATGCTTGGAGCTAAAACCAGCCACATATTCTATAGGATAAATAGAACTGACTTCACGTTTTAAATATATAGATGACGACCTTCCTTGAAGAACATTGGTAACAGCAGCAAGAGAGAACCTTTCACTTCGTAGACTTCGACTACTGAGAGCTGGGACTTCATCTCTGTAGATTTTATTTTCACGAGATTTACCAGTATATGTGGTACCTACATAAAGAACATCTTGATCATTGGGTCCAGGGGCAATGAAGGCGACTGTTGATGCATTAGGTTCATTGGCAGCTACAGCAAAATCTGTTATACTGTTTCCATCGTATAAAACTCTGAATTTGGTGATATCATCTAAATTTCTTCTTTCACAAGCACCTTGATAAATACTTCCACAAGTAACGAGTTTCCGTTGAGCATGATCAATGACTAGAATTTTATTGTAATTATCTTTCCGTTGCTTTGCATATGAACAGGTATCTGTAGCTGGTAAACAATCAGGACTATCATTTCGAGGTCCAGTTCCAATATCGAAAATTTTGGATAAATTTGCATTAAGTTGGTATATTTTGTTAACAGCACCTATATATACCATTCCTGTTTCATTGTCTATAGTCATTTTGTTCAGGTGGCCACCTAAATACACGCCACATACCACCTTTATAACAAGGCAAAGTAACAATGTTGGTATCTTAAAATTGACATCCATAGTGAATGTCCTATCTGTAATCTTCCACCTCCGTAATTCTCACCTTCTCTAAACTAAACCATTATCTATTGATCATAGGCTGTACCCTGAAATATACAACCAAATTATAATTAAATACCTTAGTATGATACACTGTCAATACAGGTAATATACACTGTCAATACAAGTCAAATACACTGTCAATACAAGTAAAATACACTGTCAATACAAGTAAAATACAGTTATGTATCATTGAAAACAGGCAATTGAAAAACATCATGCTAGAAACTAAAATATCAGATGAGACATCATACTAAAGCTATAAATATCAAAATACCAAGAATTTATCATTATCCAAAAAAACAAACCATTCCTTTAAGAATTATGCTTTGGACGTAAAGCTAAATGTAGAACACTGCAGCAATAAATCTGAGCCTGTTAACAAAAGTAAAAATTTCTGTCTGATTTACTCTACATGGTTTACATCTCAGCATCATATCTACTTAAAACCTGACCTAGCATCAGAATGATTGAAATAAACATTATCATATGGCAATTTAACCTGTTTGCCGTAATGTGCAACCAAATCTCTCGCGTTTTATAAACAACTTCTACAAATATCTGCATACAACATCAAAACATGTGCAATACTCGGTAAATGTGAAATTTTAGCCAGAAGAAAAATAAAACTAGATGCTGGAACCACATGAAGAGAAAAAAAGTCTAAAATGTCTGACAGTTTCAGGAATAATGTTGAATGATAAGGTTCCAGCAAAAACATACATGTACATTTCAAACATGCCTTCATAACTGATATTTATGATATAATTGAGGTAAAATATCTTTCTTCTAGACCTTCCTTACATTAGGGGAAAGATTCCATTTTCTTTAAGTATAATCATAAGCATAATATATATATGATAGCTGATTCACAATTTTCTTCAGATCTTTGAACACATAGAGAACACATTGAGATCATAGAAATGTAGCAAATAAAGCAAGTAAGACAACATAAAAATCATATTGAATACATTTCAGTTGAAAAACAGAAAGTGAAATTGAGATGGTCAGAACATGCAAGAGTAAGGTTACATTCCCACCAGAAGAGCACCACTCTGAACACCAAAAGAACAGAGAACTGATGTAATCCAGTATGGTCCTACTTTCTGTACTAGTGTTAGTACATCAGTTGATTATAAGTGGAATTACAAAACTATGAAGTGAAAAGTTATGTAAGACTAATCCATAAGTCAGATAGTTATGAATCAAATTACTAATATGATGCCATGTTCACTTAATATCTCAATTACAGAGTTGAACAGACCCTAACTCTTACCATATGTCAAGGTAGATAGAAACTTAATCATGTGAACTCACCAAAATAATCTTTTAAATTCCTTCATTAAATCAATCTGATAAATTATGATTTGAAATATTCAGAACACATGGAATGTTTCCGCTATTACTAGAATAAGTTCAATATATATGTTATACTTCATTAGTTACCTATTCAGTTGATGTCAGAATGCTAGTAAATTTCTGATAAGTTGGAATAAAAAAACATCTGAATTGACATTAATTTCACAAAGAGCTTATTTATCAGTACATCAAAAAAAATTCTAGTATCTCAAACACAAGTGACAAAAAAAAAACTCAACTGAGTTTCCTTAACAAAATACCTTTAAGAAATTCTCACTTCCTCACTTCACTTTCCACAGAAAATCTTATTCTGAAACCTGTTTTCTGAATTTGTTCTTTTAATAATATTGGGTGGGAAAGTAACATGTTTTAAAGCTAGTGTCCTAGATATTCTCAAAAAGACACATCTTGTTTTTTAACACAATTCATAACCTCTCAAACTATCACAAGATGAGTCTTTCAACTTCACTACTCACTCAATAGCAACTCTCAAAGCATTAAACCGTGATCAAAATGCATGGTGTGTTAGCCAGTAATGGCCACTTCAACTTGTGCCAATCATTTTACACATGTTAATTAAAGCCATCAATATTCACGGAAATTGTCAATTCTCTGATGCCATCTCATCAGAATGACTGACCATTCGTATTGGACAAGACTTGGTCAGAGTGGAAGACAAATATGGACTGTTTACTTATTTCAGTCTATCGCTAACTGACATTGAATTCACGTTTTAATCAACTATTGTTTGTTGTTAAATACAACAATGACTAGAATGAGACATCCCATAAACATGACAGTAAAATGGCTGTTTCTGACAACATGACATCACCCCAAAATGTCTAGCAGGGCAATATTGGTGAATGATTGTATTTGATTTGGTATTGAAAACATGATTTGTGAGCATTCAATTATATTTATTTCTACATGCTGTCAGCACTGTCAATAATTCAAGTAGTAAGCAGCCAGAGACCAGTCGACCAGATCACACCCATAATTTGTAAGTGACTACACTTAATTTCCGACCATAACATTCCATATATTAATGCCCAATCAAGGCATGCTGTTTACGACATATACAAGCAGTTCTCTCCCCTTGCCCTAACATTAAGGCACACTACAGGAGGTACATCTGCCTCTCTTAAACATTTGTCACAAATAAAATTGCCAGACACAATTAATTTCCGCTATGCTATAAATCTACTTTCATTGAATTTGATTCATTAGAACATGTTGTTTTTATGACATCAAATTCAATTATCTTGGATTTTTATGACAATGGCATCTTTATGCTTGTGAGGATGAAGTTTATGGAACAATTTCAACCTTTTACTCACAGCAAATATCAAATACAACCAATATCATTTCTTGTGCTTCATTTAATTCAAAGAAATCAAGCAAATGTCACCATGGGGAGGAAAAGTTTTTACTTTTACCTACTATAGTTTATTAGTTATCCTAGTACAAATAAAACCACAAAGAAATCTGTCTCATAAAAAAAATAATAATAAATGGAATGCCTTACCTTGTGGTAAAACAAATCGCATAATATAAACTTTCAATATTGTCACTCATAAATTAGTCACCAAAAACACAAAATTTAAAAAATACCAGACATTTTTACAAGACTTAGCAAGGAAAAGAAAGAAAAGTAAGGTTAAACTAAGTGACTAAAATAAAAACTCTGTTTAAATTAGAATGTTGACTTAACTAATTCTACAACTAATACCAACTACCTGTCGTCAAATTTTTCATAAAACATCCAAAATTAGATACAAATTACCTCTAAATTCCAAGCTGAAATGAGCACAAAAGAATCAACCCTTTACATTATTACTAATCAAGTCAAACTTTCTAATCACACTTGCTTTACAATACCATTGCACAAAAAAACAAGTAATCTTTTCAAAGAAGTCGGCTACATGAAACATGGTCTTTGTAGTTGTTGCGTACAGAGTTAAAGTTGAAATTGAACGGCATCTAAACATCACGTTCACATGTAATTTGTATTTACACAGGGACTGATGGGTAATTAAAGGTCTGACTAGTAACTGAACATAGTAATGAGAAATCAAGTGAATTGACTAACAATGAAGCTATGGTACTAGCTGAATTGACTATGAATTAAGTTTGATCTTGCTTAAATTGACCAACAATCAAGTTAGTCACGGATGTTTATGTTCAATTTAGATTAATCATGTCAAGGTTACTTTGTTAAGAAATTAAGAAAAACTGTCTTCAAATTCTTATCAACTCTTACAAGAATGCTTCCATCAAATTATTTCAAGATGCCTTACTAAATAGCAGTTCCTAACATTTAACAATTTAGTTCAAAAAATTTATTTCTATAATGTTCCCTTTAAAATATCACATATCCTTATGAATTTTAACTTGCAATCACATATTGAACCATGACAAATGTTTTGAATTCTAATTTGCAGTGAATATTACAAATTCTTACTGAACAAGGATTATGGCCTTTATCTTGTGACTAAAATTATGGCTTACAACTTGTAACTAATATTAGAGCTTATAACTCACACTAATGTATGATATTTGACTGTCATCCAAAATCTATTAATTAGTCTAAGTTTATAATAGGTTTAACGAAAGAGTCAATTATACCATGATATTGATTGTCACGCCATCTATATATAACAAACGTAATTTCTCTGTATGGTTTATTTTAATGCATTAATTATTCATTAATTATCGGTAATTTATCCTCCATTTACAATTCACAGTTTCTCTTGTAATCACTTTAGTTTCTACAGGTTGAGACAAGTGGGAGAAACATGATTAATACAAATCTTAAAATCTTACTGCATGAAGCTTAAGGTTAACACTTTTACCTGATTTACCTGATCTTCGATCTGTATTAATACTGAATGCTTCTAGATTTTATATGAACATTTCTCACTGTTCAGGATAGAATGGTTGTAATTAAAGTTATTACCTGAATTCAGTTACAAAAGTTCACCTGCTCGTATAATCCAACTAAAGTACAAAGAAATTATTGTATTGATTCCAAAGAGACAAAGTACACAATTTAAGTATTTAACAATTGTGACTGAATAATGAAGAATTCTGTTTTAAGTGATTCACAGAAGGAGAGAGTTATCAAACAGACTTCATGCATATCAATAACTGAATATCACCTAAGTTGGCAATCAAAATGAATCTAATGACAAGGTGTGAGCTAGTATTATATCATATTGACAATGTTTTTTCTACCATGAATCATAGAGGTAGAAATATTGTTCTATCAGCTGTTACACTTATTATTCATCTAGTTCAATTTCATAATTCTATTGTGCAATGTCGGGTCAAGCAGTAAACACACAGAAATCTTCATAGATTTCAAATTAAATATGTTGTGAGGAAAGTCTTTTATTCCCCAAAACAATGAATAGTGGTGCCATACAGTTGACATCATATTATTTTGTCACTAGACAGTCACAGATAAAATCTTCAGATGTATGTGGTTGATTATCATCCCAATTATTCTGATTTTTTCCAGAATACAAAATTCACAAATGTGCAAAAAGAAGTAATTATTCCACATAATATGCTCAAAGCATCCAGTGAAAAGTATGATTGTAACCTAGCAACAAAACAAAAGAAAATTCTTTAAAAAATATAAAATCATTTGCCTCAAGCTTCAATATCCATATAAAATTTGAGTGTATCAATGACACTTTCATTTGCCTTAATTACAGGTAGAGAAAAGTTTAAACTTTAGAGATACAATAGTCTTGTCAATCCAAATTATACAAATACAATACAACTGTTTCTTAAACCCTTAATTCAACATTACAATACAATTACCATACAATTGTAGAGTACTAGAGACTGTATAATGTAACTATAACCTGTATTTAATATACAGTTGACAACCTAGAGGTTATATAATAATCAATAGAGGGTGAATCCCTGGCACGTTTTCTAACAATCTATGATGTTAGTTCAGCTGGTTATCCTATCATTTCATTAATTAGACCCCTCTACTCTACCATTCATCTAATCTACATCTCTTATCCACTCAATTATTTCTCATCAATGATAGAATTTGAAAAATTCATTCATACATGAACTTTAGAATATTTTTCATTTGAACATCAAACAGTCCAAAAGGCTTCAAACTTTCAATAAAATTACTGGACTTCCCTCAAGCCATGAACAGAATGTCCTTTTCCTTCCCGGTTTCCACCGAAGGTTCTCTCCCCCATTTTCAAATTCCACCCTGGTTTTTTCATCCTAGTGATTTCCTCCTTAGTTTAGTATTTGGAGACCACATTGAAATCATAGATGATAAGGATTGAAAGACACTGGGCTGACTTTTAACAGGCATCAGAATGTTTTCTTACCTGGAGCGAGATCTAAACCCTTGGCACCTTACTAGCAGACGACAATCCAACTTCGTTTACATGGAATTTGAAAGAACCACCACAACAAACACAGTTAGTCCATGGCAAAATAATAAATATATAGATTTGGTTTAGAAATTGTTCACTATTTACCTTTAACTGTAGACTTGCGTATATATCCCTATGTTGTCTCAAGTAAAAATATCCTCTAAATGACTGCTAAAATCCAACTAAATATTTTTCACACTGCTATATACACACTTAATCCTGTAGTTACAAATATACTTTAAATCTTTTAACTAAATTGAAAGTTTTCACAAGTTTGTTTCTGTCTAAGTACAGCCAGTCACTACCAACTGACCACAAACTGTCTTACAGTGGCTAAACCTACAAACTAACTAGACTGACACACTCCCTGTTAGCCTGCCGTGTTCTAGACCAATAGTTTTATGGTTCAGCTCATGAAGTCAAGAAGGTGCCAGGGGTACAATTAAGCCACTCCCACATACGTGATCAGTGAAGTGGAACACCACACAATGATTAACACCTTATAGATTGAAAAAAAAAGGCAGCCGGCTTCAAGGTGTTCTTACTCAATATCATTACAATAGATGACTCAATAAAACTATCTCTTACAATCAGTTGACAAAAACTTGGTTATATCATCCCACCTTTTTACTTTTATCATTCTAATCATAAAAACCTTTTCAATTTTTTCAAGTCCTTTTATTGACACCTTTTGAAATTTGACTGACTTCTGAATTGGCGTCATCAAGTAATAGTAAAAAGTTGATTGTTAATTCATTGATAAAATATGTGTGATTAGTAGGTATTCAGTTTCAACTGTTTTTATTTATGATTATACTTCAGAAATATGTTTGTCTATTGATTACAGATACATCCAATAGTACAACTAATTAAAATCTATACTCAACATTTTCCCTGCTTTAATTGAGAGGGATGAGAGGGATAAGACTTTCATTTTGTAAGCATTTTCTAATACAATGCAACACATAGCTCAGGGTACGAAAAAAAACCCAGAAAAGCAAATGTCTAAATTTTGCCCAAAACCAAGGTATCACAATATAAAAGTCAAAATTCATAAATAAGAAATTGGAAATCATACCAAAATGCAAAACCAAGATTATATGCCAAAATACAAAAGCATTGATCTGACAGAATTGCATACACCATGATTTTAATGAAATGATATTGGGAAGGTCGCATACTGAGAACATCTGTACATTTCACCGCATATTTAAAATATTCTGTCATGTATAGAATAGTCATATTAGAATAAATATAGACTGGATGTTCTAGATACATAATCAATATTATAATAATTATTCTAGCATAACATTATTATTAATATTTCATATTAACTAGATCATTATACATATTAAATACCCTTTAATACTTCTTCCTTATAATATAGTTCTGCTTCAATTAATGCTTTGCTACATTAGAAAAGATGAATACTTCATACAATATTTAATATTTTTGTAGGGGCTGTTCATTTAACATTCAGGAATAAATGAAATGATATCCTTGTTAACTATAAAGCTTGAATTTTAGTAATCGTAACAACATCCAATCAATTCTGATCAAATTTGTGAACAAATTAAATGATCAGCTGAGCGGCTGCAGATTCCAACCACTGAAGTCAACAACCACATCCAAATTTTGGTAGAACGTAGAGAGGAGCGTATGAGGAGAACAGGTGATTATTCAAATAATCTAACATGTAATGCCAAGATGTCTTTTCGCAATTTTCTATCTTCAAGTTGGACCAAAAGCCTACAATTTCTAGCTAGAATATAATGTGGACAAGAACCTATGAAAATAAAGAATACAATAGTATAATACTGAAGACAAACAGCCTAGAGGATAATATAACAGTAAAACTGGACAATCTTATCTCAGTCTAATGTCTTTAATCAAATTAAAAATAAACCAGAAAAGAAGATAATATCTGACTGCTTTGATGATGTAATTATCATCTAGAATGAACCAGATCTGAATAAGAGTTTAACATTTCAATTGTCTACCACACCCACAGATGTAATTAAAACCAACTACCATCCACCCCTACTCAATTTTCTATTATACTCCCAGCCTGTGGAAAATCATTTCTTAAGCGAAACCCTTTAATTTCGCTGTAATTTCCACTTGTTACACTGCCAGTCTCCATCATAAAAAGCACACTGTTGCTACGGCTTTAAATTGGAAATCTTATAATGACTAGGTTGGTCCTTCAACACAAAACGATAACACCAGACATAAAGTTTTAGGAGGCAGCGTTAAATGTGCATTCTTTAATTTGTGTCTCTTTAATATTTCATTGAAGCCATTTTTATGAAGTTTTCAAAATTAATAGTGCACTTTATGTGAGATTAGTAAACTGTCTTATGTTCTCACAAGAAAACTTTGAGGTTGGTGATATTTCAAATAGTAATAAGGCAAAAAAAGTAACTTGTCTCAAATCCAAATGATTCCTGCACAGCAATATATCATTTTCAACCAACTTAAGCAACACTTATAATATGCTACTACCTTCAAGAAAATAACAGTTCTTATGAATGTAAATTTTATCAATGATTTTAATTTCTACAAGAGATCTCAACCACCTTAATTTCAATTTACTCATTCATATCGAGGAATCAAAGCCTTTATATTCTAATAGAGTTTAGAAGGAAGACATGTTTACCTAGTTTTTCTCAGCCCACCCTTAGGCTGGTTTCAGACAACACATCTTACATTACATAACCTTCTAATTACGCCACAATTATTTCCTTTGATTTCCTTCCAGGCCTCAGGCAAGGGAGATAATCAAGGCTGAAATCAAGATGGCTAAGCTAGTTGATGAGAGAGATAGACCAGTTTTTGTGGTATCAATTTAAGTAAACTATAATTTCTATAAACAATCAGGCCTTTGAAATTCTGTCATATCATATTAAAAATCAACATGTCTATTAAACTGATATCTATCTTCCTACATCTTTTATTTTGAAACAATCTAATTGAAAGTAAACATATCAATTTGTCAAGTTTGGTAAACAGGTTTTGCACCTTCCATATTGATACTGACAGAAACTTGAAGAAACTTTTATCACCAACTCTTCAAGCATGGGAACACTTATTATAGAGCACATTGTCAAACAGCATACTATGGAAAATTAATACAAAACATTACAGTTCCCCACTGCTTTTTTATGAAATGTGTGTAGAATTTTCGACTATGTCTCTCCTGCTTTAGTAATAATGCCTTACATGGTATACACAAATCATCTGAAATTGTATCTATCAAAATCTTCAAGATCTAAATAATTTTTCCTTTGATGATTAAAATTAGTTACCAAATATCAATTGTTTGCACCTTTATTTTTAGCAAATTTATCGGAGTGTGTACATTAGGTATCAAACATGATCCAATATTGACACACAACAGCAGATCAAGCTACTTCAAAAAGAATTTAGTGAGAATAAAGTTGACGTAGCTACTCTGAACTGTTCGATACAAACAGAAAATATGTAACAAAGCAGATGAAGTGTTATACTTTCTAAACAATATGAAGTCAAGTAGTGGAATGGTGTAACATAAAGAATTAAACTGATGTTTACCTATAGATTAAAACAGATAATCCATTACTTATCTCCTACTTAAGCTGGATTAGAAAACAAAAGGTTACAACACACCTGTATACCTTAATGAAGTAAGATCAAGGGAGTTCCAACTAGCCCTTATAATCCTGCTTTACCTTAATCTACATCTGAATAATGAATAATGACATTAATAATAATAGCAATGAATCATAACTATTAAAAACTATTTTAAGGTTTGTTATAAAATCATTTAATAATTATTCTGCAGAATTTTGCACTCCCTATGAAGATCCACAAAATATATAACAATCACTTTTTCTACAAAACAAAGATTGAAGTGCTTTTGATTCTTGAATAAGAATTAAAATCAGTATTTGAGCACCAATTTTTTTTTTTATAAATTTTGAGCTTAAAAGTGACTTTATGGGGAGTAGTGAAAGGATTTGTCGGACTAAAATGTAATCATTATCAAAAATCTTCATAAAACAAAGTTGTTTTTGTTGAATATCAGATTACTCAAATTAAGATAAAGTAAGCCTGCGGTGATGGGCCACATTAAAGCAATAAATATCATTGACAATGTCACCTAATTACCTTAGAATTCCAATAATTAGACACTTTCAGACAATAAATTCTTATTGAGAATTAAAGACATTAAAAGGTAATAATTGAGGCCACCCTCAGTTTAATGAGAAAGATTAATTAACAATGGAAGTCATTAGTAAACAATTCCATCATTATTTCTTATTTTCCACACAGGAATTAAAATGTAAATCCCTAACTCATCCTACTGTGACAATTACTACGGAAAGTGGTTTCCCTTGAAGCCACGCTTCATTGGGGGTCTGGGTAATGAAATATAATAGCTATAGGGAGTGTAAATATCACAGGGTGCTATTGGTGTCATATGTCTTCCCTTGATTACTGATCCTTTCGTACCTGGCCCCACTTGGTTACTACATGATACAGTTAACCCCTAAATCCCATTATCAGGGATACAGATCAATGGGGGCCGACATGGAAATCTGTGTAGTTGTTTGGATGACTCTGTGTGCTAAATGTTTAAAAAATTCCCTTCAATGCACATTGTAGCAAGTTTGAAACCCATTCAAGAGCTGAATGTAAATCTCAATTTCATTGTGAACAACCTATGTACAATCATCAATTCAATGTTTTACACAATAAAACTTAAACAAACCAGGAACAAACGTCACAAGTCTGTAATAAGAGAGATAGAGGAAGTCCACTTACACAACAAATAATATTGGTCATGAGAAATTGTTCAGTCCTTAATGACTACAAACTGAAATTATACCATGTTAAAATCCATTAATACCACAAAATAATATTAAGCCAGACTCAGC
Source organism: Lottia scabra (assembly GCA_029955415.1). Lineage (NCBI taxonomy): Eukaryota > Metazoa > Mollusca > Gastropoda > Lottiidae > Lottia > Lottia scabra. Next base: position 1,530,272 of record JARJEI010000034.1, read on the forward strand.
TCGCAATAAGCAAAACCTTCTGTTGCTTTCCCTTTTGCTTCAGTAGCCAAATAAAGCCATTCAACAGAACAGAACTTTCATATAAAATCATGGCAGATGTACAAGTCAAACAAATTGCATAAAGTTATATTGCTGATGTCTGAATGTAATTTATTATCGGTGGGTTAGATCTAATGCTAACAAGTTGAAACAGAGAAAAAACAACATGGCAACAAGATTTCTATTAATGTTCTTGTTTTGATATTTAGAAAGTAAAGTTGTATAATGAGAGGAAAAGGGACACCTGTAGAATCTGTATTCAATTACTTTGATTATTTAAATGAGAAAAATATTTAACGATTCTGCTTCTATTTACTCATTTCCTTTTCTTAGAAATTCTTAAAGTTATATCTTCGTCTAATATCCACTCAAACAACTCATAAACTAAGCTTAGCTCATGATGGATTCGTAAACCATGAATAGTACCTATTCTTTATTCTTCAAAGTGTTCATGGTATGCTTACTCTTCATAGCACATTTGATTATGAAATATTACATATCAATTTGATTTGAAATAATGTTAAATCGCTATCACTGATTCAAAGTATCAGAAGTATCAATGCCTTTAATCCTGAATAGTTCAATTAAGCTCATATTTTAGTATGAATATATGATCAGATATGACCAGGTGTGGTATAATGGCATTATTATGTTTACCAGTTTCTATTCATTAGTAAATACATATTCCATAGATTTATAGAAATATTTATTATGACACTTTAGAAAACTATACAATACCAATGTTGATTTTATTACATCTTTATTCAAAGAAAAACAAACCTGTGCAGCAAATATATGAAATATTCCTTCAAAGCCATATGTTGTGAAAAGAAATTAAAATGGCCCACCTTTATGCATTTTCACGACTGCACCATACAAACCTCACTGATCTCCTTAAGAGAAATTCTTATCTTTTCATTTTTCACAATTTGCAATTTCTCAATAAAATTTGTCACATTGAACGACCATAGCATCCCACTTATTTTGTCAAAAGGGATTTGGAAAGCAACTGACATATCATTATCTTGTAAAAACTAATGTGTGTATGCCTATAAGTTTCAGTTTCAGGATTGAAACAACAATATTTAGTGTTCCATCAAGCAATTTGTAACTTGTGGTGTAGACTTATTTCAGTGGTAAGTGGTAACACAATGATGTTGTAAAAAAGTTAGTTGCAGTGCGTTCTAGCGAACGCACTGCTTTGTTTTCATAATGTATGTTTTTTTTTTTTGTCTACTTCTGGTCACGCTAATTCGGTATGAAGGGAGCATACCACACATTATCTCATAAAATTTTTTACTATGCCTAACTGCACGGTATTAGGTGAATATAAAATGATGCATTTTTGTCCAACAGGAAATGACGTATGGCCAATAAGCCCAATTTAATGTTTTTACCATTTTCATCTCTGATTTTCAACCGATTTTGATGGAATTTTTTTTGTTTATTTTATTAACCGATTGTCTTCAAATTGGGGGTTTAAAAACATGCATTTTTAAAACTTTGTCGCTGACTTTTTGAAGCACTTTTTTGACAATTTTTTCAACTTTTGCAATTTTATTTTGATAATTATGAAAACTTACATATGCATAGACATTTTGATGACAAACAAAATGATCTTTTCAAAAATATCAAATCACTTCCGGTTTTGACGTCATTTGCTTGTAAAGTTGAAATGTCAACTTCCGGAATAATGAAGATATTCTAAAAAATCTTTTTGCAATGTGCTAGTAATCATTATTCACAAAATATAAAATGATAAAATCTGACCCAGCTGTTTCGTATCGGCCGCAATCTTGAACTGACTGAGTTTACTTTAAATCGAAATTCAGAATCAGGGAATCATCCGATTTCAATAAAAATGATGTGTATGGAATCTACAGTCGATTGCTAACAAAACATGGGAAGCCGATTTTTGAATTTCGATTCAGTTTTTTTTTTATTTCCGGTAAACAATTTTCAGTAATAGTCAAAACTTTTAAGGCTCATATCTTATGACCTTGACCTTGAGTGACCTTGTGACCTGAACAAAGGTCATTGCCCTTGATGAGATCTATCAACTGATGTATTCATTTTTGCTGTCCGATGTCTACTTCCGGTTTTATAGCCATTTGAAAATGTCGAGTTTTGGCTTTAAACAGCTCTGTCACGTGACCTAATTCATGTACGTCACAAATTATCTTTTATTATTATCACGCTTTATCTCCTGTTTCCAAAAATGTATAACACTAGATATTTCGATCAAAATTGCTTTTTCAAATTTTGTTCTTTGTTCTATAGTAACTCAGATAGAAAAACTATAGAAAAAACACGTGTTATCTTAATTACGGATTTCATAAGATAAGTTACAATTTCTTCTTAAGATATGGAAGAACATGACTAACAAAGAAAAAAATATGATAAAATTGTAACCGGAAGTAACACGCTGGCCACCATCTTGAAAAGAACATGTTTTCTTTAAATCGAGAGAAGTGAACAGGGTATCATCCAATTTGTATAATATTGATGTCTAGGGCATTTTCAATCTATGGCCAACAAAATGATGACAGCCAATTTGCTAATTTCGATTGTTATGTTTGCCTATTTCCGGTAAAAGATATTCAAAAATGACAAAAATTTTCAAAGCTCATTACACGTTACCTTGGATTTGGGTGACCTTATGACCTGAACAAAAGTTATTGCCCATGATGAGATCTACCCAACGGTGTATTCATTTTTGTTGTCCAATATTTACTTCCAGTTTTATAGCCATTTAAAAATTGTTAGTTTGAACTTTGAACAGCTCTGTCACGTGACGTCACGTCACAAAATATCTTCTTTTCTTATTACGCTTTATCTCCTCTTTCCAGTGATATACAACACTAGATATTTTGATCAAAATTGCTATTTGGAATTTTGTTCTTTGTTCTATAGTAATTTGCGTGGTCTTTTGGCGGGAAAAAAACACGTGTTATCTGAATTACGGATTTCATAAGATAGGTAACAATTTCTTCTTAAGATATGAAAGAACATGACTAAGAAAGAAAAAAATTTGACAAAATCGTAACCGGAAGTAACACGTTGGCCACCATAATTTTGACGTTTATGGCATTTTCAATCTATTGCCAACAAAATTAGGGCAGCTGAATTGCTAATTTCGATTATGGTGTTTGTCTATTTCCGTTTTAAGATATTCAGCAATTATTGGAACACTTTTAAAACTCATAACATGTGACCTTGCTATTTGTTGACCTTATGATCCGAACAAAAGTTATTGCCCGAAATGAGATCTATCCAATGGTGAATTCATTTTTGTTCTCCAATATTTACTTCTTGGTTTATGGCCAAATGAAAATTGTCAGTTTGAACCTAATTCGCGTACGTCACAAAAAATCGTCTTTTCTTATTATGCTTTATCTCCTCTTGATATATAATAGTAGATATTTTAATCATTTTGCTTTTTTTTTTAATTTGGAAATTTTGTTCATTGTTTTAAAGTAACTGCGTGGCTTTTTTGGCGCGAAAAAACACTTGGTTCCTAAATTGTGGATTTTTAAAGAGAGTGGACACATTATTTTGAAGATATAAAATGACATAACATTCATAGAAAAAAAAAGGATAAAATTTGATCCGGAAGTAACTAGTAGACCACCAACTTGAAATGACCAACTTTTCTTTAAATCGATATAAGTGATCAGGATATCATCCGATTTACATAATGTTGATTTCTATAGCATCTTCAATATATTACTAACAAAATGGTGACAGCCGATTTCCTAATTTCGATTAAAAGTTTTGTCTATTTCCGGTTAAAGAAATTCAGCAATAGCAAACACTTTCAAAGCTCAAAACTCGTGACCTTGACGTTTGATGACCTTTTGATCTGAAGCTATTGCCCTCGATATCAAATGATGTTTTACTTTGTGTATTCCGATGTTTACTTCCGGTTTAAAAGCCGATTGAAAATTGAGATTTTTAACTATAAACAGCTCTGTCACATGACCTAATTTATATGCAGGACTAAAATGCAACCGTTCAAGGATGTTTAAATTGCGCACTGCTCAGTACCGTTATCACGGTTCTAGTTTCAATTATTTTCATTTTAAATTTTCAGTAGAATCATAGTTATAATAAACTGAAAAATGTTACATTAAAATTGTCCATGACCTCAACAGACCTGATCTAAAATGATTTTCATGCCATGGTGAACACAGCAGTCAACTGATCACAGTTTATCTTGAAACGGTCTGAATTTCTAATCCAAATTAATCTCTAATAGAACCTAGAAGATAGCATACAGTTATTAGGTATTTTATATATTAAATATATTTACAGTCTCAAGATAAGAGTGATATCAAGTATATAATTTGATAAGAGACTACATCAGTCTTATCTCTAATATTTCCTGTGGCTAATCTTTACATTGAAGATATCATTGAAATGTCTAGAAAAACAACATTATGTTTCTCTATTACATTGCATACATTTATATCTAGCTGGCAACAATAATAACAGTTGGCTATTGTTTTGGTAGACATTTTACTGAATTCTATTCTACCATCAAGATTTTATCACATTTCAATCAAGAAATTTCCCAGCATCTAATCTGGAGCTTCCTGGTTCACATGAAATCTTAAATATACACAAATAGGTACAAGGAATACAATTGAAAAGTTTTGTTCTAACTATAGGTGTCATAAAAGCCATTATTTTCTAAAAGTGTTGGTAAGGAATACCAGAATATTGAGGGGAAGAGAACCCTTGTCTTCTTCAGCTAAACCTGTGCCTACAATGCCAACCATGAAGAGGAACTGTGGAAAAGTACAAAAGTACTGTTTGTGTAAATCAACAGAACATTTATCTTTCAACACCATTTTTATCAACATCATTGTTTGATATTCAGAATTATGTTCAATATTTACAACTCTTAGAGTGTCTTTAAATCTTCACCAATATTCATTGATTTCCATTTTAAATACTACAACAACATGTATTTTATTACTAAATATTTGAATTGTAAATTTCGTATCTGTTTTTCTTCAGATGAAGAGAAAATAAGCCATTAGCAGTCCAGACTTGTAAATTATGGACGACAGGAAGATGACTGCTGATGACAGGAAATGGTTTCTTATATTGTCCAGAACCCCCATTTCCCCATTTCCACTTCTAAGTAGTCACATATCTTCTAGAAAATTAAAGAAAATGTTTTTTTTTTAGTCTGGATGACATTTAGTTTAGTTAAGTTTATACTTTTGAGAGTATTGTTCTAAATTGACAAAAGTCACATCTTGCACAGGAAACATATGTAAAGTACAATCTTCAACTTTTGTTGCACATCAAGGGGTGGCCATCTTCTGCTTATTGTTAGTGTAATTCTGACCGTTGTAAGGTATCAAAAAATCATGTCTCTGAAAGTGTAACCAGGCCATGAGCCTAAGTAACAGAAAATTTACAAGTGCAAGTTAATAAATGACTACTTCTGACAATACAGTTCAAACTATAAATCCTACAAATTGAAGTAATCATTAGACATCTGACTCAGTTGGTCACTGATGTTATAGGTATCAAATGTAAATAAATTGATGTCAAAGGTCAGAAATGAATGATCTATATAATATACATGTATATCTAAAATTAAAGATAGGCCAATTAGTGTGCAATGAAGGAAATTTTGTAGATGAAAGCAGAAAACTATTAGTAGGAAATGCAATTGTGAGAATTCTGACTTCTATCAAAATCTGAAGCAAGATCGCTCTCCATATTCTTTCAGCAAGACAATCATCATTTCAAATGTCATTGACAAAATTTACAAATTTATGAGAAGTCCAACTTGAAATGTTATTTTCTCATGGCAATAGAAGAGAGAGTTAAAAATAGAAGTTTATAATGATCAATATACAGACAAGAAGTAATTTTTATCATTAAAAAAATGAATTCCTGGCTGTCACAGGTGGTATTCTCAGAGGATCTGTCCTCATTAAATTTTTTTTACCAGTCAGTTATGTTCTAGTTTTGTTTCTACAATCTGTTTTTGACATGTATACATATTTGTGCCATAAATTTCTCAGCAAGTGCACTTGTGCAAGAAAGAATTCCCTCTTTGATAATTTTAACCAATAGAATTACTGACTGACAGATCATGCGAAGTATTTAATGAATTAACACCTGTGGTAAAAGCTTAGATAGGAGGTGGGTCAGTTGTGAGAAAAACTGGTACCCAAATGCTAAATACTTTTTCATGTATAGTTTGATATGTGATGCACAATTTCCCTTTTCTGTCTTTATTGCAACATACAGTTCTTTGCAAATAGCGAACAAATACTTTCAGAAAATGTTTTCCAAGTCAGACCATCTGTATCATTGATCAAAATCCTTTAAAAATAGGCATGATGTTTCATCCTTCTAACCACTGCACTTAGCTTTAGAACAAATACAACAAGTATGAAATATCATAAAATTTTAAGATTCATTTCCTTGAATCAATGTGGCCTTGAGGAGTCAAACTTTTTAACAGCCATCAACAGTATATTTTCTTTTTTACAACAAAAATGATATTTCCTTGTTTTTACATATCTCTGAAATAAGCGGCTTTAAACCAAATGTTTCTAAATACCATCAAATCTCAAATTGTAACTTACCATATCTAGAGAGATAATCCCTTGTAATCCAGATTAATGATGTTTTTTAAGCAGATTGAGTTTTTCTTGTGTTATCACAGTTCACTTGTACAACTTCTCTGAAAGTAAAGAGAGAAATGTTGAGAATACATCAAATAATATAGTAAACATGTTCCACGACTCTTATACAAACTTCTCCTCACTGCTAGCTAGCTCTTTACCATACACTAGTAGTACTTGATCAATTAGACCACAACCCTGGGGCTATACGCGTCTTCGAATGTCATCTTATATCTCTAAGGTGATTCCACACTCGCTTCAATACACCCTCGACACCTTTATCCAACCTATTAATAGATTTAATTATCCTTAATCCAAAAATTACTATCTGGAGGTTGTACAAGATTATAATTATGAGCAGCATTTCGACACAGTTTCTGACAATGTATGTAAATAATATACCAGATAATTACTAAATTATGTCCCATTATTTTCTGTGACACAAGTGCTATTTTCACAAGGGTTAATCAGTTTTCTATTCTCAAGTTTAAGCTTACAATGTTTGAAACATTGCTTGCAAAGAAATGTTTCACATTAAGAATGATAGAGAACACCTCACATATTTCTTTCAAATCGGTCTGATTCAAAATCTACAGAAACACACCATTGAAAACACCTGTAAAGGTTAGCTCTATAACCTGACTTGCTGAAAACCTTCCAGTATACAAATACAAGTTCCATCTTTTTTAGTCAAAAACAAATTGTTAGCTTTCAACTGAAAAAAAATTTTAACAAGAAAAATTGAACTTGAACAAACTAAGTACCCTGGAAAGACTTAATTCTTACATTCTGTGATATAGAGATGGAAAAAGCTCTGAAACTAAAAAATTAAACCACACACCTTCAATAAAAGAATTAGACTTCTGCTACAATAGCACTCACATTTATATCCTCCGAGCAAAAAGTTAATCCAAAGAAACTGACCACATGGTAGAGTAAAAGGTCTGTAAACATGAATGAAATAGCCACTAACCATGTAGCACCTAACTGTCTATGTTAAACATGTAGTTAGAGAGAAATGTTGTATGTAATTGAGAAAGTATAACACAGAGTAGATGTGATGACATATTTACGAGGCTGTGTGAGAACAAGTGCTGTGTTGGGAGAAAATTGAGCCAATTCATCAAACTACAGTGGCAATGTTGAGAATGTAGAAGGTAGTGTGAACAGTCACTCACTGATGATGGTGACAAATCTACAAAACATGGACAATGATTATAGCAAAAATATATGTTCTATTTCCCAATTTGTAATCTATAAGAAAACTAATTAGCACAATTACCATTTGATAACATGTAAGTTTATACTGAAAGATTCATTTTTTAAAGATATAGCCCATATCATTCCTAGCCTAGAATAAGACAACTGAGTTCAAGATGCAAGAGCTGGCTTCTCTCCAAAACGCAAAATTACAAAATGCTATTTGGTTCAAAGAAACCCCACTTCAGAGGCAACCATCTAAAACTGTTATTTGATAAATACAAGACAGCCAAAATTTTCATTGTTTATTAAATTGACAACTTAATTTTTTCACACTGCAAATAATTTGAAAACATCTTTACCAACCTTACTTTGGTTACACCTAATCCCAAATTCTTTAAAAAAAAATCCTCAAAATCTCCAAAGAATGATTACCGAATTAGCAGTTAAGTATTAACTTCTCACTGGTTTCACTAATCAGACAACACATGGCACCATCCAGAAAACATCACTCCATTTCAACTGACAAAACAATTCATAAAACTATAAAATATACCATTTTCCCAGAATCTATCAAGTGGTTTTCACAATTCTCAAAAACACCAGCACAGAAAATTAAATGCTAAACATATATACAGTTTATATTCTCAGCAGCAGGCTATATTAAACTCTGGCATAGCAATTACCTCATACTGGTGATTCTAGCAGACACACAAATAAAACAGTCTCGCAGAAAACTACACACAGAACAGTATCACAGCCGACTTCAAATATCTTCACTTTTACTTTGCTATTAGATATCCAATGTTAACCTTATTGAAACTACTATGGAATCTGGCCTCTGCCATTCCCCAATGTTTGCATTACATAGCAGTTTTATGGAGGAATGATAGGGGCAAAAATAAGTGAAGCCATCTGTCTAAATAACAATGGTTCAGAAACTTTCATTTTCAATATAACTCATATAGCTAATGGCAAGGCTCATTCAATCCTTTCTAATGTTTTTGTTTCAGTGTTTTTAGCAACTTTTATTTTTCAAAATGAGCCTATTTTTTCCAAATTATGTTTCTCTCAGCAAGCACATGAGTAAAACATTGAGATTTTTTGCTCTAAGACAAATACAGCCGAGTTCTAATTTCAAGAATGTTATTTTGAATGTGCCTCATATCTTTGACATGCTTAATATTTCTTTTAATATGTTATTTTAAAGTTAAAAAATCTGCCAAATATTTGTATACTTAGAACATCTTTAAAATGTTTGTAGCCTGTATCTTGATGTTTGAAGATCTAACTGATTATTAAATTCCAATAAAACATATGTTACTGTACAATCTCTTTATGTCTAGCTTCAAATATTCTCTTATAATAACATAGAATTCATATTACTTATATCATAAATAAAGAAGCATTATATCATGATATACTTTATGTATTTATTTCACTGATTAAAAAGCTTTTAATTTTTAACGATGTATCAATAGAAGTTTCATCAACCAAAATAACTCAAAAGCATGGTTGAAATGTTTAATCAAAATGGTGATTGCCTCCAGACAACAGATACAAAAGTCTACAGATTTCTGTTAAAGTTTACTTTTTCATAAAATTCAAAGCTTGCTGCCCACAGGCCACATCCAGAAACAATATAACAAGAGAAGCCAAACATAAATATTACATTCTTGAACATCCTATATTATTTTTAGTAACAATTGAGCAGATGGACATTGGACAAAAAAGATGAAGCATTAGCCCAGAGCCAAAATCAACAAAAAAATATGAAAACAAACATGGCTACCAACAGAATACGCCTACTTTAATCAAGTTAATGTGGGCGTTTAAAAAAATATTGTTTAAGTTCTGTTATTCATTAGTGTACTTTCATAAATGCATTTGGACAAACAAATGTTGTTCATCAAATTAATTTAGCATTATATAAGTAAGTTGAAGGTCTGGATAATGTTATCTTGGTCAGCTGGATAATTCAAGATAAGGTAACTCTCATGGGCTTTATGATAATTAGATCATCTACATCCCTGGTTGAATATTTGATAGAGTTTTAATGAAAACAATTTGTGTAAAAGTTGAAAATAATGTAAGGTATTTACTTAACCACTTGGGAACAATTTGAGCTAATTTATCAGTGAGTGTTACAATATGCCTGAAAGCAGCAATTACTTACTACAATAATTATTGGTGAATTTTTAATTTATACCACCTTTTATTGTTGTATGTAGTTAATTTATTTAATAGTGGATGATGGTTCACCTTAATACACCGAGTTCATTTAGCTCGTCATCATCATATATCTGTAGGCTATGAAATATTTCTGATTTGTATGTGTTAGAATGTAGTTCTCTTTGTCGATAATGAATTGTTTTTCCTAAATATAAGTGTCTCCTACCAAAATATCTACATGCAAGTGTTTGTAATGAATGTCAAATACATGATCAATCAAAATTTAAAATATCATTGTCTCTTCTTTCAAAAAACAATCAATGTGGTCTTAAATAACCCCTGTTATGGGCCGTTATGCTGGTCCCATGAATGAAATGTATTCTACAATATTTTACAACAGAGCAATCTGTAGGTTGTAGAATATTCTTTTGGATATTCAGTTGTCTAACCTTTGAGAAAATACTGATTACATATCATAAACCAGACACCATGAGCACATCTTTCTTTTCTGTGTTTTATCATTCTGGTTACCAAAATATTTCATAGACAAAGGAGTAATTGTCTGTATTTCTTATCAATGGTTTCCTTTTTCTTCATGTAAAATAATAATCTGTCAATTTTGTGATTCATAACTTTCTAAATAATACATCATCTGTTTTGAAGGTGAATGTCAATCACAGTTATCTAACTTTGATGACCAAAAGATGGAATGAGAACATAGATCACAAACTTGTATAGGAACCTTAAACAAACCTTCTTTTGTCAAAACAGAACAGAAATTTGGCAACAAAGAAGAAATTTATCCCAATAGAGAAAACAATGCAAGAAAGGAAAGCATTGCCAGGTTAATTTTCACCATTGAAAAAATAAAGAATTAATGCAGAAAGGTTTCAACAAGTAATGAAGAAGTCATTGAAATACATCTGGAAATCCAAGAGGAGTCTTATAAATGCCATGCCATCTTACTTCAGATCTATTTATAGGCCTCAAAGGGGCAGTGATTAGCAGCCTAATGCAATATGTACAAGTTGAAATCAACAAGATAATTCTGCTTTACGTTTATTGCCTCAGTAACAGTGAATTGTGGTGTACAAGTAGATTGATGGAAAGCTTTTGTAATAATGAAGACATGTACATCAATAAACATTCAACATGGTATTCACAAGGGAAGTAATTTAGTCATTCCACAACCATTTTTTTTACTTCTGCTAACATTGTTGAAAATCTCCACTTATAAATCAACTGTGTGTGTGTAATATTAGACAAGCTGTGTAAATCAATGTGTATGAAGAGCAAGAGAGTTTGAACATCTGTGAATGTCATTACAATTTAAGCTTGAACAGTTACAGAACAGTTACACATTCTAGAGGTAAACTTACCTACACACTTATATAACTGAAAGAACCTCTTCTTTTCTTAAATGAAAGGCTAAATGAAAACGTGGAAACTCATCCACAGTAACTTACTATCATCAAATTTTGGCATTTCAAGTCTTAAAAGGCATAAAAAAGAATAAGAACCTAAGTTTCAGCTTCAAAAATTGTGTCAGAAGCTTTGGGCTATGTTTTGGGCAAATTAAAACCCATCGTTTTTTAAACATAATACCATTTCATAACAAAATACAGAGGTAGCAGCTAGGGTCTGTCACTTTAGAGTAACTGTTGAGCAGGGGGTGGTTAGAATATCATTCTCACTAGAAAAATATCACACCAGACACACCCCTGTTAAATAACATACATATTCCTAAATAAGCCCTATCCTAGCTGTCTGACATTACATCTCATTTCCAACCTTGACTTTAAAATGGCTGTCACATGTTCAATGTAATTTTTTATCTTGATTAATAAATGATTCGAACGACATTTAGAAGTGGAGCAGAGGAATAACTTACTTATTTCTTTTTTGAACATTAGTTAGGGACGTTTATCAGTAAGCAATAAGTATATTTTTTCTGCCTTTTTTTCAAAACACTTGCATGATTTTTTGCTAAGTTTTGAAAAAAACTGAGAAATTTTCCATGATTTTAAATCAATGTAGAAAATTAAAAGACCAAAAACAAACACCAAAGCGGAAAACTTATGCAACAATATACAGGAAACAATTTTCTGTTTTTCTAAAAAAAGAATTTTTGTGCTATGATGTAAGATCACTTTTTCTGTTCTCCAGACAGTAAAATTCCAAAAGACATGATATATAACAGACATAATATATAACATTCTTCTATTGTTTAACTTCATTAATGTCTTATGTTCTCCATGACTTGTAAAAGTAATAAATATATCTATTACATGATTAGATTGATATCAAATGTAATGTAATTATTGATATACTATAGAGAAGGGGATTATCAGATCACAAGTTAATCTAGAGATAATACTAATCTTATTATGGAGATATTAGATATCAGTAATCTAATCTATAGACTTATTAACTCTATCAATTCACTTTATCCTAGTCTAGATATAATATGATACTTTATCACAGCAGCTATTGTATAGGCCTACTCTCGTGCTCTGGAAAACACACTCAGTATTACAAACCACAATTGTCTGGACCCTATAATTATTGGGTAACCTTAAACCAAACCTAACTGTTGGGGAGGTCTGTGGGTGTCAACGAATAAATCTGGACATTTAAATGACTAAAATCAGGTCAATGACACGCTGATTTGCAAATTTGTGAGGTTCCCAGGTAGAGTTCTGATTCAACCACAAACTATTCATATGGAACCTATTGAAATTTAAATATGATCCCAAAAATATGCATATTGGTCTACCAATTGCTTTTGAACACATCAGTCTACACTGAACAGAAACTGAACGAGTTATAAAAATATAATATTTTTAGATTGTGGTAGCTGTATCAACCAATCTAATATAATGATGCTATCCTGTACAACTGTTATGATACAATGAGTTCAATATGACTTATAAAACAGGTATGATAACATTCAACACTCAGCTATTTGGTAGACACAGATGATAAACCAATTCACTTCTCTTTCTGGACTGAGTCAATCTGAATACCATATTTACATCAACTCCTGCTCATGTGATATTACACAAAAGTACAGAACATTGCCTAAGCTTAACAGAATTCAGATTGCGATGCATCAAAATGAATCTATTCAAGTAAGAGCAGAAACAGTCTCCCACCTACAGATAAATATTATTGACTCTATCAAGGTGTTCTTTGAAGATGTTGATTTATAAACAGGTAGAATATGATCTGATATAAAAACACCTACTCTCCAGTGTACTATCATTATATAATTATCAGAGTTCACAATCTGATTTCTTGACTTATACACCTGCTGATTATTATACCATTACTTTTAACATTTCAAATATCAAGGTGATAGAGTCCATTATGATTAGATTAATACTGTTTATTCTAACTGGCATTGATTGAAAATTATGGACATGATCTTCAATCCCTTTTACATTAAAAAAAGTTATCTGTTATCAGAAAGGAATGGATGAATTTTGGGTAATGTATACCAGCAATTGGTACAGAGAACTTCCAGTTCTTGCCCATCTGAATAAGGCAGTATTGGGATAGTTCTCAGAATGGACAGAATTGATCAAATGTGAATGGTAACTGTTTTAAAACCTCTATACTGTGCAGGCCTATAAATAATCTTCACCTATTCTGTCATACTGATGCATCTCTGGCAAATCTGATGACCAAGCATATAATTCAGATCTAGATCTTATAGTAAAAGTAAACATTATAACTGAATATTTTGTTCAACAAATATCCTAATGTGTAGTCATTCAATTCAGGAAGAATAATGGTATTTGCTTTATTTCTCTCAATTTAAATCAAATCTGTTGCTTTCATCAAAATTACAGGTATCACACAGATTGGTCTGCTTGGTTTCCTGCTGTTTTCCCACCAAAACATGATCTAATCCTCAACCCAACAGATAATAATAAATAATAATAATAAACTCTTTATTTTACATGGGTCAGAATTAGGCCCAATACCACGAGTGGTAACGGTCCTGTCTCACACCCAGCCCATGGGGACAAACATAGATACAATATACAACATATAGACACCAAAAAAAAATAAAAAAAAATTAATGTACAGAGATATTTTTTTTTAAGATATACAATATAGCAATATACACAAGTACATGTGTATTAAATGGACATATTGTCCTCAAGCGATTAAGTACATGACCACAGACTACTGGATATTTTTTTTAAGATATACAATATAGCAATATACACAAGTACATGTGTATTAAATGGACATATTATCCACAAGCGATTAAGTACATTGCAACAAATTGTAAAAAAAAAAAAAAAAAAAAAAAAAAAAAAAAAATTCATTAAATTTGTGAAGCCAAAGGTCAGTGCAAGTGCTGCGAGCGGGCTACCCAATCAAAGATGATTGAATAACAGTAGATGACAATTTGGTAAGAATGATTTGAAACTTTAACCCGTCTGCTTGACAAACTGAAACCAGCTGTTTTGATTCAACCCCTTCTCAGTAGGACCAATTACAAATTCAAAGTAATCAAGTTGCGTAAAATACCTCGTAAAAAGGGAAGTCAGTCAGTCATAATAATGATGGCAGCTGTAGCAGACTCCAACTGTGTTGACATACAACCACCATCAGGATTAAAACATGACCTGTCTTTTCATAAAAACTAACAATTTTCAAATTTCATTACTATGCTTCAATGCATGTGAAATCAAACAAGCTTTTTTACTTTTCAAAACATAAGTTCAACTCATTCATTTGTGATAACCTGAAGTGTCAGTTTACATACATGAAGAGTTTTATATATATATCAACAATTTTTCTCAAATTTAAACTTTTTAACATAACAAAAAGAGAGGTTTTCCTACAGTTTTTTTTAAAGCAAACATTAAATTTACAATACTAAAAGAAATACTGATGATTCCTGAAAAATTTGGAATAGTAAATGGATATAAATATTTGAGGATGATCAGAAGAAAGAATGGATGAATGAAAGAATGAAAGAATTTAAAGACAGTACATGTTAGATGACCTGTAAATGAAGTAAGCCAGAACTATCGAATAAATGAATGAATGGATGAATAAATAAAGAGAAACGACAACATGTTGTTAGAATAATCAAACAATATTTAATGTCTAATAGTCAAGCTGTTGTCAGTGGAAGAAAAAACCATAGACTCAAGTCTTTGGTAATCTAAGATTATGCAAATGAAATTGACAAGTATTCATCTAAATGGGTAATGACATATCACATGTGGATATAACCATACAGTGGAAGATAATGTATTGGTAGCAGATGGCTATAAGCTTTTATATTACACAAGATTTCAATAATGGCTTTATTACCAGAAGGCAATGTCATAAAAACTTTCTGGTAGTAGATATTTTTGTGTCTGATATTTTTACCATGAATAAAAATTATTTTTCTGAACTTTTAAAAATTTGCATATGGAAGACAACATTGAAATGGAGTTCAAGGAATCATGCCATCATGATCTGGAACAAATTTCTGTCACGCTAAAATGTTAATACTGAGCTTTTCAAATCTTACTGGACATTATTGCACATTTTAAGCTACCCTCAATCTAAGAAGAAAATGGAAAAAGTTACATTGCTTCTGTTGTTAACTTGTCAAACATTGGGACAACAATGATAAAATTCCATGAAGAATGTGAAGTTTGTATGAAAATCACAGCAATTTAGAAATGCCAATTTCATGTCACAAGTTGATGTTAGTATAGTGCACCCAATCACAGAATATATTCTATCATATGATTGGTAAAGAAATTATGCAATCAGAAATATTGAGAATATTTGATGATTAAAACAAACATGTTCCAAATTGGTATTTTATACAAAATGATATAATTGAGTGAATTCTGCTAGGAAACATCTAACATGAAGTGTTGAGTGTTTACAAGTAATAATTGAACTATTTATATTTGTCCAACTTTGAAAAGATAGTCATTTTCTCGTCAGTTTATGTAATTTTCTTCTATTCACAGCAAAATCCACGTCCATTTACTAGAAATCAATTAGTTTTTCTCCCAATCCTATCTTCATTACATGATTTTCAATGGCAATCACGCTGTTTTCACAGCATTATAAATACATATTCTCAACCCACTACCATCCATACAAATATTCATCTTAAAACATGTTAAGTTCCACTTGAAAGTCAATGTACATGTTATTTTAGCTTTTTGATGCAGGCATTAAAAATAATGTGTAAGGAATGGTTACAATTAACTTCTATGTCTATTTCTGATGAAACAGTTGATAGCATTTCTGTTAAAAATGGTCAAATAGTGCAAACAACTTAAGAGAGTATTTGTTGAAGTATTTTTTAAAGCAAAATTTTAGACTCATTAAAATTTCTTTGAAATTGAAATTGAATTGAAATGTAGTGCTACTTTCGGCAAGTAGTTTTTGTAAAGTCAAGTTGTACACAATTTTCAACAATTAAAATACAAAGAAACTTTTCAAACTTAAGATATTTCTTGTAAAAGTCCTGATTTGCTGTCTCAAGATGGAATTTAGTCAAGCAAGTTGAAAAAGAGCAGAAGGCAATATTGTATGATTAAAAAATCTTCTAAAAGTCATCAATTGGCATCTTGTAATCCAATCGCAGGCGATATATTGAGAAATGAAACCATGCATAAGGACAGCGGATTATCTAATCAAGAAAAGAGGATTAGGATGTCAGTGGAGCTTGTCTAGTAATCATGACGTCTGCTGTATCAATGTCCGACACCATATTTCTAGTACGATGACAAGGGTCATTCCACGTCTGACTTTACACCAATAATAATCTCTTCACAAATGACTAATGTAATCTGGATACAGAGGAAAATTTAATCTCCTATCAGTCTTCAACCAGGACAAAATCTTAACTGAACAATAGTTCATCCTCACTGACTTAACAACTTTCATTTCCTTATACAGACTTTACTTTTATTTTCTTATGTTAATTTGATTGATATTTCCTTGTTCGTTTTCAGAATATATATATATAACACATTTTGAAAGAGAAATGAAATGCACTAAAAAAAACGAGTGTTCATTTGCTTGAAGATACATCAATTCTGAAAATGCAAGTACCACAGGCCACAGTCATTTAAAAAACTTCACAACAAAAGAACTAAAATGTTGAAGCAGCATAAAAAATCTCTACAGAAATTTCAATTCCAGTAAAAAAATCAATGCCAAAGATAGTTCAATGTCAAGATTGAAAAAGTTGACAAAAAGATTGAATATGTCCAGATTGTAAAGTGACATTGACATATCAGCTCATTAGCAGCGATTTCACCTTAACCCTAATTACACACCACTAAATACTTCAACTTTCACAACTTCCAATTCGTTACTCCCCTAAATTTAATACATTTTATTAACAAAGTTCTGCCACGTGATTAACGAGTTCTGCCCATTCAAAAATTGAAAATGAAGCGTAATGGAGTTAAAGGCGTGTATAATTCTATCGTAACTAATCAATTTGATTCTTGGGAAATGTTCCGCCTGATCTCAGCACCTTTCAATTGTCATCAGATAAAAAGCAGATTATTTGGCAATATTAAAAATCAGGTATAAGTGACTCACATCAATCTGAAAATCGTCAAAATTGACTGGGTTAATCCTGCTAGTCAAATTTTATCACCATGACAAGATGATGAAACTTTATTAGAAAGCAAATTTGAGTAGAGTTCATTGCATGGTGAATTAAACTAAAATTGAGTTAGTTAATCAGAGAACAAAAGTTACGACTTTGTCTTTTTTCACGTTTCTTTGTTTAAACTCATTTAAACAATCAGTGTCTGACAGTAATTGTACATGAATTTCTGTTCCATTTTCAAATTGTCAATATTCAGTTCATGTCAAATTCTAATATCCTGACTTGAAGAATCAACTGTTATTTCATTACTAATGCTTGAATCAACACACATCCAATTAATTTTTACTTTTTTTAATTGTTAAAGGGCTGTTTTAACATGGCCTTTTTCATGACCTGTACAATTAGACTGTAAAATGTCAGCATTAGGTCTGGTTATTTCCCACAATTACTCTTCATATGTTTTATGTTACACCAGTATAGCATTTACCAGAATTATCATAAACCATACAATATAGTTGATCCATAATATACCTGTTGTTTCCTTACAGAATACCAAATCAAAGATTGTATTTTTAAGATCATTTTATTATCTATAGTGTTTCCATACATGCACTTTCAAAACCATCACATGGAATTTTGATTTTTAAATATAAACCTATGAACTTTGGTTGACTAAATGAGCTACAACAGAACAACTTGGAATTGGATCAATTTGCAGGACCGAAACAAAATGTGTAAATTTCTGACACCACCACTTTAAAGCATAGCAGGATATTACAATAGAAATATTCTGGTCTGTAAGCAGCTTTGATAGTGTAGTAATCATAGAGCTTAGACAGAATTCTTCATTATTAATACTACAATCTTTCTATCAATCTCAATTCATTTCAATAAGCAGGATGTTCACATTTCTCAACAATTCCTAGCTCCAGATATTCTTAATCTATCTTTTAATCCTCTTATCTTCTCCAAGAAAATATTTCCTGTAGAGAAAAAAAACAAATGGTTCAAAAGACTTATATATGTGACTTGTAACGTTTGACAAATATCTGACTGTTGGCCGTGGGATTCAGACCACAAAACATCATACCCTGGCAATGTCAAGATGAGGCTTCTGACTTTCTGATCACTGCATACTATTACTTTATGAAACTGATGAAAGCATGGCTACTTTGTGGAACTATTGAAAGCACAACTACTTTCAGTCTAATTAAAATCAGACCCTAATTTCGTTTGTTCATTTTTGTTTAAATCCGGTTTTTTAACCACTACATTAGGGTCTGAGAACCAGGCGCGGCAACAGCCGTTCACGTTAACTTTGACCTAACCTTAATGACCTTTGTTTAAACCAATCAGATCGTTGCCCTCTCCCGTGCTGGGATTTTGTTCACGAACAATTGGTGCATTCTAGGATTCCTAAGTGCTGTAGACTAGTTTATCAGGTCATGTTTATCAAGGTAAGGTCAAAGTTAACGTGAACGGCTGTTGCCACGCCTGGTTCTCAGACCCTAATGTAGTGGTTAAAAAACCGGATTTAAAAAAAAACGAACGAATGAAATTAGGGTCTGATTTTAATTAGACTGAACTACTTTGTGAAACTAATAAAAAGCTACTTTGTGAAACGTTTGAAAGTATGACTACTGTATAAAACCAATGAAAGCATGACTACTGTATAAAACCAATGAAAGCATGACTACTTTGTGAAACTAATGAAAGCATGACTACTTTCTGAAACTAATGAAAGCATGACTACTTTCTGAAACTAATGAAAGCATGACTATTTTCTGAAACTAACCGTTTCATGCTGTATGTTAAAGACCAGTTGAACTTACAAAAACAAGGTTTTAAAATTTGATGGTTATCCCTCAGAGATCAAACCTATATTGCATATGCCAAGAATCACTCATGGAAATAAACAAATATGCTAAACACATGGTAAGGTGGCAAAGGTCATTGCATGATCTTTAACCTTTGGGTACATGTTTAATGCAAGGAAGTAGATTTGACATATTCAAGTAGCTGTAGTAATATATGATTGTTGAAATTACATTTTATTCAATATAACTGTCAATTAATATATTGTATATTGAAATGATAATTGATTTTAATTAACAAGCCTGTGGACTTTAGACTGGTGATACTGTTTCCACAAGGTTTACACAATAATTCTATATCTCATTTTAAAACATAATGATTAAAATAATACATAAAACACACATTTATAAATACCATGAATACAAAACATTTATAAATTATTCATGCAGTTAATGTCATCAATCTGTGATGAAAGTTTTTAAAACACAAAACCGGATGAAATCAGATACTCAAAGCTTGAAAGATTGATTTCAGCTCATTTAGTCAAAAATCAAACATAATTTCATATTCACTGCAGCATTGGATAAACTGAAATCTGACCATCTGCTTTCATTTAAAAAAATCTCAAACACAAACAAATGTTTCATCTTTCATTTTCTTAAACAAGCAGACTCAACTGAGTAATAATTTCTGCAGACATCCCTCCCTAAAAATCTGGCAGCCAGAAGATCCTGTATTGGTTGAATAAATGAAGTCTGTCAATGCGTGCTGTTTGTTCAGATTGGTAGAATGGTATTGACCCATAGTTGTCAGTACTCAACACTGGTAAAAAATCGTTGGTCCAAAACAATATGAACCTACACAGAGTACATTACCAGACTTCTATGATTTTATAAACAGGAAAATTAGACCATGTCAATAGGCATATTGAAGACATCAGATAGTGTATAGACAAGTAATAGTATCAGATTGGTGGATGTAGTGCATACAGGCAGGAAGTGCTAACTGAATGATTGTAGATAGTAATTGATGTCATTACAATCTTACTGACTGTCAGCTTGTATATTTTGACTAACAAATTACTGTGAACGATGTATATCATTGAAGCAATTTCATACTGGGGGGACAAATTGTGCAAAACTCATTCTCGAGTGTGGTTTTGCGGAATTTAATGCCTTGGACAGGGTATGGCTGCCGAAATCATTGGGTGGGGGGTCCTCCCCCCTCCGCTGTTCCTACGAGCATTTGACTGTATTTCAGGTACTATGTATGTTACAGTCAATCTATGAAATCAGCCATTTCATGATATGCCTGAAATATTTAGCCTTTTCATGAAATGACCAATTCACTCAGACATTTCATGAAATGACAGTGTTTCAAGCCTCCATTGGATCATATTGACACAGTGTCAATGTGCTGCAATTACAATTAAGTCTGGTACAATGTTTAGAGACTACACTAAGCAACAAGAGACCGTAGTAAAGTGTATAAATGTCAGTTTACCCCAAACTACCATATCAACTAGTTATCATAAAATAATATTAGTTTTAGGCAAGTGCCAGGGAAAACAAGGACTGATTTTCTAATAACTCTGAAAGCTAATTATTGTAGCTTATCTCCACTCTTGGCTATCAATTGTCTGCTGTCTTGTGTATCACTTTGATAAATATATGATATAATTATTGGTCTTAAATAAACACAATTTTCAAGTAGATTGGGGATATTTGTGTCTTACTAGATAACCTATAATGTCATATACTAGACGAAACATCATTTCATATAGCTTACGAATCATTTTTCATAAGCATATTTGTTAATGCATTCTATTTAAAAATTTATCTAATAAAACCATACAAACAATTTAAATTTTTGTAGCATGTACAGTTACAGTTAAAGTTAACATAACTGATGTTTATACATATCTGTAAATTTATAAAAAATACTTTAAAAATCATTTAAGATATCAGCAGGAATTCTAATTATAAGGAATTCAAAGTGATCAAAATTACTATTAGCTTGGTGACAATTCAGGAAATAGTAGAGAGATGACAGCCTAGAAAACAATGTGGTTCAATGATAAACAGTATCAGTTACCGTCTGCTCTGGTCGGCCATTGATTTTTTAAACCCAGCGACTGTCCCTGCAGTGATAATACTACCAATAATCACAAGATAGGAGATTTATCAAAATATTTGAAGGATGTGTCAGTATTGGAATGCTGTGGATGCCAGCAGGTTATGTCAAGCCTACCAATCAACCCAGCAGGCACTCTGCTTCTCATATCAACTGATTTGAATGACCAGGACTAAATTAAAGGTGATTTGACAGACTACTATATCATGAATCAATCTTGACAGATCTGTATTGGTGCATGATTAAAATTGTACTGCACTCTCTTACCCTCAATATTAAAATAATAAGTCTGAATTTAAATATCTTCCATTAGTCTAAGGTAGAATATAAAATGGACCATATTTATCACACATGATCTTGTCAGTAATGAATGAAAGTAAGCAAATGTGACCTACCAACCATCTTGGAAAGACATGTGTTGGTTGTTCTTTCATCCCCACAGGATAACCATCAATGACACATTGTTTAAACAATTTCAAGGCATGACTTCAGTTATACCACCTGTGTCTAGAATGAAGAATCTTTCCTGTCACTTGACTGAAATTAGTTTTGACGACACAAAAGAAGTGGTAACAAAAGCAATGATTCCTGGCACTTTTAGAAGACAGATCTTTGAATTAAAAAAACTTGTTCAATCCTTATTCCTTGGTGCTTCAAACTAGACCAAAGTATCAACAGTAGATTTTAGAACAGTGACCAAAGTATATCCTCTTGATCAGAAATAGATACAGTACAGTACAGTATTTAACTAGTAGATCAAAGTGTACATTTAACAATGTATCTATCATGGTACCCAGAACCTATAATTAGTGAACTGATTGACCCCTGACTATAGGGTTCTTGATTTATAGTGCCACTATCTAGACAGGGACAAATCACACCATACAATCTAAACTTTCAGGTCACTTTGTAACATAGTTCATCATTATGTTCAATGTGTCCAAATATGATTGACATCAAAATCATCACTGGTGCATTACAGAGTAACAGATCTTGTGACAAAAAAAGTTTCATAAGGAGTTTCACCATTATATTATCATGAATGGTCTTGTAAATCTTCAGTTCACTATTCAGGTAAGTTATGGTAAACATCAGTTACTATCAAGTTGTTTGAGACCAGTTTTGAACTATTTACAACTCTGTGAGTCTGATTGATAAGGATGAAAATAATCAACATAAACATGCAGCAGATATCCATGACAATTGGCATTTTAATAGTGACATTTTATCTCCTCAATGTTGATTATTTTAATCATGTTTAATAAGTGGTTCAATTATCAGCCTCATGTATGTTAGATTTGTAGTTGTGTGTAACAATAGATGTTTTTGTTGTACATGCTAACTGATACAGAATAATCAAATTTATTTAATTTGTGGTATTCACAGAAACATGTATTTTCACTAGGTGCACACTAAAAGAATTCATAACACTCTGTGTAAAAGTTAAATAAGTGCCGATCCACCAGAACTACTGTCAGTGTCAGTGACCAATTGCTATATACTAAATTTATTCCAATGTAACAATATTGTTTGCCATCAATTCTTTCATCAAGTCCAAGAATTTCATTATTAAAACCATTTAAAATATTCTTTTAAGATGGCCATTTGACATTTTAAACTGACCTCAAGATTAAACTGGAATATTTATGCCAGGAAATGGTAGCCATTTTGAAAAACTGTCATCAACAACTTTAGATAGAAGAATTCATAGAATTGTTGCCACTATCAATTTTCAACTAATTAAGGTTAAGAATGTTTAAATTAGGTTTTTTATCAGAAGAATAATTCTTTAATTGTCAAGTTCTAAATAACCTAAACACAAAAGATCTGACCAGATGGTCTCACTCAGTGAAATGAGAAACCAAATCTTCAATTTGGACTTTACTAAATTAGGGGTGAAGGTTCAAAAGTGAACACAGGTCACACCTATCAGATACAGAAACTAATTTCAAACATGGATGACAATTGATTCAATTAGTAACTGATACAAATCTACACATAATTCATTGAAATTTAAAACCTAATGATAACCATAATAAACTGATTGTCACAGATCAACTTTATCTACAAAATAGGAAATTTTTAAACAACAAATTTCAACCTGTTTGCAATTACGAAGCCCAGGCTAGTCATTACTGGAACAGTTCACTTTACGTTTTTTGGTTGTTAGACAAGATAACCTTCGCTTCCAAGGGATGCTAATATCATGAACAAGTCACTTTAAGTCATTTCAATGCAGTTAAAGAGGCACTGGCTTCATTTTCGCGGGTCGATTTGGATAAGTCTCAGAAACGGGGATTTTTTAGCTCAGCAATTTAGTACTGGTTATCACAACTCACCATTGAAATTTGAGCCTTCAAATCCATGTGCATCCATAATTATTAGCATTTGAAAGTTATAATGCCCTACTACACATTAGCGATACTATGCAATACGGTATATAGAAATAGAAGGAGAAATATCTAATTTAAGGTATATTTGAAGGAAATACGCAATTTTCGTGCATTTCTTGTGCTTCTGAAGGATACTTAAATATATTCAAGACCCAAATCAACCAATAAAAATGAAGACTGGTCCCCTTTAAATATTGATATGGAATGCAAATACCTACTTTGTCCAAAATACCAACCACCCACATCTTCTTGTGCAAGTGTCACCTTAACAAAATCTCAAAACAAAACAACATATGACACACCTCTAGAAAATATAATTGGCACATCTCTAGATAACATAAATACTTAATTTTATAACCTAAACCTTTGTCCTCCAAGTTTATTTTGATAAGACTAGCCATTGTCCAAGTCAATGGTGGTTATCATGTCCTTTTTAACAACTTGGTCAAAGGGTCTCTCATATTTTCTAACATGAACAATAAACATGTTCAGATAGAGTTTCAAAATTTAAAGATGTCATCAAAATGTCATCTAGAATCAATATTTTGACAATGAGCAAGGTGTTTTGTAAGTTGTTCAAATCAAAATGAGCAAGAAATTGAAAGACAAACCAGTGAATGGTGTGAATTTTAATCCAACAATGGTGGCTCTCAGTGATTTTAATCTTATTTCCAACAAGTTAATTTCATAGATGGGTTTTATATTAATTGAATTAGATACCTAGATCAATTTGAAAACCTCCTCCAAATAAATTGAATTTGCAGAAATAAAAATACTTGTTTCTCAATGTGAAAACATGTCAGTAGGTTGAAGTCATTGAAGTGAGGTGTCAAGTGACGTGAAATTGAATTGTTCCTATACGAGATGGATTTCTTTACAATACATTACCATTGTCAATTTCTAAATGCATTTCTTCTTGGCGTTCAGACTTACAAAAAATATTGAGTATTCTATTTAATTTAACAAAGACACATTGAAATAGAGCGAAATGAACAAACTTAAAGAGGAAGGTAAACAAAAATCTAAATTTGGCACTTGGCAGTTCCATTCGTTTTCATTCTTATACCAAATTTTGGGGGGCTTTTCTGAAAAATGTTTACTGTAATTTGTTGGGGCTTATAGCAAAATATTTAAAAATTCACCATTCTAGCTATCATTCTCCATTTTCTAAAACCAGAACAAATTCTCTCAGAACAATTGTTTCTATATTATTTTCTCATTTTAAAGTAAGATCAATCAAATTGGAGTCAATAAGTCAATGAAGTAGAAATTTAAGAGAGAATTGTTTTAATATCCACAATATAATTCAGTTTTTTTCTGTCAATGACCAGAGACTAAAGGAAATATTTTTCAATTGACAGGTCTTGTCAACTTAGTAGGATTAACTAAAATGAGCAGCTGTCAGCATTCTATTTAAATATTCTTATCTTTTTTCTGCTTGATCAGTCTGCTTTTATACTGCACTCACTGTTCAATTATTATTAGATTTTCCTGACATGGCTGGTGGGTTGAGTTGTAGTTAATACTGGAAGAGAAATGGAGTTCAAGTAAGGCTCATATCTTGTTAGTGAAGCACCTACCTTAAAAATGTGTCACCTAAAAGCACATGTATGTGACTTTTTGCATTTTCAATGCATTTTAATCAGAAAGAAACATCTATGGATGAAATTGCATTTGTTTTCAATTAATACTTAGATAATACTAGATATCACTTTCCACTTATTCCTGTACAGGCCTTATCATTTCAACTTAAACATATAACCATTCCATATTTGATAACAAAGTTACTTTTCGAGCTAAAGAAGGAATAACACATGTACTTTTAGAATTCAAGGCATGCCTTTGATAAAGTATTCTCCTTCAAAACCAAAGATAATTTTTGATAGTTGGTTTACACGTGCCTTACATCCTAACACCTGCAGAACATAGTTCAATTATTTCAAATATATTCATAAATCTCAGCAATATATGATCTAAGCTCAGTTTTGAGGGATTACCTGGACCCTGAGGCTAACTACAGTTTCCGCAGTGACTGTTAGGGCTTTGTTAGGCTGCACACGATGAAATGAATATAAAAACATACAATACAGTACAAGGTAAATAAAGGTCCATAATAATTCTCTATACTAAATGACCATTGTACATGCTTTTATTCTTTGTCTATTGTGTGCACATTTTCCTGTTGACTAAACTATTTGAATATGACCACGTATAATCCTCTAGACCAATAATACCAGGTGATAGTTTTTACTATATTTAATTAATTCATAATCATTTCAAATTGGAATTTAGAAATTGGTTATTTAAATCATCCAAATATTATATTCACACGTAAGCAAAATTAGATAATTTATTTTTATCTGTATTCTAGATGTGTGGTGTAACGAGACATAATGCAAATCAATCTCAATCTCCTAAAAAAAAATTATTTGACTCGTTTCTCTTTTGGGTTCAAATGTTCCCGTTTCCCCATATATTTACTACTGTTATATCACATGCTATATTACTGTATATTGTATCAATTAGAATAGTTTACCAAAGTATTAAATGGTAATGATATCAGGGGAAAAGGTACATTATATCAGTGAAAATTCTGTCAGTATGATATCTGATGTGAATTTCATTTTAAACTTGAATATGATTGACATTTCCTAGAGTACTTCACACAGTACAACATGTTGTCAGTACTTTAAGCGATAAACTGTCAGCTTTCAAATAATTAAAAGCGTATCAAATTAGTTTTTTATTCTCACTTGACTATTGTTTGATGACTAAAGACCAATTGTGTTGGACAGTAAAAGATAAAGTCAGGTCAAATGATACCAATGACACTTCTCAAATTCTAATAATAACTGGAAAAACCAACACATGACCGAGGGGAGTGTCACATAGTTTAACCCTAGGGCATCTTAGTTGAAATCATTAAGAAAGACATGTCAATGATTTCATAGCTATTCAGTGATAGAGTAGCGCATGGCTCTTGGCTTTGTTTTCTCACCCTTAGCCATAAGAGTGGACTTCCCGTGCCCTCTTGTTACACAGCTTCCTCATTGTTATTTCATCTAGAGATGGGTTTGAATTACCAATAAACATATGAATAACTATAATTATAATTTCATCCCTTGTCATTAGAATTACAGTAAAATTGGTTTAAGATGATCTGATCAAATACTTCACTACTACTACAGACTGTTTAATAAACAAATTATATTCACTAGTATTTATTAATACATTTACTGATGCATTTCAAACTAATCTGCATAATTCAATTCATCAACAGCAAGTTAAAACTCTATTTATATGAAATATGTGTAACATTTTGATCAATATATACTTTCATAAGACACCATATATACATTCCAAGATTTAGTTTTGAAACTTTTTAGTGCATTTGGGTCTATTTTTTATATTTTGAGATGAAAGTCTAGCTGGAAGTAAAATTCACTTCTGTTAATATAAGATAATTGATGTGTGCCTATCAGAACAATTGTTTATTTAATACAAGAATTGACCTCAGACCACTTATCTTCATGGATTTGAGTGTAATGAACCTTGGCTGAAACAGGATGTAAGTCGGGCTGGAATAGTTTGGATAAGGTAATTGGAAGTTCTACAGACCATGTGTAAACATACTAATGGTCAAGACTGGACAAGGGTCAGTTCTTATCTCTAGAATTAATCACAGACAACTAGCTTTTAATCTTGTCCAACAAATGTCCCTTATCATTTTAAAAAATAATCTTCAAGGCATCATTCCTGCTATTTCAACAATTTTACATCTGTCTTCATCCAACAGCTAGTCACTGATATCAACCTCAAACAAAAGGATTAGACTTTGATCACCAATTTAAAAAATACATACAAAGAAAAGTCAAGGAAAGGATAACTCTATGAAAAATAAGGGCCACATGAAGTAAGGGTTCAAAATACTAAAAAAAATACAGATATTTCAGAAATACTTCCTTTAATCAGATCTGTCTAAAAAGCTTTCAGTCAAGAACAGCTGATATTGAGTTCAGAACAAGTTTCAGGAAATTGTAATAAACTTGTCATCTGCTAGAATTTTTCATTCCTTCAACTTTCATTAATTTTTTGACATTTTCTTATTCTGGTCTGACAATGTTGACATTTTGACCACTCAGTGCTGTCAACACTTTAACAAAACACTTTATGACATTAGTCTTCTAATGTATGGTTTACTAGTATTTTCATAAACTTCAAAATAAAAATATTTTTTTAAAATGCCAGAAGTTGGCAACTAAAAAAGAAAGATTGTCAAAATTTAATTAGTTAAAAGCCACAAGGAAATGAGCAATAATTTATTAATCAATTACTAATAATTACTTCATGTACTTTATATTAATTATTATTATAAAGAACTGGGTAATTATGTTATGCAACATCATATCATTTTCATCATGTAGCATGGTACAATATCCAGATTAAGTGTTCCAAACAAGGCTTGACTTATCCCCTAGGTTAACCTCTATTCAAAAAGTTAACTTGCAAATTACAACTCAAACTCAACATCTAAATACAAAGTCTAATTATCTGATAACAATTTTACACAATCGCTTACAGCAACTATACAATGTGATATAGAATCAGCCCAGAGCACTTCACCTTTTTTTATTATTTCAATAGTTCCCCTTTAACCATTAAAAATCATTATAAAATCAACAAAAACTGAGAGATTTACATCTTTACTGTATGATTGTAGTAAAGAAACAAAGAATATTGTTCCTGGTCTAACGAATCAGTTAATGAAGTAAAGTTATAATTCTGATTATCTGTATACATGTAATATTTTAATATTGAATGTTAACAACATCAAAGAGATTGTATAATAGAAAATAAGAAATTATCTTTTCTTTTCAAAGCCTAATCCAACAATAAGCTTTAGTTTTTATCAGCATTGTGCGTGTGTATTTGTATCAGAATGTATCTTCTGGGAGTGATTGATTCTGGATTTATGAATACTTCAAAATATTTTCCTGTGAAGTTGTCAAGTCTTTGATGGTGCCATCAGGGAAATCTTTTTTTTAAATATTATACCAAAAAAAATGTATTAAGATATTAATAACTAACAATGTATTGTACAACAGATATTTCATCTTACAACACCATTGATAGATCCAGCTTTCAAGTAGTAGGTAATACTATTCCTTTCCAGCATGGATAGCAAACTGGAAACCCATAGTAGATAGGAGGTCTCTGGAAGATAGATTGGAAAATATGATTTTTGATACGCTGTTCATGCTCACAGTTCATCTCCAAACAATATCAACAGACTGAAATGGCAGATTTGAATATGAAGGCATAAAATATATGTCCTTGTTGGCCTGTAGCAAAATTTAAACCCGTACTTTAATGTATCATACTTTAATGAATTAATGAGGATAAAATTATAACGTTCAGGTAAAGACTTAGTGAATATAGTTTAATGTGGTAACAATGGACTATTTTAGTATCGGATCTGCAGTAATTATGATACAAAATACTTATACAACAATATAGACTCTACACAATTACAACATACCAATCAATATACATCAATAGTGGTGACAGACTTAAATCAAATCATAGACAATAGAACTAATTAGAGGAATTGATGCAATTTAATGACCATCGAGGAAACTTCCTGGGACATGAGAGAGAGATAAAGGACTGGATTGTTCTTGACAGAGTGTGTTGTGGGTGGTACCAGACACAATTGGCATATGAACTGGTTAAGTTACATGTAAGCAGTATGATTTTCAGTTGAGTGTAGAAGCTGTCATTACAATGCTGAATCTTTTTTTACAATCAGTCAATGCAAGGCATGAAATAACTCTACAAATCGGGCCGGACAGTTTGTCCGGCACAAATCAATTTGTTCCGGACATCGGATAATTTGTACCGGACATATTTTCTTTATAAAAGTGTATGCCAAAACCGGCGTTATATGACAGAAATTCGCCGTTCTCTCACCTGTACATATAGGTTACCATCTAGCAAATATTAATTTATGTCACTGGAATGTATGCCAACACCGGCGTTATATGACAGAAATTCGCCGTTCTCTCACCTGTACATATAGGTTACCATCTAGCAAATATTAATTTATGTCACTGGAAAAGACATTATTTATATTCCCGATAGGCTACTTCTCAAAGAATGGTCAAGACGTAAAAAAGGAAATCGGTACCGATAAAAATTGAAGAACAGAACGTCTTCTATTATCTGATTGGACAATAAGAGAAACTTATTTATAGAAGCCAATGAATTTCGCCCTTTCATTTTTTCTACTTTCGGTTTTGACATTCTGGCGAAGTTCATCAAAACATCCGGCGGTGCCACTTTAACACGATGCTTCTAAAAAAAAAATCCGGGTCGGAAGTCAGAGTACATCAATGTATAAAATCCTTACCTTCTATTTGAAATATAAGTAAAACAGGTGATTGAATTTCGCCATAATATATTATACAAATGATTACCGTGTCTTATTCTGATATTATATGGTAATTATAGAAATAAAACTACTTCAAAATTCGTGAAAAAATTTGTACTAATTTGGGTCTACACCGCCCCATTGTTATTTTACTTGATTATCCAGACGCTCCCTGTAGTCTTATTCGACCTTTTTTCAATCTCGATTCTTACGCGTGCGACCTTGAGTCAATGTTAAAATGGGAAAATGAAATTACAATGAAATATAGATATGAAATTTCATTAATCTATTAACCTTTACTTATTGTTTTGACAAATGCATTGTTACCGCTTTAGTAGATCTGTTACCGTTTTGACTATTAAAATTTATTACCGTTTTGACTCTTAAAATTCGTTACCGTTTTGACTCGTTGCCGTTTTATCTGACATTCCTATGCCGTTCTTTTTACGTTTTGAAGTCAATGCGATGTATGAAAATAAACATGTTTGAAGGACATAAAACTTCTACTGTCTGTTAAAAACGATCGGATTGACTAAAATTGACGATCATCAAAAGAGAAAATATTTAACTTTCGTTAATTTTGTATCGGACAAAATGTCCGACTCAAATGACATTGTACCGGACATGAGCCGAAATTGTACCGGACAATGTCCGTGTCCGGACGCTTATTTCATGCCTTGAGTCAATGTGAAAAAGAATGTAAGACTTATTTCAGTACTTCAAAACGGCATCCAGCAGGTGCTAGTAAAAAAAAAATTTAAGTTGAGAAGTGATGGAATTTTACCATTTCTACCTGCATTAAATTACTGCACTGCCTGATTTTCTCAGACTCTCTGCATTGAAATATAACTACATTAAGTTACATTGGTTTACTTTGTTATCATTCTTGATTTATGGAGCCTTTTTGTTTCCCATTGAGAATAATGTTGAAGGACTGTAATTTTCTGCATGGAATCAATATGAAATAGACTGATTGAAATAATTAGACAAAGAGGCTTACCTTCACATAAACTCTCATCAATATTTCAATTTATTCTCCAACTGTTATCTGGAAAATAAATCATAATAAATAGAAATGATGGCAGAAATTACAATTTTAAATCAAGAAATATTTGCCAACATCTTTCACATTTGCCTAATCAAGTTGACAATATGAGATATGGTTCAATATTTCGAACAATGCTCCAAGTTTCTATCAAACAATTAAAGTAACTATTAAAGCAAGCATTTTATCAAACTGCATATAAAATGATAGCAATAAATCTAACGCGGAACAATGAACATAGATCGTTATTATTGATATGTTTGTAATGGCAGAGTGACATTATGTTGTCAAACGACAATGTCATATGGCACAATTTCATTTTTAATAAAAGCTGTTACAATCAGTATATTAAATTATCACCATTCAATAGGTTCTAAGATTAGATTTCTTTCATTATTGTTAATCTGTTTTAATCATTATGTATTTTATAATCTGTGTATATTTTAATCTGTTAATCTTATTTATTGTTTATTGTTTCTATGTTCATTGCTATGGATATGTGAATGTACAAGTATATATATTGTTAACCAAAATGTAAGAAGAACAGTTTAGACACGGACACCATACTGTAGGTAACATCCTCAGTATTGGCAAAGTGAGATAATAAATAGTATAGTTAAGTCCAGTATAAATTGTGTTATTTAAAGAGCAGCAGTGTTTTAATAATCCTAAAGAAGAAGTTGACGCAACCTTCCCAAGGAAGAAGTGTAACCACAAAGTCATATAGCTCTAATAGTTGGAGTCAAAGTCTTGTCGGTTATAGATGGTGCAGAACGCGGGTAAATCCTGTGCTACCTCTTGCAGCTTAGTGAGTAATCCTGCTTTTAAAGCTACACCCCCGTTTCAACAAAAGTAGGAAGAAAATTTAGCTTGAAAGTTTTAGAAGAAAACAAAATATGGAACAGATCATAATTCCTGAAAAGCTGAAGGATGTATTGTGCATGATGGGAATAAATACAAAAGCTCAACAATGGAGGATTGAAAAAAGGAATGGAGAATTTTCCATTCACTTATCCTGGAGCTATAACAATGAACCCTCAAAACCCAAGAGAAAGTCACCCAGTAGACAGCAAAGGGATAATCTTCGTAGCCAGCTTTATAAAGAGAAGAAGAATTCGAAAAACATCCTATTTGAAGAATGGTGCAAAGAAAGGCGTGTTAATTCAACAACAGCAAATTCCTTTTGTGTGGATTTGAGTACAGATGTTGTTGTTCCAGAAGGTGAGAAGTCCTCAACCTCAGAGTCTGCTTCCAAAATTGTTCCAGAGAAGAAAATGGATCAGAATATACCAGAATGTCCAAGATCACAGGAAACAGAAGAATTATTAGAAAACATTAATTTTAGACTTAACTGCTTAGAACAAAAGGATATGCTTGATAATTATATCGAACATAATGAAATAGTTACAAGTAATAATACGTGTCGACTAAATGATTTAGGAGAAACTATACAAACGCTTAAAATGATGACACTTGAACAATTGAAAATGACCATGCACTTAAGTATACTAACAATAGGACAGAATTCAGCACCAGAAATCAAGTCGTTTCTTCCAGGGATTGAAGACAACTTAAAGATGATAAGTGGTCGCACTTGGAAATAAGAATTGTATTTTTTTTATATTATATTGCGAGGACGCAATATTTTTGAAAGGAGAGGCATTTATCACCATTCAATAGGTTCTAAGATTAGATTTCTTTCATTATTGTTAATCTGTTTTAATCATTATGTATTTTATAATCTGTGTATATTTTAATCTGTTAATCTTATTTATTGTTTATTGTTTCTATGTTCATTGCTATGGATATGTGAATGTACAAGTATATATATTGTTAACCAAAATGTAAGAAGAACAGTTTAGACACGGACACCATACTGTAGGTAACATCCTCAGTATTGGCAAAGTGAGATAATAAATAGTATAGTTAAGTCCAGTATAAATTGTGTTATTTAAAGAGCAGCAGTGTTTTAATAATCCTAAAGAAGAAGTTGACGCAACCTTCCCAAGGAAGAAGTGTAACCACAAAGTCATATAGCTCTAATAGTTGAGTTAAAATCTTGTCGGTTATAAAATCATCAAATATTCAAAATTAATAATAGATTTTAAACATTTAAAAGGTAAGATTATCTATTAAAACAATCTTTTTCAAGTTCTATTAATTTTTAAATTTTAAAATAAACAATCAGTTTGTATTCAATGTATTAAATATCATACACTGCAGTAAATTGTAAATATCCCTCTTAATTGTGAAAATTGAAAGTATATAATATAATGTAGATGTCTGCTAGTTACAATTATACTTGATACGCAATATAGAATTCTATCATAATTTTAACAGCTTTTAACCAAACACAATGTAACAAGTTACAATATTAACACTTCAGGCTAAATATCAAATCCATTTTTAATGCATCTCTTCTTTACACTTTCATGCTAGAATACAATACATGATTTACACTGAATTTCAGTCTAATAAGGAAATGAAGCAGAAATCTGGCAGTGGTCAAAAAGAATCACTAATTATCCCCGGGAGGAATGCAATGCCATTATCATGTACAAGTATAATTTGAAAATGTCCAAGGACTATTGTGACCACATACTGAACAGTGAATGGTCAAATAAATTCAATTAGACTGGACACCTGATCATTATATTCACACTTGGGCTCTCAGCTAATCTGACTTAGTGATTCAATCAAGTATATAACAATAGTAGATTGATTCAATATAGTACTAATACTATAGATATAATTTACTTGTCACTGTCAGACAGTACCGATCATCATGCAATCATACCAATTTACTGGAATAATTCTTTAAATGTAACTTTCTTGTCATTGACAGTACTGAAAATCTTGGTGTTGATGCCGTACTTGCAATCAATCAAACTAACAGCATATAATGTTATACTTGCAAAATCATCAAATTTTGAAACAAATGTTGGATCACTAGTTCACAATACTATTTATTTCTTGCTTCAAAACCTTACAATATCACCAGATTTTACTTTATACTTTTCACTTGAGTATCTGAGAATCAGCAGATGACTGCTTACATCAATTTACTTTCAGAATTTAACCTTTTGGCTTCGGTATTTTCACAAACAATGTCAGCAGCCAAGGACACAAAGACAACTGTTTCATACCAGGGTTTGAGTGTCCAAATGACCCCACAATTTAATAAGACTGACATGATTAGGAAATAACTCAATCTTACAAGTTGAACAATGTCTGAACAGGTCATCTAATTACAAATCATCTTCAAATATCTTGTCTGTCTCCAACACGCACAGACCCAACATATGGTTCCACACTTAAACAATGATCACTTAGTAGGAGTTCCGCAGTCTATTTTCAATACTTCCGCTTTCATTTAGACTTCAACTAATAACAATTGTATAAGTAAAAGGTCCATTTCAAAATGTCATTAGGTATATATTATTTAAAGCCTGATTGACAAGTGAAGAGACTGAATTCATACTGGATTGTGTGTTTTGGAGAATAAATACAATGGCATTTTTTATGCAAGGTTTTAAAGGTGGTTACCACAACCATCTGGTTTCAGACTAAAAACAATCCCAACAAATGTTTCTCATCAACAATTTACAGAATATAAAAAGTGTCAAAAGTTTTATGATTGTATATGGAAGTTCTAATGATATTTATACAGATTGAACTAAGGAAATTTATGTTCCTGTTAGTGTACCATTCAAAGACTCTCAATTATCATGTAGCCAGGAATTAAAATAAACAGTTCCATTCCTAACTGTTGATCTTTGGTTTACATATTAGTCACCTAGTCATTTGTTTATGTCTACTAATAGTTGAAAGTTTACAATTCAGTTTTCATCTCATTTTGATAGGGCACGTCTGGTTCCAACTGTACATTTCAGATAATGCACCCAAAGGACACAATTTTGAGTGATAAAATTTCTTCTGTATCCAATATCACTATGAATTAAAAAATTCAAACAAAAAACCTTTGATGTTTGTCCAAATTAATGAAATATAGCAACAATCTATTCCACAGATCATTTATAAAGCTGTGTATGTTTAAACCAACACAATTAGATTTCAGTCTTTTTATAAAGTAATTTTAATTTCATTCAATTTTATTTCAAATAAATACAACTCTTTATTGGGTTATCCCCATAGCTCTGTCAATAAAACTTCACCCATATTTTATATTTGTTCAATGACCACATGATCTCATGCTCTGTCTTGCATTGCATTATCTGACCTGTGGTCAATGAACAAGCCTTTTCTAAACAAACTTGACCACTCCATCAAAACTAATCCCTTCTTTGTCTGGTCACTTCAATAAAATCTCTGTTTTTCTCTTTTCTGACTGACCACTAATGAAGTTGTCCAACTGTGGACAAACAAATCTATTTTATGCTTGCTTGCCTTGATGTAAATACTGGTCACTATGAAGTGGTCATCTGAGGTATTGACCACTAGTTTATAATTGGAATAACAGAGAAATAGAATTGGGGTATTTGAGGTGGATACAACTGACCTACTTAATTCTAGTAGATAATAAGATTTGACTAATGTAAAGATAATATTGACACCAATTTCTACAATTGAAGATGATATACAGAGGTCTGTTGTTGAAAACCTTTGCAGAGTTGATTGTCCTAATCTAAAATATAGTACTATCATGTTTAAATTTAATAATTTGCCACCTCTATCAGGCAATGTTAGTAGATGGAACCAGTAGGCAGGTAAACATTTAAGATTCAGGATTTACTGTCATATTTAAACATTGCTTAAATTTCAATACTTTCATATTTTTATATATAAATACACATAATTTCTGTCCAGGATAGGTCAATGCATCTTCTCAGATTCTTCATACTACTAGAATTTCTCCAAGAAACCAAAATAAATGGCAAACTTCCATAGAAAATCAAAGAAAAAGAACACCATGTTAAAACAGCAACAGGTCTCTACATTATTATAAAATAAATTGAACAACAGATATTTAGGTAGTATAATAAGCATACTAGTATACTAGTTAATAATAAAGTACTGATATACTAGTTAATTTAATCACTATTATTATACAAACTGGTACAATACCATCAAATATATAAACTTTATACTATATACTTTACCCCCTACTTCTAAATCATGGGGTGGTGTTTAAAAAACCACTTCAAAAGAAGGGTTTTCATAAAAGGCACACAACCGAATCAGATTTAAAGCTATTCAAATAGTTCTAGGTCAATTTAGTACCACCTTAATTGATAAATGGTCCCGAAACAACAGCAAATGTTTATTGAATATAAAGTCCCAGAAAAAAAGCATTTTAACAAATTTGACTTGTGACTATGCCCTTTAGGCTTATTTTCAATTAAAACACTGATTAAGCTATATGGTAAAGGTAAATAGAAAACACAACAGAATTCTCTGCTTTGTCACATCATCTTTCAAGACAATGAAACCCTTAATTAATATCTAAAATCAACTGTATATCTCTAATGATAAATTGTAAGACATTTGTTAGTCAGAAAGTCACATCACCTTGTTTCATCAAATTGTAATAAATAGTTCAATATAATTGTCTTATAAAAATGTCTGCCATGTTGTAGCTGGTCTGATAACCAATTTGATCATGTCTACAACCTATCAATATCTTTAACTAAATACAGACAGATTGACTCAGACCAACGCTACCCAACTCCAAATTGGGATTCAATACAGTTGTGACTTAAATTGCTTTCTAGTCTATCATTACGACAGCAGGATTAAGTTATTTTGGTGTTTCCATATATATTCAGTCTCTGAAGCTTATCAAGAACTTGTCTGTCTGCAGGCAAAAACTGCACCAATGATTGGAATCGGTAATACTTTCATAATTACCAGCAAGATTCAGCTCACAAGATATCTGTCCTCGATATAATCACTACAGTTCCTATCAGAGCTGTCCTTGCATGAAAATCTTGCTGGTATTTCTGCCAATATTCTAGGCTGCATTAATTCAGATAGGGTGTAAATATAAATGTTTCTGAAAACTTTAGTGCAATAACCAGCCCTATTTTAAATATGATCCTTTTAATAATTGAAGAGTTAAATGAGATATGAGAAATAAAATGGATGCTGTAATCATGGATGAGAGTTGATATAAAAGTAATAATACTAATGGATGTCTGGTCTATATTGAGAAGATCTCACAGTAAGATAACTAATGTATAGATATTTTTATTATAAATAATTAATACTTCTCTTATCATTTATATCCACTTAGTACAGTTTTACTTAAACTAAGATTAACTATTGAACACAGTTTTATTTTAAACTTAGATTAACTTTTTGACTGATTGTTTAAGAACAATCTTTTAATCATTCCATGAGATTGTGTCTGGCATTGGGTATAATTTGTTGTCTGTTTGGGGTCTTGTACTTTTAGCATAAAA
This sequence comes from Lottia scabra, assembly GCA_029955415.1. Lineage (NCBI taxonomy): Eukaryota > Metazoa > Mollusca > Gastropoda > Lottiidae > Lottia > Lottia scabra. Next base: position 1,568,183 of record JARJEI010000034.1, read on the forward strand.
GTTTACTGAAATACATCAAGAGTTCTCGTTTAGAAAGTTTGATTTTTGACAATTGAATTGTCTATTTTATTTAATAGTGATACTAACCAGAAGCACAGTTTAAAAAGATGATTCTGAAAAACAGCAGTAAACATGTAGAATATTGCAATATGAATTTTTTAAAGGAACTTCTGATTGACAGATTTCAGAAATTTTGTCATCTATTTGAAAACAAACTCCAGTGATAAATGTTTTTTAGTGAAATGATGTTGATTATAAAGAGTTGATAATTATCAAGCTATTGTTAAGTACATTATATAATTGGCGTCCTCTAGTCTAATATAGACTAATATTACTCTCGTCCTGTAGGACATTAAGATTGTAGATAACACACATCAACTCAGATTATACAAACCCTCTTAATGACATCAAATTTCTAACAAATACAGACAGACTGCTCAAATTGACATTCAAGTTTTATTTTCAGCATTGGTTTAGATACTTCTGAATTTACAAGAAAACATCATAAATTCTTAATTTTGGTTGATTATCTCTTATGCATACGCCTGTTGTTTGCTCTCACTGCCCTTTAACAGTAATGACATACAAACTAAGAACCAAAGTTATAACTTTCTTGGCTCTATTTCTCCGTTTCTCATATTATTTTATGTTGAAAGACATGTAAAAACTTCAAACTATTCACTGTCAATCTAAATTTGAAATAATATTGTTACTGAATGTGTCAAAACTAGATAAAAGCATTTATAAGCAGACCATGTTTGACAGAAGGGAATTTCAAAATAGGAATATCATGTAAGTTTTGACAAGAGAAAAAACTTTTCAACAGGGTACAGAATGAATTATCTTATCAACAATCTAGTAAAAATAAAGCAAACAAATTTTATGTTGCATAACGCTACAGGAATTTTTTTCTGTTATTTGAAGACAATAGAAGTTGTTGACACATGTGGAAGAAACATTTACTTAAATGATTAATAATGGAGGTAAAATCAACAAAAAATCAAGTGATGAGTAGAAAAAGAGAGAAAATGGAGAGAGTTCCATGTAAATATCATTATCATACCAGTAATGGTCTTGAAGAGTCATCAATTTTGTTGCCATCTGTCAAAATTCTGTCAAAAAAACTTGTTACATACATGAGAATATAATGGATGATGCTGTATATTGACATTGTATTATTCCATTATGATTGTTAGTTTATGTTGTTAACATAATGTAATAGTTTTTATTTACATCAGTAATCACACATGTTCTTAACACTGTGAATAATTATTGTAATCATAACAGAATAGGATGACACACTTACATTATATAGCATATTCACGGTGTTTGAATAGTTAAATACATGACAAATATAATTCCACATAGCATAACAGGTGAGAATGACATCAAAAGCTATTAAGTCATGGATATTTCCTTATTCCTTTCTTCAAAGCACTATCATAAAATGGAGGGAACACCACCTTAGCTGCTTACTAAAATGAACATCATCTGATGTTGACCACTCTACAAATGCACATTGTTAAAAAAGTACAAGTAAGGCTATTAATAACTGCGATGCATATTGGTAAATGTTCTATTTCTTCAAATTAGACATACCAACTTCTTCCCCATTCATTTGAAATTAATTTGAGTTCAGATACATGTTCCCCCAACTACATCATGAAGATTGATGAAATGAAAAACATAAAACAACATATTTTCTTGCATTTTTCATGTTTTATGAAATATGGTTTAAAATTTTCTGATTAAAGAAAGTTTGTGTTGGCAGGGGAGTTATGTAAGAAAGTATGACATGTTTTGATGACATTAAAACCTCATCTGTTAAATATTGAAGAGTTAAAACTGACAAGAAATAAACATCTCTTCCAGAAAAAATATGATTTCCATTAGAAGAAATCTAGAAAACATTTAAATACCACTTCTAACAATAGTCTGTCTGGCTCATATTACAACAGACAACCTTTCTATCTGATTACTTACAGAAATATTAACAGATATAGTGACAAAAAGGTATATCAGAACTGGTTTACATACAGAAGGCTAGATTTTGTACAGAAATATGGACCAAAAGCATTCTACACAAGCTGGTGAAATCAAAATTATTTAAAGTAAAAACCTTGTGACAAACAGTTGTTCATTTAAAAAAAAAAAATCATATACCACAGGTTTGTTGGTTGGTAGATGACAAGTTAACATGCGCTTCCAGCAGATGCTGATATCGCAAACTAGGTAGTTGGTGGTAGTTGGATTGTCATATACCACAGGTAGTGCTTTCATGGTTTTATAGGAGCTGCACTGACACTTAAACACACAAGGTCTAAGAAGTACCTTTTTGTCCCTACCACAGAATTATTGGCTATTATGAAATGGACTTTCAAACAGTGATCCCAGTGAAAATAACTTAAGTTCTATAAATCTGAACATTCATTCAGTAAGAAAACTGTAATATGATTAATGATAACACTATAAGAATACTATAACTTGATGATGTAATATAACAATCAATATAATGTAATATAAAAATTGATCTATTTATAAAAGATGTTATATTATTAATATCAATACTCATTCATCAGTTTATCAACCTGTTAGCTGTATTCAGTTATTCTGGACAGTTATTGTATCTGGACTCATATTTCAACAATTTCATCTGTTACCTGACTAACCTTACTGTATTGTATTGTAGTTTCTGAGATGTGAAAATTTATTTAAACTTAAAAAAAATCCCTTATAACTATGAAAAGCCCTCACAACAGAAAGTTAATTTTTACAGTCAGTGTCAGGCGCAGAAGAGCTGTACAGAATTATGACATAAAAAAAGTCTGATAAAACAACACATCATTTAGAAATAGTTCAGATAGAATCAGTGTGTTTTATACACTATCACAAACTGGATAAAATACAATATTTTCTAATAATAAAAACTTGCTGTCAATTTTATAACTGCCATTTTTTTACACATCACATCAAATGATAAAAGCTTTATAGCAGACTTTATAGCTCTTCAATTTCACAGGATATGAATTTTTTATATGCAAAATATAGATGCTCATAAAACAAGAGCCTTTGTTGATGAAAACCTATTAAGAGATGAATCAAAAATGTCTTTTGAACATAAAAAGCCTGCATCTGGTCTAATATCATATTTGAAAAAGATAATATTCATGTATGGTATTAAGTTTAAGAGGTTCTCAACTTTGAACTTGATCAAGTTGCTAATAAAATAGAATTAATAAGATAGCATTGAAGGCCAATGAAGAAACATTTGTCTAAGGAAACAAAAATATGTTTAGCATTCCAAACAGGTGTTCTAAGGCAATCTAAAATGTTGAATTTTTATGACCCAAGAGTCCTTCCACATCAGACATTTCAATCTATTTAACTTTTAACCTGAAGCAGAAGTCTATCTTAAAGCAATAAAACTACAGAAGTTTATTTTGATACATGTCAGTTACACGATTTTTATTGTCTAATAAAATCAAATCTACAACCACAATTTTATCATAGCATCTCCCATCTTGTTGATAAACTTTTCAAGTTCCAAGTCTGAACATTTACGCCTGTCCAAATTATCATATTTACGAGGAAACTAAAATTGGGTCTGAATGGACAGAAGTCGTAAAAATGGTCGTCTCAGAGAAGCAGAAGATAAGAATTATGATAATTGTAGGAAGAATTTATTGTGATTTTAAAGAATTCTGACAGTAAAAGATCTCCTTATGGATTTAAGCAGACATATAATTTAAAAGTCTGCTTTTTCTTATTCAACTCAGTAAAATAAAACTGTAAGTTTTATTCCGTGAAATTAGAAAATTGTAATTAACCGATTGTTTTGTCTACGATTGATTCAAATTGCATGTTTTCTTGGCGTTATCACAGCAGGAAGAAAACATAGTTTTAGTGCATAATCTATCCTATTCTTATAAACAATAGTTTACAAGTGTTCTTCAACTACATTTCACTGATGAAATTCTGAATAATAATTATAAAAACTATTCAAAATATGTATGTGCACTGGTACGTTTAGTTCTGTCTTTAAAAAAACTGAAAATACTGTGACTTTTGATTGCAGTTTTTATAAAAATGATCTGAAATTACAAATAGTTACAATTAATGTCTCAAAGAGAATTATTACCCTGTTTACGATAGGATATACTCTGAATTGTGAAGAGACATATTGCCATAAAAATAAGACTTTGTATTTCTTATAATTAAATGCAGCTTGTTGCGTTAATTTCAGGTGATGATGTTTTTACACTGTTTTAATAAGAACTATTAAGAAATGTTTGATGTTTAAAATGGTAGATTATTTCTCTATACAAATGTTCATTAGTAAGCATATGTAACATATAACGTTTTCACTCGGCAACCTGATCGCTTCAATATGGTTTATAATAACATTTTCTTCTAAATTATCAACATCAAAGTACTTACTGCACGATTGTTTTCAATTTCATCAAAATGAAACCATTAACGACTTAAAAACTCATCCTTATAATTTAATATTGGTAAAATAAATAGACCATTTCATCAATTTCTTAATATCTAAATATTTACCATACTATAAAACTTATAAACTAAGTCATTCTTAAATTGTTTATATTTAATGTTTTGAGGGTTTCCAGGTTGCAGGTCTGAATTCAAAAAGCACCTACATCAATATACATCAGACTGGGATGTAACATAAACTGAAAGAGTTTATTTTCACAGTTTTTCAAGACCCTAGCCTATTCACTTGTCAGTTTTTTAATCTACCTTTATCTTCTGCTTAATATAAGCATCCTCATCAAAATTTGTTACTGAAGTACTTTTCTTTTAATATACATTAGAATTAGAGCTAGACATTTTAATGCATATGCTGGAGATCATTTTATAAAAGCATTCTCTATTCATTCCAGCAAACCTAAATTAGGTTAATTTCCATCAAAATGGCTACCAGCAGACACACAATAGTCTTGAAATAAAATGTCAAGCCAAGTTTATCAAATGAAGCATTAGAATGCAAGGCTAAATGAGATTTTCCTCATCATCTATTCTCAACATAAGAAAAACTCAGTCACAAGAGAGTTGATGTATTCTCTCTTAATCTACTGTTTAATGATTTAAATAATTGGACCCTCCCCTGAGACCAGAAGACTTCTCCTCATTAAAAGTTATTTGGTGAGATCAGCAGGGTGATGGAGACTTCTGGTCTTACAATATGCCAAACCAATTATTCCACCATTAAAAACAGTCTAGCTTCAAATATTCCTTGCATGTTTAATATAGACAAAGTGAAAGTAGCAAAGAGTTGTAAGCTCATTCAGCATGAAATTCTCGCCTGGATTCTCCACACATGTGGTGATCTTTATACTCCCTGACACCTTTCTTCCTCAAGGTTCATTACAGGCTGTTTATAATTAAATATATGTTGTTCATTATAAACTGTATCCAAACTGAATATAAATACATATATAAATACAAGTCTATTAAACTCTCTAAAAGATGCTAATAAATAAACTAATAATTTTCCGCCCCAAACCTTGAGCTCTGCACACGTTCACCTCTTCAAAGTGATTCTAATTTCACACTTTTGGTGGTAGAGTAAAGGGGGGTAATTATGAACATATGGTTTTGTTTAGAGTTTATTTATTCTCCCATTATTTGTTTTCCTAATAGTAATGAGATTTTACATCACAATTCCACTGGTTTCATAAAGATACTTGTGTATATGTATCAACCTCATTCCAACAGAGATGTTTAATAATTACCCTCATTCCCACTTTAATGTTTTAAAACATTCTGAATCATTTCTGTTTGATGAGTGGTGTAGCCGTTGGGAGTTTTCAGTTCAATCTTCTGCCAGATGTAAAGAGACAGTCGATCTCTTGGGGCACAAGTTTCCACATCTTTCTTTAGCTTGACTTTGAATCTGTGCCATTCAAAATCTTAAGATTAGTATGCCACCTTAAGGTTTAAGTCCTGTTTTAGGTAAAAATGGATGAAGCTTTTGAACTGTGCCTTTCCCTTTTCTGGTAAGGTATCTCTAAAAGAGACAACCAAAATCAAAATACTGATAAATAAATGACAAGGAGACAACGAAAATTTGCTATCAAATCAATATTTCAATAAATATAATCTGTTAACTAACAATAACCCAACAGCAGACCACCCATTACTTTGCACCACAGAGAAAAATGATATGTTTGTATGGGATACAATACTCACCAGGGATCTAAGTTTCGAGGGAAATCTTTCCCATACGATTCTTTAACAGATGAAAGAAGATTTAGTTTCTTTCTGACATTTTTTGCTGCATTACCTCAAGTAAATGTTGATATGTTTTAATTGGAATTGTACCAACCAACAAAACCACCATGATTTATTTTTACTGATGTATATTAAAAGTCTTCCAAATTTACTTTCTTGTCTTTTTTTCTTTTAAAGAGCACCATGTTGTTATGTAAGAAAACAGAGTACAAATGTACATGGTATCAGACAAAGTATATTGTGTAACTTGGATCCTAACAGTTGTGAGAATTCTTTAAAGAAAGCTGCAACTTCAAACACAAAATGTTTTAGAAAAAGAATACTTTATGTCAAAAAGTAGAAAACCACCATATATCTTCTAAACGCATTTCAAAAACCAACCTACTGCAAACACTGCACTGAATAACCTTCTAGTATTTAATATAAGAAACCTGTACATATCCAAAGAGCAACATGTATTCCAGAAAGAAGGCACATGGAAATGATGTCTGCACATCAATGACATTATCTTGAGAGCAACCATTAATAATAATTTTAGGCAATCAGAAACATAAGTACACCATCTTTAACTAGTTGTATATTATGTTGTATAAGATTTTTATTTCCCATAATTCTAGTCATGGTAGACTTGTCTTACATATGGTAAGTGTGTTATTACAGTGAAAAAAACATTGCAGGCAATGTCTCTGATAAGAATCGACAAGAACGTTAGATAAACATGGCTCCTAAACATCATAAATTATCATAGAGTATAATTTATGTTATTCTTTCATATTTTGGGCTTTAGAATGGCAAGCAGAACATAATATTGATGTTTGTAGAATAATCTAAAGATTAATCTGAGACAGGAACTCTACAGGATCTCTAACTAACATGTCAACAAATATATCTTCCCACATTTCATACTACAAACAGACCTTCTGTAGAAACCCTCTTTGAGTAACTATGACAAAATTCTATCGGAACCTAGCAAGATACCCAGAACAATAGTTTGATGTAAACAATCTGATGAACAACAAAATAATTGTATTGAGCGATAGGTTTTGGCTTATATCAATAGAACCCATGCAGTGGGATTACATGAAAGATCATACAACTGAAACTAACAGTAAATATAAATGTGTATGTGAACATTTGACATTTGAATAATAAATGTGTAGAAAATCAAATGTAAAATTAATTGAACAAATGGGACACAGTTATATCACTTCACGTTATTCAAGGCTTGACATTTCGGTGAGACAATTCATAAACGTGTGTATATTCTTAAAAGCTTAAAAATTTCAATGATTTCAAATGAACATTTAATACTGTCACATTGTGATTTATTCTTCAAAATCAGGAATAATGTTAGACCTATATTGAACAGGACAACATCCAAGGGAATAATTATAATGCTCATAGGGTATACAATCACACCATGCACAGTGGTTGGTGAAAATACAGAAACTGGCATTTATTAATTGTGCTTACAAACAACTGTATCCATCTAATAACAACAAAGTCACTTGTCAAAAACAATGTACCAAATGGGATACCATGAGCAATCCAAATCAGTAGGGGAGCCCTGGGGCAATCTGGTAGTCCACACCTTTAATAGGGTATTATGGGGCAATAAGTCTATCAAAATGTGCTATAAATTGGGCCAAATTACACAATATTTAATAGTTGGCTCTATTATTTAACTGTTATGTCTTTCCACAAAACCATTTTCACAATGGGGTATTGTTAAATTATTGAACTTAAGTGTGTCTGAACACCAGACAGAAATTTCAAACATTCACCAAATTTCGATCAAAACCATAAAAGCATTTGACAGAATGACTATAATGGCTAAGAGGAAAATATTCTATTGTATTATATTTTGATTAATTCAAAGCAAACTAGTTTGTCTGCTGTTGATCACAGCCAAGGGAGGTAACCCCTGTCTATTGTCTAGGTGGTTTATGGACAGGATTCCACTGTTGAGTCATTTTGATTAATAATTATTCATAGAATTTTACACATCATTAAAACGCCAGGTCCAAAACTGTCAACAATAAACTATAATATCAGCATTTTATCAATGAGCTAGCCAACAAAAAACTACTCGCTTTAAAAATTGATTTTTCTTGCCATGATGAATGAGTGGTGAATACAAATCACCCAATTACTCCAATTCAAGACGTTGTTATATAAAGGCAGAGAGAGTTCTTTTGTAAGAAATAACGACAAACCTTAATTTATGGTCTGATATAAGCGATAGATTTCCGAGTGTCGATCTGTTGCTTTGTTTTCAACAGGAACAATGTGCTTTGATACAACCAACAACTTTTTTCTTCAATTTATTTTTTAGCAAGCATGGTCTTTCATGTTTAATTATAATCAAAATCCCTTAAAAAAACTAATTCCATGGTCCTTAATTTAGAAATTAAACAGAAGTGTTTAACTGAAGTGGTGGAATTCAATATATGAAATGAATTTTGATCTGACCTTTGGGACTCATTTGCCAGTCAAATCATTTTGATAAATTCTGCATTTAACATTAGTACAAGCCATTCCCACTGTTTAATAGGATTGAAAATAGCTTCTGAACATCTGAAATCTGCCTTTGAAATAGAATTCTGTGAATTTAGCCTGTTTATGAAGTGTGACAATCAATTAAAGCAGGGCCATTTAGTCCATAGTAAAGAGATGAAATGAGAACAATAGTTAACAATCAAATCTAACAAGTCAATACCAGAGTGTAGAAAGCAGGAGTTGGGAACCTATTATTTCCCCTGTAAAATTACACCCTTGTGTTTTGAAAATGCGTGAAACCAGTGATTACTTTTGAACAAGGTAAACAAAGAAGACAATAAAGTTAGAAGAGTTTATTGCAAGAATCAATGCCAATATAACACAATACATTGTAAATAGTTCCTGGCATCAAACATCTGTAACTTGATGTTACCAACAGAACTATTCCACATTACCATTTCAAACAGCAATTAGTGACTGGATAATCAAGTGTAAAATTGGACGGATTCAATCAATGAGATTCAACACAGTATGAAACTGGTCAGTTGGAAATAATTTCTACTCTAATTTCATTCCAGTAAAATATTGCACACAACCAGTACTGTCATAGTCTCTGACCTAAATGCTAAATGAGAAAATTATTGAAATTAATGAAAAGTTAGTGATGTCCTCCATATTAAGAAGCTGAACATCATCTGATCCTTGGAATTCCACTCATTTGTAGCATCTGAATATTTCACTGCAACTCAATTTCAAGATTGGATTCACTTCAAATGAAGCATTTTATGGATATGTACACTGAACACCCAGGAATTTAAATAAAGAGCCTGTAGTACTTCATGTAATGTAAATATGTATGCACATGTGTTCTTATTTAGGGAAATAATTCATTTGATATAAAAACATAAGTTAATAAATTGCTAACTTATTCAAACCAGCCCTGCCTCGTTACACCACTAGGGTTGCACTTGGTTTAAAGAGATAAAATTACCAATTAATTAAAAGCCATGCTTATTTCCGTTGGGATGTTTAATATATTGAAATGACTGCACCCCTCTTTAAATAACAATTCTAAACAGAACCATATTGTACAACCTTCTCTGATCATAAACAGACGCCCGTAATCAAACTTGATTGTACAATTCACATACAGAGTTCAAATGGAATATGAATATATATACATAGTACACTAGATTTCTGTGAGAATATTTACATTATTCAGATATTCATCAAGGTTAGATTGAATAGAATTCTTATCTTTGAAATAAATTTCATTACGTTTCTGACTTCTTAAGTTCAAATTTGGTTTAAAACCCCTATATGCAAAATCTTTGGTAATAATTTATATATCTAAACTAGAACAATACAAATTGGATTTTTTAGGCGCCATATTGTTATAAAATATCATAACTAAATTACATTTGTTCTGTATATTGAATTTTTGAGAATTATTCTGAAAATGTTGCAGGGGACGCCATGAGTCAGGAGTTTATTTTGCTAATGGAATGGAACTCAGACCTAATAGAAAAGAGAATACTTGTGCTCCTTGTAGCTCAAGGGCAGATAACTGCAAAGTGTAGAATTTGTAGACAGATGAGCATTAAAATGATGTAATAAAAGTGTTGATAAAACAGACTAGGCTTGAGCAAACAGTATCATTATGATCAAATTGATTTACATGTATTTTCTGGTTGATGTTGCCGCTAGCTATACTCTAAACTTTCAGTGATTCATTCAACAGTTCCTGATCAAAGTAAGATGTGCATTACTTTACAAGATCAGGTTTTAAACCTTTTATTACTGTCTGCTTTTTAACCATATTTCTTTCATAGTTAAAGGGCATGTGGTTTGCAAATAACATTCCTTCACTGAGTATTCTTCACAATTTCTAAAAATTAGGCAATTCATGCCTTCATGGCAATGCAACCAAGGTAAAGAATCCATAACACATTATAGAGCACATATTGATTTCTCTCTCCCATAGTAACAGGGTAGTTAAACTGAAATCATAAAAATACAGGCATCAGACCTGATTCAGACAAATTTTGAGAAGCATCACTAACTTGATTGACACTATTCTTCAATGGAGATGATTATGTTCCCATTATACCTGTGACTGATTCATTAAATGAATGAAATTTTGAGATAAGTCTCAGATTCAAAAATAAGTATTCGACTCCATTGGCAAAATCATTTCTGTTGTCAATTGACGAATGATTTCGATATATTATTTCCACATGTAGAGACCCCATAAGCAATGATTTATCTATACCATTCCAACAAATGATTCATGTAAAAAGTATTGTTTAAAGTAGATAAAATGTAGGTGTAATTGTCTGGGGTCTGGAAGATTACAACATAAAGACTAATTAATCCTATCTATCAACACAGTGATAATGAGTTTAGTGATGATAGACAGACTACTGTCAGCACTAATTAACTACCATATATACCGCTACTCATCTACTGATATACCGGTCAATATAGCTAACTAATAACTTGGCAAGTGGACAATATATACAACCAATTTCAACAAATTATACACAAGTATCAACAACATCACATATATGATGACCACCATGTTTCTTTCCTGCTCTCAACAAGTTGCTGGTGATGTTAAAACTTGTGGCAGCATTTCAGCACAGCAATACTTATCAGCTTCGCATTTAGATCAAAAGAAAACAGCACTATCTGTTGCATTCTGAATAGTGACAAAATCAAATTGCAGAACATAAATAAATCACTGTTTTTTTCAACTCAGATCTATAAGAAATGGGGTCTTCTGTTCTGTAAGGTCATTCTCATCCACATATATTACAAACAGATTATGTCATAAATTAATTGGAAGCTTACCTTATGGTTTCCACTCCATATTTTGCAAAGTGGCTTAAAAATGGACACACTAATTTAAATATCTTTATTGAAAGGAAATCAATGAATGACTTGTTATTTCGTCACATGTTATTTTTCTATGCTATTAAAAGTCTTGACACATCCATGCAGTAATTAAGATGAAATTTCAGTAGCTAACCGGTAAATAAAACATTGTTACTATTGTCTGAATCAGGAAATGCCAACTTGACAAAACATCCTGTTCTCAAATGTTGAATTATAATGTAGCGGGTTTGCTTTGATTACGTCACTCACGTCAGTGATATTTACAAGGGGTTTCCTTGCTGGTTATTTTTAGACTTGGTCGAGCTTGATTTACACTGCCGGGCTTGACTATTTAACATCGTATGATATTTTACGTGGCAGAGCCTCTCATTCAAACTTGTTATGAATCCTTATCCAATGGGAGCCGATGTTTGGCACGTGCATGTCCAAGATCGAAGTGTATAAAAGCTCTTCTGTAGCGTTTGTTAGTCAGTCGGTCGGGGCGTTGCACAACGGTAGGTTGTCTCCGAAAGGTGTATGGGAATTTTCTTGACTCCGCTCATGGACTGGTAGGAAATAACATACCGTGGACTGGCTATGCCTGAGTTGCGTGGTAGGGAGTTTTAAGAACTCCGCTCTATTCTCGCAACTCATGGAACTTTGTTAGGGTGTAGGGTTTGTTTTGGTGGAGGTTTGCGTAATGGTGTAGTGTTCTGTGTTGTAGTTTTGTATGTGTATATGTTTTATGTTTGTTTAAAAATAAAATGTCTTTAAACTTCTCTCTTATTTCCTCGCATATCACAGTATACTGAACCTGGAACGTACGTAGGTGGGATTGAGTTGTGCGGGAGCAGCGCCGCCCCTTTCCCTCCTGCTACAATAATAAATACTGATTTGAAATAGTCAGCACAATTCGAACCAAGTTAAATAATTGTAATGGAAATACACTGCAGGAATAAGGTTAGTTATCATGTAGCATATCAAAAAGCAATTTTTTATCTGCTTCCATTCAATACATGACAAACCAATTAGGATTCAACTGAGTATTTGATAAAGTTAGTTTCCAACCTACAAGCCAGTCATTAATAATAGCCATTACAATACATCAAAAGCTTCTTTTAAATGTCATCCAGTTATAATAGACTTTATATATATCATTCTTTATAATGTTCTGTATATTTATAGCTTTATACTTTTTATTTAATACCTTGTAAATTACAGCAAATTTCCTATTATCAATGTATACAGAGATTAACATGAATCTTCCTTATCAATTTGGTAAAATATCAACATTCAATAGCTCAAAACTATTCCAAGCCAGCTGATGACAATCCGCAACCTGTTCGCAACCATTGCATTTACCCATCTTAACCAATCATAAGCAAAGTTAATGTATGTCTGCTTCAATAAGCTTATTTAAATTCTAGAAGTAATTCCCTAAATTTTGCTTTAATGGTAATTATTCCAAGTAAAAGAAACTATTGATTCAGGTAACAAGCCAGATGGTTGGACAGTAAAAAATGAAACAAAAGTTAACTATTAGATCAAGTATGATCACCTGCTCTGGTCAACCATAATGTCACCCCCAGTAAAAATGAGGACGAAATTTCAGTGAAAATTTGGTAAATTTCACTGAAATATGGCAAATTTTGCCATCTTTCTATAAAACTGCCAAAATTTGATGAAATTTCGCTAAAAAGATTTCAAAATTTCATCAATATTTGGTGAAACACAAAATTTCACTGAAATTTTGATGACAGTGCTGAAAATTAAGTGAAATTTTTAAATATGAATTACAATTTTGATGACAAAACAAAATTTCACTAAAATTTCAGCATGCTTATAGATAGCTTACATTATCTCCTGTAACATTTTCAAAAGATATAAAGTGTCAACAGAGTTAAATCCATATCCATTTGACACATTTTAATTAATTCTGCCGATATGTACATTTAATTTTTCCTTTAACATAGGTAATGTAGAAAAATTTTGTAGTTGTCATTACTCAATCAAAATAGATTTTTTTCTGTGTAGTTTTTCTGTTTTGAAGATTTGTAAAAATAACAGCTGCAGTGTTGGAGAAAAATCTGTGGTCTGATGGTTTTCTTAAATTCTGACAGGACTCTTGATTCATTATGATCTTCTCTGAAAAAATGAAACAGAAAGATTTGCGGACTAGGCTATGTAACTATGTTATTTATTTAGAAAACGAACAGGACCATGCAAAATAAAGTTAAATGAAATTTGGGCTAGTGAAAAAATTATAGGCCAACACATCTTCATGTCCCATGACTCCCTGGCAATCATGTCCCATGACTCCCTGGCAAATACTCCATGACCAACAGGTACTGATTTAGCCATTTTGGTGTATAAAATCTGTTAAAAGAATGTTATATAGGCCTATTGCCATTGGAAATAAATGAATATGTTAAGACATACCTACATCTCGAAAAAGGAAACTAGCCTTCTTGCTTGGCCTTGCATAGTCTTGACTCACTACTGCTACTGTATTGGGTCTACTTGCTGGAGTATGGAGGATGAGGTAGGGGTGGGCGGTATTTCGGTATTACCGAAAATACCGGTTCTAAAAAAATACCGGTAGTAATACCGTGACTGATTTAAAAACCGGTATACCGGGAATACCGTGAATTCTCAATAAAAATACCATGATACTGATTATCTGACAGTCACTGTCAAGATATTGTTAAAAATATGTGTTCTTTATGCTTATCTTAAAATCAGCTGGTCTTATTTTGATTTTTATCATGCCTATCTGCCACACAATACGTTGTAATGTGATAATCCTGTTAATTTAGTGCTTGCTTGGATAGTCTTTAACATACCAGAATATTAAAAAAAAAATATAGTACTGTTGACAGCTGTTTCATTCAATTGAAAAAATAAATAAATAACCACCAGTCACATCTTAAAAAAGATTTCCACATCAAGATAAGAAACATAAACTGTAAACCAATTCTATAGGGAGTTGATATTTCAGTGGAATGGTGACTTTTTTCACACAAATTAACCCCTTACCCCTTCTTTTGATAATAGAATATTCCGACATGCACAGATTAAAAGGTCTGAGAGCTATTTTGGCAAAATGCAAATGTTCCAAAAATACCGTGACTATACCTAGTATTATATAAAATACCGCGGTATTTGAAATTGGCAATACCGCCCACCCCTAGGATGAGGAACTGTTTCTATTGCTATATCGGGACATGCCCATCATGGTCCATTTCGTTATGACATTGATTGACATTGATGCTTCGGTCCTTCTTCAGAGTTTATCCATATTCCTTCTTGCGCTGAGATTGGTAACAATTTTCATTCTCGTCATCGGAGCTTGATCTGATATCGTTTAATTTTTATATAGGCTTATTTGTTCGTTATTATATGAACTTTTACTAAGTTTTTAGACGGCGGTATTCAGTCAAATAAAAAGATTGACCTTGACCTTGGTTTTTTCCGGGAACAAAACAAACTCAAACGAAAATCTTATTTTTTTCTGATTCATTTTCACTGGAATTGTGCCGTAAATGAGATGTCTTACAAACGTATCAACGCTACACTCTGTCTTGATGCAATAGTGATTTAGCAAACGAAAGAAAGAAAAATATCAAAGATTATCTTCGTATCGCGAGTTATTTACTCGATAAACTTCAGGAGTATGTCTTTCCACTACCGAAAATTATGGTAAAGGTAAAATTAATATTTTATTACAATTAGTTACATTCATTTAAATTAATATGAATGACAATTTAAAATCAAAACTCTTAGAGTTATTGATATTCGAAAAACGTGAAGGCACGGCGAATAAAGGTTTGTCAACAATGTCAATCCATAAGTTATTATCTTGATGGTAGTTTTCCTTTTGTGTCGGTAGTTAAGAGTCGAATGCCGGAAACGGTTCCATTAAAAACGTATCGATTTAAAAATGAAAACGAAATGTAAATAAAAAATAAAATGACCGGTCACCGCTTTATATACATAAAAACGTGTCTTTTACTTCGTAGTGCGTAATTTAACCGATTTCTTGTGGTTTTTTGGAATTTATTGCTTTTAGAATGACAGGATAACATGCTGGATGGTTTTTCGTTTTGTAAGTATGTGATCATTTTTTTAACTTATATTTTCCCGCTCTTTTTTTCTACACCGCCAGTTTCGTTACTTTCTGGCGCCATATCAATTAATTTTCCTTACGGCAAGGATTGTGTGCTTTTGGGGATAAGGCATGGAATTAACGATGGAACAGTTGCTGCTGTTTGACTAATTTCAGGTAACAGCTTTTCAACCCAAAAGAATCACAGTTAAACTCGTACGTAAGTCGAAGATACAAAGACTAGGAGTAGGCATATAGTTCTAGATTCATGACCTAGGCCAGTGCTTTTTTATGGGAATTTTATTCTCATATCACCTTAACACTAGACTAGTACTAGAAGTAGAATTAAATGGGGGCCTCACTCAAGCTATTGATTTGTTGCCCCTGACCAGCCGAATTTAGACTTGTTCATTATTGTTGCCCTGAGTCTTGGTAGAACTGATAGTTTTGAATATGTAGGCTATCCTTCAAATATATATTTATGTTTGTTTTATTTTAGGTGATGTGATTGAATTTTGAGAACAAAATCACACCAATATAAAGGACCAGTTTGAAACCATTGCAGTATGAGTAAGGATACAATTTTTCATTTGGGCATCATTTAACGATGTTTAACTTGCTACAAGACCACTCTAACCTAACATATTCAGACCACTTTTCATAGGGTAGGCCTAATCGTCAGTTTGGCCCTAACTAAAATGGCCCCTGTATAAAGTCCTTGTATCGCCAATTTTTTTAGTAGTTTAATCAAAGCTGCTACCGGTAGTGGAATCCTTGATTCCTTCACTTCATTTTGTATATTAATATATTTTTTTACTTTAGTTCAACAGATGCCGAGCTTAGTTTAAAGATAGCAGGCAAAATGTAGTAACTAAAGGTGAATATCAAAGCACTCTGTCCTTGATAAATCTTGCCATACTAGAAATCTATTTTGTCGAAAAGTATTCCAGTTATTGTCTTTGACTTCGTCAAGCATGCCAAAATTTAACCACACTGCTGTAACGACATATGATTACTTGGCATAAGCTATCTTGAACAAATTTTAAGCCATTCTGCAGGTCCTGTTCAGCAAAGTGATCCTAAAAATGATTGTTTACTGTGTGTGTCTTTCAAGTCTCCTGGCCTGATGCAATTTATAGCTTGAAATGGGGTCCCAGTACCGTACATCAAGATAATATTTGTATTTATAAAGCACTACCATCCCATCTACATAGAGTATGCTCCAAGATATGTTTTAAATGGATTTGACAAATTGATATGTAAATATAATTCTTTACTTTATCATACATTTTCTTTTTCAGGCCAAAACTTTGAATTGATGAATAAGATATCCAGGGAAGAATATGTCTCCAGCTAGACCATTGTTCAAAAGTTAAATAATAAGATAAGATATTGATATTGAATAAATATATTGAAAGGAAAAAATAACCTTTTTTTTCTGTCATTGGCAACAAAAATATCAATTTTAATTTCAATAAAATATTTTTGGAAATTAACCTCCATTTTCACTTGAAAATTTAATGATATTTTGATAAAAATTTGCTCCTTTCTTTCAGTGAAAGAATGCCCAAATTATGGGGTAATTTCAATGGTATTTTATTGAAATATTAGTGGTATTTTGAAAGAAATTTGCCCCTTTCTTTCAGTAAAATAATGCCCAAATTTTGGGGTAATTTTAATGATATTTTATCAAAATTTTAGTGGTATTTTGAAAAAAATTTGCCCCTTTCTTTCAGTGAAAAAATGCCAAAATAATATGTGAATTTTGATACAATTTTGGTATAATTTCAGTAGAATGTCATCTTTATTTCACTGAAAATTCGACAATATTTTGCCCCTTTCTTTTGGTGTATTTTGATGAAATGTCAGTGAATTGTCAGTGAAATATCACTGAAATTTTGATGATTATTTTTACTGGGGACAAGTTTATTAAAAAACTTGAAGATAAATGGATATATGATAGAGTAATAACTTTATTAATTATTAAATTCAGAACTTGAAAATAGCTTTTCTCTTTGTCCAATAATATCATTCATTATAAATTATAATTTGTCTCCCGTTTGATGCGTGTGTGAGTCTATTGAAAATGGTTGATTGAACTCGGAACAATTACCTGACTGTAACGGCTAATAAAACATCAAGATGTAAAGAACTGGACAATAGAGTCAAAGGTAGAACACTGAGATGTAAAGAACTGGAGAATGAATTCAAAGGTGTTCAATCATCTCTAGATCCTGTGACAATTGGAGCGTTTATTTTTGGTTGGATAATGAATAGGGTAGTGTAAATACCGACTTAACCTAGGTCTCTTGATACACTGTCCAGTAGATTTAATCTCTTAACCATAATCATTTTTAATCACTGTAATCAAATCCTAACCTATTTACATTAAAACACTGTGTATACTGGTCATTGCTTTGATATTTCTATCAGATAAACTGAAAACTTGAAATAATTGGTGGATATCCACACAGAATTACCATAAAAATCAAATCTAGATGCATGTGAAAGATAAGTCTGAAATCTAATCAAAATATGAATTTATCTCTTTTTTCCCTGACGCCGCAAACTTTTCCATAAAATATACTTTTATGACCTGACAAAAATCCATTAAAAATAAAATATTTATCAGGCAAAATAATCGCAATTTTCCCAAATGAAATTGGTTCCATTAAATATACGTCTAGGTTGTGTGCATTGTCTGATGCATAGTCTGAATAAATACAGTCATTTAGTATAATAAAACAGTATTTATCATATCTGTAACATCTATCTATAGTTAATAAAATAAACAATGAAATCACGGCTAAGATTAGAAGTACCGATATGGTACTGATATTTATGATATTCTACTATATTTAGATGGAAAGATTACAGTCACCTGGAAAATTATGGGTGGTCAAAGTGTGTTTTAAATCTCCAATGCTCATAAAAATGTCTTGCAGATAAAAGATGTTTTCTTCAGATAGTAAGGAAAAAATCAAACATATAGGGAAAGCAAAGGTGTTGCCTTCAAAGGGTACAAAAATTAAAAAATATATCAAGAATATATTCTATATGTGCATTTCCTAATATCAGCATATGCAATTATTAAGGACATCCATTCAACTAGAATTTGAAATTTAGAATCAGAGGCTCCTGATCTTGTTTGTAACACAAATTTGGGAACCAAGTAAATATCTTAAAGAAGATAAATAACCTCACAAAAAAATGAAACCAAGGAAGTAAATTCCCTCAATAAGAGAACACTGCCATCTAGAAGATACAGTAAATGTGAGTAGTTGATTATGATTCATATTGGATTGGACTTCCGTAGGCTCTTTTCATAATTTTCTAGTACATTCATTACTATAGTAAGATGTTCCATTAAAACAATCTACTGTTGGTACTTGTAGAAAACTAAGAAAAATAATCAATACTCAAACCATTTAGACTTTAGATCTTTACAGTTGGAACCATTTAGTATAATAATATTATTTCATTTATTATTCTACTTCCACTATGTTACTGCAGGAATCCCCAGATAAATATGGTTTGTTTTTAAGTTATTTCAGTAGAAAATAATATGATAATAAACCATATTAAACTAAAACATATAAAAAACTAAAACTATAAATGAGCTGTATGTTTACCAGCATATCCAATGCATTATTGGGATATTTGCTTGTTTTCTGATATATCAAAGCCTTACATCTCAACAAAAAAAAACCCATTAAAACCACACTTAAGCAAATTTCTTCAGGTATGGATGATTCTAAGGTTAAAGGTCATTGAGTTTTACAGTTTTTCAGACAGCAACTTAACCTGTCTGGTTTTAATCTGAATTCAATCTTCACAGACAACTTCTTAACCATCTAAGCCTTTAAGAGGCATCCAGACCTCAGAAATTTAGAAAATGGATATTCAGGTCAAATGACAGCTGGACAGAAAGAAAAAATCAGCAAAATAAAAGTAATGATTTTATAAAAAGTATGGAAGGAAGCAAATCAGTCTGAGACGTTAATGGGAATTCGATTTTCCAATGTTTTTTTTCTCTCATTTTGCCAACAAACATGTATCAGCATTGAACATTTAAATTATAGTGTCTTTGATGTTATAGTGGTTTCACAGGTTAATGTTGAAATATTATCAGCATGGCATTTGGTAGTGGAAAAGGTCTCACAACACAAGATGGATTTCCAAGTCTCTGAAAACTTTGTAACAGTGTATCACCTTCAAAGCTGGGTTTGTTTTCCCTCCCCTTACCCACTTCTATCTTGTCTGCATTGCATGAATATGATGTGATGTACGTACCAAATCCACCAAGAAAGACACATTAGTATTGTACTATGTACAAGAAAGAATTTTTTCTTTTACTAATGTGTAACATTGAACTGAGTTCAATAATGATTCCAATATTAATCAAGTTTAATCAACACAAAGCCTACATGTACATTCAATCAATCAATTCAACATCAAAATATGCCAGCAAAGTTTATCAAAATACTCGACAGTGAGTATATTCTATCTGATGTTATTTTAAATGATATTTATAGAATTTATTGATAATATAAAATGATATGAAAATAACTGGTTATCTTTTGAAGGTATATTAATATCAATCATGATAATAAATATATCTTTCTGCTATTAAATACACATTTTAATGATATTTTTATCATCACTCTTAATGACCACTTCTATAACAAATGTTAATTTTATCAGAAACGATCAGATAGTCAAAGCGCTATTCAAATAAGCATTAATTTTTTTTTAAGATATCAAAGAACAATGGATAATATTCCAAAACATTGCTTACAATTGTGGTAAGACAGAACAAGAACCATTGCTTCTCATCTTCCAGACTTAAAGCAGAAAACCATTTGAAGTATAAAATCAACAAACTGTAGCCTATTATTCAAATTTTTGGGACATGTATTTTTACAGAGTTGACAAAAAACACACATGGAATGAACATTTGGACAAAAATTGTCTTGGCAATTTAAACCTCTTCAAATATTGGCGTAAGCGAAATTGATAGTCTGGCTACAAGAATGAAAAGTTCAAATTGCATGTTCTAATGGCACCATAATGTAACAGGTTCACATTTCTGCATAAAACAGCCCACTAGAAACCTCTTTAGTTTTATCTTTTCAAGTGGTTTAATTCAAGTACAGTGATAAAGATATTTTTCTCCTATTAAAATCTCATTTTTAACTCTGCAGTGAAAGAAATTAATAACCACTATCAATGGGTTGTGAATGTGAATGATGAGAAACTGACCAGTGGTCAAGGAACACCTCCTGGCAATATTCTCATAGATTATTTCATTGGATTGGAATCAATATCAATAGTCCTTTCTAAATAATTATTCCATACTCAAAGGTTATTGCATATTTCATTTCCATAAATCTGTAAATGTCAAATAAGATCTGGTTCCATTCAGTCTCAAAGTTAAAAATTCAGAATTTGAAATTTCAACATCAAAACAACTTAATGTTAAAGGGATTGTTAAGAGGTTTCCTAAACTTTGTATGTGTATCTGGGACACTGATAGCATTAATTTGCGCCATTGCGACATCTGTGGCTCCTGCAATTTCACTAAAACTAACAGGTTTTATGACGTCACTACCAGTGACCTACCGGAAGCTACTATAATTGATATCTATGCAGATCACTGGTAGTGACTTCATAAAACATGTTAGTTTTAGTGGAATTGCAAGAACCACAGACGTCGGATTGGAAATTGTAATGGAGCAAATTGATGCTCTTTTTGCAATTTTGACTTTTAAAACATGTGAACTCACAAATTTAGTCTGTTTTGATACATATAGATCTAAATGTTTTTGAAATTGAAAAATTGAAAACCTGGTGCATCAAGAAATAAAGCTTGACACCTGACACCACTACCCAAACACAGCTTTTTGATGACCAACTAATCTCTGATAACTCACGACAGTTTAAGACAAGATGAAAGCCTTATCTAGAAAGATGTGTGTAAAAATCATCAAGTAAAAACATCAAACACCAAAACCTCAGCTAATATCTATTATTATGACATATCTACTCTCTAAACCAATTTGTTATAGAAGAAAACATGACAGGAACAATGTTTGAGTTTACACGTCTGACAAATCAGCAAGGAAAATAACATCAACTATTTGTTTTTCTACATATCATAATACTATGATGGATGATGGCATTTTCTCGTCTATCTGTAAGATGATGATCTTTTCCTAAAATGGAATCCAAGATATGAAAAATATTATCAAACTTTTGTGACGTGTGCCAGTAAAATGAGGTCACTCAGATATATATTTTTTTAACATCATGTAAATCGTTAGGTAGTGAAACAAGACTTGCTTACCACTACAGAAGAACTGATGCCAGCCAGTTTATGCATGTGCAAGTCACAATGACCTTATATTGAGAAGACATAACATGAAAATGGAAGTTTCTGAAATCCAATTCTAATGCGTCATGTGAAAGGAAACCATTTAAAATCAGAAGTGAAAAAATATATGTTGACATGGCATGCAATGTTTTAACAGAATCCTTAGAAAGGTTAATACCAGATGATGGCATTTCAACAGTCTCCACCTAGTTCCAATATGGCTGTATGATGAATGTGCAAAGCAGGTGAACTGATGTTGGAACATCTGTTCAGGGTGAACAATATAATTATTTGTAACTGACACTATTGCGTTGATGACATACTCCTACATGCATGTTTACAGTCATTCCAATTCATACAAGTGAATGTGACATGCATGATGTGATTTAACATCTCAGTAAGTTTACTTCATCAATAATCTACCAATCATAATCATATATTAAATATCAATACAGTCACATTTCTTGTGTTACTATCTTATAATATAACTCAGAGTAGAGGTGTTTTTGGCTCAAAATGGGTAATCACTCAATGATATAGTAAAGTTACAGACACCCGCTGGAAGATATTGGAATCTGTAGCCACTTGGAGGTGATAAAATGCCTTGTTAAGAAAACACGCAGGAGGTCTGAAAATGTCAATCAAAGATTGAAGAAAGCTGGTAAATGTCTTGAATACAGGCTTCAGTTTACAACTCACTCAGTTTATAAAGAACACAGAAAAAATACTTTCAAGTCCTTTGCACTATAACTTTAACAATTCTCACAATGGGAAGAGATACCCACTTGTATGGTGTTTTAAAAGAAGTAAGCATCTAACTGTAGCACCCTGAACTCAGCTGATGAAATCGACAACATGCAACTTTGTAAAAACCACAGTACTATGTTGGTCATTATAGTTGGGTTATACTTTGTAAATTTAAGCCAGCTCTGATGTCAGAAAGCTACAAACTTGAAATTTTATTCTCTCTTTTAATTGTTACACTCTTTTCAAATTTTAATTTGGTGATTCATAAAATCTATGCAAAATCTATGAAATAAAACTAGAAAAACATTTAATTGTTTTAGTTTGAAGATGGTGTAAAGTGTAATAAATTGTAAGTAATGGATATTGTAATGAGGAGTGACAGATAATAATTGGTTAAATTATATTCTCTAGCTGTATCTATTCCATTCTACTAGTATCTCTGATCTGTGATACGCTATCAACATCTACATCTACCCACCATCATAATATACAGCCTTTTTATGTACCTGTGCATTCTTAAACAATGGCTTAAGAACCATCCTCAAATAAAAGAAATAAGAACCATTTTAAAGACATTAGATCAACCTATCAGTTATAAATTTTGTTCAATATTACACATTGGAAGCAGATTGATAGAAGGCTTCCATAAACTCTTTATGTTCAAGGTACAAGGACAATAACAGGCAAATAACCTTATTAGAAATGGTGACACTAAGTAAGGGTTATTGAGATCACAAACTTACTTGCAAATCAAGTGAAAGTCTCTGATTATACTTGATGTTGTGTGTTATGTATTTGGGGAAACTTTGATGTAAAATAGGAGAAGTTAATTATTAGGAAAACATTTAATGGAGATGAAAATTATTACAATATAAACCAATCAGAACATAGAAGTCGTTTCGTACATATGAGACGTTTCGTACATAATCATATTATACAGTTCCTAGGTCGTTTCGTAACACACATAATTGTAAAATATAACAACTCCTCGAGCCTTAAATTTCAATGTCACACTATTTAAATTAAATTGTTTGAAAGCATAAAACAACTAGAACCGTGATAACGGTACTGAGCAGTGCGCAATTTAAACATCCTTGAACGGTTGCATTTTAGTCCTGCATATAAATTAGGTCATGTGACAGAGCTGTTTATAGTTAAAAATCTCAATTTTCAATCGGCTTTTAAACCGGAAGTAAACATCGGAATACACAAAGTAAAACATCATTTGATATCGAGGGCAATAGCTTTGGTTCAGATCAAAAGGTCATCAAACGTCAAGGTCACGAGTTTTGAGCTTTGAAAGTGTTTGCTATTGCTGAATTTCTTTAACCGGAAATAGACAAAACTTTTAATCGAAATTAGGAAATCGGCTGTCACCATTTTGTTAGTAATATATTGAAGATGCCATAGACATCAACATTATGTAAATCGGATGATATCCTGATCACTTATATCGATTTAAAGAAAAGTTGGTCATTTCAAGATGGTGGTCTACTAGTTACTTCCGGATCAAATTTTATCCTTTTTTTTTCTATGAATGTTATGTCATTTTATATCTTCAAAAGAATGTGTCCACTCTCTTTAAAAATCCACAATTTAGGAACCACGTGTTTTTTCGCGCCAAAAAAGCCACGCAGTTACTTTAAAACAATGAACAAAACTTCCAAATTAAAAAAAAGCAAAATGATTAAAATATCTACTATTATATATCAAGAGGAGATAAAGCATAATAAGAAAAGACGATTTTTTGTGACGTACGTGAATTAGGTTCAAACTGACAATTTTTATTTGGCTATAAAACAAGAAGTAAATATTGGACAACAAAAATGAATTCACCATTGGATAGATCTCATTTCGGGCAATAACTGTTGTTCGGATCATAAGGTCAACAAATGGCAAGGTCACAAGTTATGAGCTTTAAAAGTGTTCCAATAATTTCTGAATATCTTATACCGGAAATAGACAAACACCATAATCGAAATTAGCAATTCAGCTGCACTCATTTTGTTGGCAATAGATTGAAAATGCCATAAACATCAAAATTATGGTGGCCAACGTGTTACTTCCGGTTACGATTTTGTCATATTTTTTTCTTTGTTAGTCATGTTTTTTCATATCTTAAGAAGAAATTGTTACCTATCTTATGAAATCCGTAATTCAGATAACACGTGTTTTTTTCCCGCCAAAAAACCACGCAAATTACTATAGAACAAAGAACAAAATTCCAAATAGCAATTTTGATCAAAATATTTAGTGTTATATATCACTGGAAAGAGGAGATAAAGCGTAATAAGAAAAGAAGATATTTTGTGACGTGACAGAGCTGTTCAAAGTTCAAACTAACAATTATTAAATGGCTATAAAACCGGAAGTAAATATTGGACAACAAAAATACACCGTTGGGTAGATCTCATCATGGGCAATAACTTTTGTTCAGGTCATAAGGTCACCCAAATCCAAGGTAACGTGTAATGAGCTTTGAAAATTTTTGTCATTTCTGAATATCTTTTACCGGAAATAGGCAAACATCACAATCGAAATTAGCAAATTGGCTGTCATCATTTTGTTGGCCATAGATTGAAAATGCCCTAGAGATCAATATTATACAAATTGGATGATACCCTGTTCACTTCTCTCGATTTAAAGAAAACATGTTCATCTCAAGATGGTGGCCAGCGTGTTACTTCCGGTTACGATTTTATCATATTTTTTTTCTTTGTTAGTCATGTTCTTCCATATCTTAAGAAGAAATTGTAACTTATCTTATGAAATCCGTAATTAAGATAACACGTGTTTTTTCCCGCCAAAAAAACACGCAGAGTTACTATATAGAACAAAGAACAAAATTCGAAAAGGCAATTTTGATCGAAATATCTAGTGTTATATATTTTTGGAAACAGGAGATAAAGCGTGATAATAATAAAAGATAATTTGTGACGTACATGAATTAGGTCACGTGACAGAGCTGTTTAAAGTCAAAACTCGACATTTTCAAATGGCTATAAAACCGGAAGTAGACATCGGACAGCAAAAATGAATACATCAGTTGATAGATCTCATCAAGGGCAATGACCTTTGTTCAGGTCACAAGGTCACTCAAGGTCAAGGTCACAAGATATGAGCCTTAAAAGTTTTGACTATTACTGAAAATTGTTTACCGGAAATAAAAAAAAAACTGAATCGAAATTCAAAAATCGGCTTCCCATGTTTTGTTAGTAATCGACTGTAGATTCCATACACATCATTTTTATTCAAATCGGATGATCCCCTGATTCTGAATTTCGATTTAAAGTAAACTCAGTCAGTTCAAGATGGCGGCCGATACGAAACAGCTGGGTCAGATTTTATCCTTTTATATTTTGTGAATAATGATTACTAGCACATTGCAAAAAGATTTTTTAGAATATCTTCATTATTCCGGAAGTTGACATTTCAACTTTACAAGCAAATGACGTCAAAACCGGAAGTGATTTAATATTTTTGAAAAGATCATTTTGTTTGTCATCAAAATGTCTATGCATATGTAAGTTTTCATATTGATCAAAATAAAATTGCAAAAGTTGAAAAAATTGTCAAAAAAGTGCTTCAAAAAGTCAGCGACAAAGTTTTAAAAATGCATGTTTTTAAAACCCCAATTTGAAGACAATCGGTTAATAAAATAAACAAAAAAAAATCCATCAAAATCGGTTGAAAATCAGAGATGAAAATGGTAAAAACATTAAATTGGGCTTATTGGCCATACGTCATTTCCTGTTGGACAAAAATGCATCATTTTATATTCACCTAATACCGTGCAGTTAGGCATAGTCAAAAATTATATGAGATAATGGGTGGTATGCTCCCTTCATACCGAATTAGCGTGACCAGAAGTAGACAAAAAAAAAAAAACATACATTATGAAAACAAAGCAGTGCGTTCGCTAGAACGCACTGCAATAATGAACACATTGAAAAATAAATATTTGTAAGCCCTATTAACTATTGAGCATTAATTTTTACAAAACATTGAAATATGAATGAACAGCTAAGTAGTTTTAAGTAAAGTTTTATCGATATCGAACAGGTTTTTGAACATTCCTTGAATATCTATTACGAGTAGGAACATTTCCTTTATTCTGAACATAACACTGTTCATCAATTTTATTTGCACTTGATACATGCTCATCATGTTCCTCACTACATGTATTATCACAATTATTTTCAATTCTGGAACGCAATTGATCAACATGTCTCCTCATGAGATTATCATTATCAGATTTCACAGTGTAATATCTAGTTCCATCACATGAAACAACTCTTCCCTGTAACCATTTATCACCCTGCGCAAAATTTCTAATCCAAATTGGATCATCAGCTATATATTTTCGCACATGTTTAGTTTCATCTGAATATTTAGACAATTGATCTGATTGAATTCTACTACTCATATCAGGTTGCAATAAATTTAATCTTGTTCGTAATTCACGATTTAAATGTAACTTAGCAGGTGTTTCACGAGTCACTGTATGTGGAGTAATCCTATATTTAAGTAAAAATTTGTCCAAAGTTTCTTGTAAAGTTGAATCATCATTTTTCGCAGATTTCATAGCTTGTTTAAAAGTTTGAACCATTCTTTCAGCGAGTCCATTGGTAGATGGCTTGTATGGAGCTGTGCGTATATGTTTAACACCATTTGACTTCAAAAATAACTCGAACTCTTCAGAGATAAATTGTGAACCATTATCTGTGACAATCTGTAACGGTATTCCATGACGTGAAAAATATTGTCTTACAACTTTTATCAGTTCTGAAGCAGTAGTTTGTTTCATTATAGTTATTTCCGGCCATTTTGAGTAACTATCAACAGCAATGAGAAACATATGATTCATAAAAGGTCCAGCAAAGTCTAAATGTACACGTTGCCATATTCCTGTAGGAAAAGACCATGGATGTATTGGAGCAGAAACAGGCATACCTTTAACTTGTTGACATGTGTAACAATTTTTACAAAGTGTCTCTATATCATTGTCAATATTTGGCCACCATATGAAACTTCTAGCAATAGATTTCATATGAACTATACCACTATGTCCATCATGTAATTCATTCAATACATATTTATGATATTTTAAAGGTACAATAACACGAATACCCCAAAGTAAACATCCTTGGTGTAAAGTAATTTCTAAACGACGATGATAAAACGGTTTCAAATCATGATCATCTTTATGTTTCCAGTTCCAACCTGTGACAACAGCATTATAAACTTTAGATAAAATCTTATCTCTTGCAGTTTCACGTTTAATTTGATCAGCTGTAACTGGCAAATTCTCAAACATAGTATTATGAAAGAGTTCAACATGATCTGTTACAGTTTTATCATTTTCAGTTTTTAAAGGCAATCTTGAAACAAAATCAGCATTTGCATTAGAATTGGAATCACGATAAGATATTGAATAATCATATGCACTTAAAGTCAATGCCCATCGTTGCATACGTGCGGCAGCAAGTGTAGGTATAGGCTTTTTAGGATTAAATAAAGCAGTTAAAGGCCTATGGTCTGTAATAAGTGTAAAATGACGACCATAAATGTAATGATGTAAACGTTTTACAGCATAAACTATAGCTAAAGCCTCTTTATCTATTTGTGCGTACTGTTTTTCAGCTTTTGTAAAAGTTCTAGAAATGAAAACAATAGGACGTTCAGTACCATCTTTCATTATATGTGAAAGAACAGCACCACATCCGTAAGGTGAAGCATCTGTAGCTAAAACTAGAGGTTTTGAAATGTCATAATGTACTAAGACATCACATGTAGTTATAAGTTCTTTAGATTTTATAAACGATTTTTCACAATCTTCAGACCAATACCATTTCACATCTTTTTGTAAAAGATTGTTCAAAGGATTTAAAACACTAGCAATATTAGGCAAAAATGAACGATAGTAATTTAAAAGTCCTAGGTAAGAACGTAGTTCTGAAACGTTTTGTGGCGATGGTGCGTTTGTAACAGCAATAACTTTATTTTCAGATGTTCGCAAACCATCTTTATCAATTTTATGTCCTAAATAGTCTATTGAATCATTGAAGAAAGAACATTTTGATTTCTTGACTCTTAAACCATATTCATGAAGTTTTTGTAAAACTGCTTCTAAATTTTGTAGATGTTGTCTATCATCTGATCCAGTAACAAGGATGTCATCCTGATAACACAAAACACCAGATAAACCTTGTAATATCTGATCCATTGCTTGTTGAAAAATACCAGGAGCAGATGTTACCCCGAAAGCTAGTCTGTTATATTGATATAGTCCTTTACTAGTATTTATTGTTAAATACTTTCTAGATTCAGGATCTAATACCATTTGTTGATAAGCATGGGCTAAATCAATTTTTGAAAATTTCTGTCCACCAGAAAGTTTAGCAAACATATCTTCTATACGTTGTGACTGATAATTGCATGGATAAAGATACGGATTGACTGTGACTTTAAAGTCTCCGCATATTCGAACACTTAAATCTGGTTTCACTACTGGCACTATGGGTGCAGCCCATTCACTATGAGTTACCTTAGAAATAATACCAACTTTTTCCAATCTATCCAGTTCATTACTAACTTTTTCTTGTAAAGAATAAGCAACATTTCTGGGTTTATAGAATGCAGGAATACTATTGTCTTTGACATGTAATTTGGCTGTTATTTCTTTCATCTGACCTAATTCATCATTAAAAATGTCTTTGTATTTATCAAGCAACATATTCAGTTCATCACAAACACCTGTAGATGTAGGTTTTAATGAATTTAAATTTGAATGTTTCTGTGTAATAACACGCCAGTTTAGTTTGATATGAAATAACCAATCTCGACCTAGAAGTGGAGGTCCAATCCCTTCTAGTACATACATCTTCAATCTTGATTTGGTTTGGTTTTCGTATTTAGCAGTTACATAAATTACACCTTTGGCTTGTACAACTTCTCCAGTATATGTTCTAACATTTAACTTTGTAGGATGCAACTTTAATTTTGAAAAATGTTTATTGTATAAATGTAATGGCATCACAGCATATTTAGAACCAGTATCGAGTTCTAATTTAATAGGTTTCTTCTCAATTTCCATTTCAACCCATAACACATCATCATTCTTAGATTGTAAATGTGAGTTTGTATTGTAAAATAAATGGGAAAGTATATCAGAAATATCTTCATCAAGAATACTCATATTTGTTGAACTTTCTTGTATATGAAATAAATGAGCAACATCATCATCATCTTCTTCTAACAAATGTAAATTTGGTTTCTTTCGAAAGTTTTTAAACTTCTTCTTGTAATCACCATTATTTCTGTTAAATGATGGCTTTTTGTTTTCAGTAAAATTTCTTCCATTGTTACCATTGGATACTGCAGCCATGCAAACTTCAGTAATGTGTCCCTTTTTATTACATCTAGAACAGTGTATGAATTCTTTCTTATTGCATTTGTTGGCAAGATGTGTTGTAGAATTACATCTATAGCACCTTAGTTTTTCTGTATTAGGACTTCGTGTAGTATATGAATTGTAATTCATTTTGTGGACTGTAGCTTCTCTAGGTAAATTCTCTGATCTACTTCTTCTTGATTGAGCAAATTCTTTACTATCTTTTGCAGCAGTTTCCATAGAAATACATAATTCTGAACATTTCTCAAACGTCAAATCACGCTCTGCTAATAACTTCTTTCTTGTATTATCATCTCTGATTCCAAAAACCATCTGATCTCTCAGTCTACCATTTAATTCTGTAAAATGACAGTGTTTAGCTTTTGATTTTAAAGTAGCAATATATTGTGTAATTGTTTGTGTATCATCTTGAAAACAAGTATTAAATTTGTATCTTTCAACTACTTCTAATGGTGGAGGTGAATAATATGTCTGTAATTTCTGTATCAACTCATCCAGTCCTTTGATTTCAGGTAAATCTGGAACTATCAATGACTTCAGTAATGTGTAGCATTCATTACCAATAAGAGTTAAAAATGTAGCAACTTTCCTCCCTTCTTGGATATTGTTTGTAACAAAAAATAACTTCACTCTCTCAGCATAAGCTTGAAAATCTCCAACACCTTCTGTATAAGGTTCTATATGGCCAATTGTAGTAGGCATGTTGAATGTAATGTAATTTTACGGATGCCTGTGTTCTGTAGAAAACAGCATGTACACCCAACGTACTTGAATTGAAGCAAAAATATCAGCATAAATGTACCATATGGAGAGTAAAATTTAGGCGAGTAGTTGTAGGCTTACTTCATAAGTTCATTTACATGATCCTCGTCGCCAATTTGTTATGTATTTGGGGAAACTTTGATGTAAAATAGGAGAAGTTAATTATTAGGAAAACATTTAATGGAGATGAAAATTATTACAATATAAACCAATCAGAACATAGAAGTCGTTTCGTACATATGAGACGTTTCGTACATAATCATATTATACAGTTCCTAGGTCGTTTCGTAACACACATAATTGTAAAATATAACAATGTTGTGCACAAACTGTATGTACCTGTATTGTATATCCCAATATACAGCAAAGAGGGTAAATCCAGAATGAATATTCTGAAAATACCTCTAAGAATACATGCAATTTGTAATAATATTTGAATGAGGTAAATTTTCTAATGTTCTAGCAATAACATGATACTTATTGAATTGAAAAGATACAGCAGCAATCTTATTAAAGCGTGTCCAACAGAGGTTAAAGTAATTGTCCAGTAATTGACATTGAGGTTAGACTAAACCCCAGGAGGTATCCAATCCTATTAAACCACATCACATGATTAAAATCCTACTTTGATTAATAACTAACATTTCAACTTACCTTTGAATAAAGAATTAAATACTGAAAAATTTTCTTTGAACTTTAACAAATTAAATCCAACTGTCAATTTTTGTACACAGTTTTTTCACAGATATTCACACAAAAACCTGTGGGTTTGTAAAAACTTTCACAAATCTGAAATGAGAAAAAGTAGGAAATATAATTAAATTTACAAAAGAACTCCAATAATTCAATTTCATCTATTTTGTAATGCAATAAACTCATCTATCTCAGAAAGGAAAAAAAATACTAATTTCACAAAGAATTTACAAATAAACTGGAATGCATCTGCCAGATAATGACAAAATCTTTTCAAATATTCCTTCCATATAATCATATATATAATCATCGTCTAATGTTAGTTAAAATTCAAGAACTCGATACAGTGCACTAATAACTTACAATTTTAATTGATATTTCATAATGAACAATTTTGTTCGTGGGAAAAAAAATGTCTCAAAGTTTCATGTGAAGTGTTTTTTAAAAAATATCTACATCCACCCTTATTATTCTATTTTAATTGGTATACGGAAATAAACAATTAAAATTATTAGGTTCTACTGACATGACAGCTAGGTTCACTGTTCCTGCCTCAGTACATTTGCTTCATGATCATAGACACATTGCAAATAAGATGTAGTCCTGTTGCATGGTCACATAAAACGAAGTGATTGAGGGTTCTGATGATGAAGGTTCATTTGTGTAGATAAATTGAATATTTAAAGACTGAAGCGAAAAAATATATTTTCAGAATGTTAATTATATTTCAAACTATTTAGGACATTTTATGTAATGTTATTGATTGCGGTTTTCTCTAAGTGTTTTGTATCTATGTTTTTCAGTTTCCTATTGTAGAAGCTGAAACATTGAACAGGTCCTTGTCTCAGACAAAATAATCAAATGTCAAGAGTAAGAGTTACAATACTGGTTATATTTGTAGATTAGTCCAATCGGTAGTTATTTAGTTTTATCTTGGTGAGTTAACTAATTATCGAATATTAATTAACAATTAATTACCATCAAGTCATTAACAGCCCAGTTGATAATTATATTGTTTACATATTTATTACATTAATTCCTGTATATTTTAGTATATATTTTATTCCTCCCAGCATGATCTGTATAATGCCTGTCCCCAGCAAAGGTTCACCTAACCTTTCAATGGGTGGTCTGATGGGAACTAACTTGCTTACTCTATTCAAACTCTTGATGGTACTTCTTGTATGGAAAGTCCACTTCTATACAATTATTCCTCCAGATTATGTCATGATCTGGATGAGATTTTTGATTAACAAAATTGTTTAGATTGTATAGATTTTATTTTTGTTTACGGACAGCAATGGGACACAAAACATTTGCTAAAAAAAGTTTTGATTCATATGCTTTAGAAATTGAGAATTTGTACCATAATTAAACAGTCAAACAGTATTTGAAAACATTTTTAGAAAGTCCTCCACTGAAATGCAAAATTTCAACCCTTCCTGATTTAATTCTTAAGTCATGGGATGAATCTGAGATACACCACCTGATAAGATGACAATTATTTTAAATATACCATTGTCATAATGATACATGTATGAGTAATGCAATAGGTTAAAAATTATTGGAAATATTAGATCCTGTCATATGACACATTTCACCTTGTCATCATTGAATTACTTAATTACAAGTATAATCTATTATAACTATTACAGTATGCTTTATTTAACACTCATTTAAACATGAAAAGCACAGCATATTTATACTCAGGTTATCAACACTTGATAAAACTGGACGAATCGCACTTATAAACAGAAGTAAAGTCCTATTGTAGGAATGGAATGTGTCCTGTTAAATTAATAATCCAATTGTCAAAATACACAATTGAAATAAACAATAAGCAGCAGATACACCACAAGTGAATATTTGATAAAAAAAAATATGTTATTCAGTAGGATATATATAAATATCAATGCTTTTGAAATGACTATTTTGTTTTGTCTATTAAACTTTGAGTTATGTTCACTATTATCATAACAATATGAAGCTATGAAATAACTCAAATATTTATTACCTTTATATCTTTAATGAGAAAAGAATAAGTTTTCAAGTTCGTTAAGTGTATTTCTACTGTAATTCAATTTTCATAATGTAATTACAATAAGCATATTAATTTATTTTACATTATATTACAAGAGCTTGTATTTATGAAGAATAATGAGCTAACATAGAAATCATGTCATAATCATGTTTTTCTCAAATATCATACAGACTTGATATTTGCCTGACCCCAGTCATTTCTGTATTATCTGACACCAAACGCATTTATTCTCACCCTGATTAAAAATAAACAAATGAACTCACTGTCACTTAGGTGTGAAAAGAAAAATACCAGGAAAACTTATTACTGTGATAAATTTTTCATATTTTTATTTGATTGTCTTGATACAGTTCTCATTCACTGTTATTTTATAACTTTTCCTTTTATCACTGTTTTTATAATATACTCACAATAGGATTGTCCTTACATATACACTAAAGCTGCACATATTCTATTGTAAGTATTATAATAACAGTCATGTAGTTATAATCTACAACATCATGACTTTAATAATCTAATGATTCAAAAGAAATCAACATCAAAATATTGTTAACACTTTAAATTATAGAATATATGACTTTGATTTTAAGACCTATATGACTTTTTCAAATGCATTTTAAAGTTTTAAATGATCTTGTATTATTTATTGAGCAACAGACCAACAAAATCACATTATTCTGGAATATACCATACCTTGAAAGAATGTATTGACTTTTTGAGTACATCTAATTTATTGAGATGCTTTTTTTCAGAAAAAAAACCTGATTTTTCTGTTTTCTTCCCGAAAGTAACCACCAAAACCAAATGTTTTATGAAATAATTCGTCTAATTAACTAATTTGTGTCACAGAATATATTAATTAAACAAACTGTGGTTTATTAGCATACAGAATGTTAGATATTCTAATATTCCAGTAAGAACTAGGAGTTCCATGAAGTTTCTTGGTTACATAGTCATGATAATATCAGAATATTGTATTTGCGTGGTTCGTTTTTCAGTCTGATTAGTTCTGGCATGACAAACTCATAAAAACTGCTGAAGCATAACAATTCTCACTCCGTCAGCTGTTGACTTGACTTTTGTCATCAAAAAATGTGACAAGCAAAAAACACTCTTGACCATTTGGCTTTATCATGACAATGGCCAACATCACATGAAACAACTACTTGATCATGAAGCAAATGACAGTGTTGTCAATGATTTTGAGCACACAGCAGGAACGGAACATCATGAGATCAAAGCTTAAAAACGACTGCTTCATTTTCAAAAATGAAATTAGTGTTTTACTTATTACTCTTTGGCACCTAGATGTGCTTATTATGATGACAGTTTACTTTACAGTGTGAAATGAGGACATTTTTCTTTCACAGCCACATTAATCTTCTTTCATCGAGTTCCAACTGGCAAGGGATCTTTATGGTGCATGAATTTCTTGCTTCAGAAAGTGCAAATTTGTCATGCCAGCAGTTTATTGACCTAATTCTTATTAAGAATAATATAAACACAGTGAGATGGAATATTGGTTTTTACTATACCTGATAGTATTCTATAGACAGATATCCAAATAGCCTTATAAATATTCATTCAAATACACTAGACACTTGAAACACAAGCTAGCAATAACACTGAGAATAAGTTTTCCTGTTTCAAACACACTGTTAAAATAAAGCACTATAACAAAATATGTTTAAAAGACAGTTTTTGTGTTGTAAAAATCCACACTAGTGGTAAAGTGTTTAAATGAATGATACTTCAACTAGTGAAGTCAATACACTGACTGAATATTGGAGAGGATTGAAGCAGTCGACAATGTGTAATACAACTGACTGACCAACGAACCAATCAGATTGTCTCTAGTATAATCAACGTCTGTTACACTCAGATCACATGCTGTTTTCTCTCAATATTGTTCCATACAAATTAGTTATTATTGTTACATTGCATTGAATAAATGGATGGTTCAATGGATGAATGAAGAATTTTACAGAATGAATAATCACCAGCACTGAATGTGGAAATTGCATAAAATTTGAAAGAGTATGATCTTTAAACCTTAAAATTCAAATAGATCTGAGAAGGCAACAAGTAGGCATAAGAAGTATGAAGGCTTGGAACGAACTTAATCTGTTTCTTAGCTAACAGTATTCATTTTTTCTTGCATGATTTTGTTTGAATTTAGGCATGTCAACAATCTGAAGTCTTCATTATACAGTGGCAACTTTACCAATATATTAACATAAGGCTACAATACACTTACATTTTAATTAAAAATTCTTAAAAATTAATTACTGTAAAAAATCTTTTTTCATATAACAAATCACCT
This sequence comes from Lottia scabra, assembly GCA_029955415.1. NCBI lineage: Eukaryota > Metazoa > Mollusca > Gastropoda > Lottiidae > Lottia > Lottia scabra. Next base: position 1,604,269 of record JARJEI010000034.1, read on the forward strand.
CAATATAAAAATCATTATTCATTTTTAACCTTATGGTCTAGATCAATAGTCTATGACGGCCGGCAGACGCAAAGCACGTGTCACAAAAACCTCATAAATCATAAAAAACAAATAGGTGACAGTATGGACAGTGACTGGACAATGTCCACTTCAAAACCTAAATAAGCGCATAAAGATCTTTAGAATTTGTTTTTTATCTGTAGAACAATACCTTTTCCACGTTCAACCTCTTATTAACCTTTTTATACGACTAAATCTCTTAAATACAAAGTTTAGATCAGTAGATCAACATATTATAGTAACCCTACCTAACAATAGTTTAATCATTTCCTATTCAATAACAACCTTTGAACGTAAAGGGTTTTATCTTCTCATCTCAAGTACATTAAATCTTAGCCTTCTGTTCATGAATTATATCTCACCCTCAGTTAAGGGCCACTTAGAAGAAGTGTTTCTGTAGAAATGGTATCTAGAACCAGAGATATGTTCTATTGATGAATCTATATTGGCATTAATCCATAAAACAACATGTACTTACATAAAATTCACTAGGAAATGTATTAAGTCATTGATGTAATCAAATAAAGTCATACCTATTATAGTCCTATACCATGCAATACTAATGAGGACTGAAGATTTTTTAAGCAGCCAAAATCAGATTTTGCCCCATCTAGGTAAACCTCAACAGAAATCTAATGTTAAGCAACCCACATAATTTTCAGTTACAATGCAACATAAGTTGATGAAGACTTCAGTTTTAAACTGAATTAAAGTGTATACTTTTTAAAATTTCAGATGGCGACCAAGAGTTAAAGTTCAGATGTAAAAACATCAATTTAATTTGCCCAGATGGGGGTAATGCTGAAAGGATTTGTACAATAATTTCAAACCACATGCCCTGTATTTGTCTTTTGCTACAGTGATCAAAGGCAAACAAGTAGAATAACAGAATGGTTTTAAAATGTATTAACATTATGACCTTTCCCCCATTCCCCATTGTTTTTCAACCAGGTTCAAAATAAACAATGACCATCTTAAGTATGGCCAGAATTTAACTGGTCAATTGGTCAAGCTAATGGATATCTTGTAATCAAATTCTTCCAGAAATTATAATCATCAGAAAGTCAATAAGGGTAGAAATGTGAGGACATTTAAGGACAATAGGGACACAAAGAATATTCAAATCTTGTGTCAGACATGTTGTCTAGGATACAGTAGCACTGGGTACAAAATTTACATTGTCTCATAATCTCTTTGATTTCTTATTGAATTTTCATTTTATTTAAAGGACATGAAGTATCTTTTGATTTCTCTTCCCTACATTTGAATGTGGTATATTTGATTTTCAACCTGTTTTGGGTCTCTTACAAAATCCTAAAACATCTAACTTTTAACTGTGTTTGCTTATTACACACTGTCCACTCTAATGTGATTTAAGCATGTGAAACAGGTTTGGATGTTTAAATGAGCTGTAGTTGCTTCTTACATTGCTAACCACACTTTGACACAATTCCACCATTACATATCAACAACATAGTTAGGAAACCATTCAAGATATGGGTAAAAGGTTGAATGCTCTGAAGCCTTAATTAGGATGCTTAGCAATTAACTTATTAACTAATTACCTAGCAATAAGACAAAAATAACCATTAATGCACTAAATATCTCCACTGTGCTAAGGCTAAGGTTTCATTCAATGAGGTAAAAGTTTTGAAACCAAGAAAGTTCACCAGTTTTCACTTCATGTGTCCAATTTTCTCTGAACTGATTTCTATTTAAAAGGTTTCATTAATTAAACTGGCATTGAAATCCTGGAAGTGGCACCATGACAAATTCTTTTACACATGTCAGGAGAATTCAGTTGATGAGATTTTAAACTTCATTGCTATTTCAACTTAGTTTAATCAGCTAAATTTTGTCATTTAAAATTCATCCATAAAAATGACAACAAATATTCTCTTAAATCCATCAATATCATGTGACATCAGTATTGTAAATAGAAATTGAGAAAATGTCCATCTAGAATATTAGAATGTTAAAACCTTCTTTCAATCTATCCAGTATATTTTGAGCATTTTTAATAAGAAAGACTTTGTATCTTTGAATTGAGACTATAACTGTGTTTCCACTGACATAAAAAGCCGGCTTTAAGCTAGCTTTTTTGTGTTTCCATTGACAAATTGCCGAACCGTTACGGTTCGGCAATTGAAGCTTTTCGCGTTCGGCAATTTATCGGGGGCCAAATGAAAGCCAGCTTTCATTTACTCAGTGGAAACACAAAAAAAGCCGGCTTTATCTCGTTCGGCAATAGGGGGCGCGCGCTCTTAATTAACTAGTAGAGTAAATGGTAAGTCTTGTAGATCGCGTGCTGTCTATAATGTGTGACTTTATAATCGAGATTAAAGTCGTTCGGGAACCAGAAAAACTCAGTGTAAACGCAACGTGTTCGGCAATAAAGCTAGCTCTAGGCTAGCTTAGAGCTAGCTTTCCTTCACAATTCTCAGTGGAAACGCGGTTATTGTGTCTCACTTAGATCATTACAAATATCTGCACACACACCTCAAAATCAAATAGATGTAAGCAGATCAATTTACCAAAACATTGATATTGGTCTGAAGTTTAAAACAATTTACCTTGAAAAGTGACTTAGAAATTTGTGGTCTTCAATAATTTTTTTGAATCAATGAAACAATATTAACAATACCGGTATTTAGGCTACTTTTCTTATTTCAAAGTGCCATATTGAACATGTTCACAATATGTAACATTTAATGTTAAGAACCACTATCTGGCACAAGGGATGATTCTCAAATTTCCTTTAATTCTACAATGTAAACATGTAATTATGAGAAGAATAGCTGATTAACATGGCAAGTCAATGCATCTAGGTTTCCAGAGAATTTCTAGAGCAGATGTCAAAGTTTGCCCCCTTTTAACAGTGGCTAGTAATCTATTTGACTTTTAACGGTTCTGTGGCATCAAATTACATCATTGCCTTCTGTCTTCTTCCCTTCTGTGACACATAACCTTACAATTATCATAATGGCTACACTCAAATTTACATTTAATAGCAAAATGGCATTACAACATGTCCTACTGCTGCTTCTCATGGGCAATGATCCTGTGAAAATTGACATTCCCCTACTCTTTGTTTGGTACAGAAAGAACTTAACGTGTTGTAACCTTTTTCTCTCAAATTTCCAAGGGATTTGTAATTGAAGACTTCTCTTCTTTGTTTTTCAACAATTTTTAATAAAATATTGAAATTAGATCACTCCTGATTGGATTAAACATCCATTTGCAAGTCATTTTTTAATAATTATCTCCATAATATTACATGATAACAATAGCAGACGTGACAGAAAACAAGGGCAGATAATTCAAGTCTTGTAAATTAATTTAAAGAACCCGAAGTGATTTATGAGCCTAATTATTATTCATGAATATCTCTTTAATTGCAATATGAAGGTCAAATTACAGGAACTTTGTTATGATAAATTGATAAAATCCTCACAAAGAGATTTACAAGAAATTAAACAAAACACAGAGAATTTCTCCAATACATAAATTCTGATATTCAAATTTTTTACTTTTTATGAAGTTAGTCAAATGATTTAAACAAATCGTTTTACATTGTTGTACTTATCTGCTCCTTGTTTGAGTTTGTGCAGACACTAGACAGGCAACATGCAAAATCTAGTTTTCACATAGAGCCTTGGTATATCATTCTTTACAAAATACACCACACTATTTTATTATCAGACCCTGCAACAACTGACAGGAGGAAACAAGGTTGAACATTCTGCAGAAATTATATCAACTTCTCAGAAATCAATATCAGCTTTAAGGGATCGTAAAGAGTTTTTTAAAATCATTGTGTATCGTAGACACTTTTTGTCTTGAAATATGTAAGGAATGATAATATAGCAGAAAGTGTTGATAACTCCTAGGAATATAGAATTGATTTCCCACAAAAATCATTGTTTTGGATTATAAGTCTTATCGTAGTTATGGGTAAATGATCTGATCTCTTCAGAAACAGCAAGCATCCTGTTTGTTACACCTCTATATTTTAACCTTTAAGTGTCTATAATCAGTAGTTTTACCTGTAAGTATGTAAGGAATGGTAGACTAGAGAAGATATTGCTACCACCTACAGATAAAGAGTTTGAACAGAAGTGATTGATATTGAAAATAAACTACTGTCTAGTAATTGTTATCAGCAGGTAGACTCACTGGAGAATTTCAATAACAACATGGATACAATTCATCCTTTTTTACTTAAAGAGAGTTGCCTCTAGAATTGTTTTATCACTTCACAACTTCCTGAAACGGAATTGACGTAGGGTCTTCTTGGAAATGCTCTATAGTAGCATCAATGCATTAAAAACACTAAAATATATGGATATACTACTTCTGCATTTATTACATACTATATCAATGCATCTTGTTCTTAAAAACATTTACCTCCTGAACTCTTACTCCACCCTTTGGCTTATAGATATCCATGGACCTTTAATTAAAATTAATCTGATAAATAAATACATAAAATTTGAGTTGGATATCCCACAAACCTCAAATCAACAACACCCATCATATAATAACCAAACCTATGACAAAATGCACTGGGTCTCAATTTAAACACATACATTTGCACATCAAAGAATATTTCAATACTACCGGTAACTTCAATATTTCCATAGAAAGTTAACATCTTCGTGCCAAAACACCAACCAAGATATTTTCATACCACTCAAGTTACTGAGCATTTTCAAGGCATCTTTAAATATTTAGTCAACACCTGAGAGGATTGCATTGAAAAGTGAAAACCTACAGAGACAGGGTAGAGATTGAAATACAAGAACTGGTAGTAATTGAGAGACTAGAAGTGGTTTATCATTCATCCCTTCCAGGGAATACTTTCTATTATCATCTCACACTTAATCTTTTCAACATTCTTCTCATTTTTATTTCATGGAATGGATAAATGAAATGAATGAATGAATGATCGCAGACAACATTGGAGTCTGCAGGGATGAAAATTTAGCTGAACATGACAGTCATAAACCCCAATATGTGATTTTAGTGTTTTATTGTAATCAGCAAATTGCGATACAGATGCATAGATTTAGATGCATTTATTAGTCTTATTTTGGACTCCAAATGAGTTTTTGGAGCTTTTCTGAGTGTTGATAGATTGAAATAAATGTTTATTGTATAAATTTATATAACAAATTCTGAAGTAAAATTACAAAAATTAACAACCTGAAAATGAAAATAATAATAGTGACTAAAAGTTAAAACTTTAAATGACAAGACAACAAATTGAGATATCAGTAACTCTCGACTACTAGACATGATTGAGAGGCAATGACACGAGAGGATTGAAAAAAAGTAGATTCCTAAAGCAGAAGTCATAAATCAGTATTATATATTGAACAATAATAGATGGTTTCATACAGCCAGACACTTTACCTTAAGCCATACGAATCTCTTGAGGTTGCCACTTCATCTGGTCACCAGACACAAAGCATTTCTTATCTTAATCCACTTTTCTAACAAAGTTCTCCACATTCAACTCTAGAGAATTCTTCTGGTTCAAATTTTTATTTCTGATTTTTTCAATTCCTCTTGGAAATCATGTAACTTAATCTTCTTATTTTAGGACTTTGGACAACTGATTCCTACTCAATTTCAATGTTCTATGTTTTAAAGAAATAACAGGGTAAGGAACAAGAATATTTTATAGAGATTTTATAAATTTTTTCTCCATGTTATTGACTTGGCTATCTTTAATTTGCACATTACCTCAGCCATTTTTCATTAACTATTGATATTAATAGATCATCGGACGTATTCAGGTCTCAAATTCTCACTAACATTATTTTAATGATGCATATCTATTCACATTGAAGTGTAAGAGCAAAATTATCTGATTCTGAATAACAATCATTGATAGTAAATTGACAACTGTGGACAATTCTCAGTCTTTTGTTTCCATTTTTAACATCTTTACCAATGCATTTAAATTAGACAAGAAAAAGGTATCAATTGTAATGAGAATTGTTTGGAAATGGGTTAAATTTATGATTATTTCCTCAAGTCTAAATAGTCTCTTTTCATCTGAAATGTGGTATTTTACTTCAATTTGAATTCTATTTTGGCACTCAACTCCATTAAGTGCATCAGTTGAAATTAGAATTGTTCGCAAAGTGAATCTAATGTTCCTGTAATAAATTATGGTTTCAGAATCCATTCCATTCTCCAAATTATCACTTTTTCCATCTGTTGCTGTAAAAGTAAGGTTGTCTCAGAGCCAGTGAGTGTGTAATTTATTTCCTTCTCAACATTAGGGAGTTCAACAGGAAATGGACATGTAATAATCTGGCAATACCATGAAAACAGATAATAAAGAACTTTTCTCACACATTTCTACCATAAATTACAGTGTGATGTCATTTAGCAATGAGAAGAAATTGACCTGTTCAAATCTCCTGTGTGACACCAATGCTTTCATACAGGATTGAATCAGATGTCATTAGATTTGAGATATGTTAGCAACAGATATTTTATTTTTACAAGTCCATTATCCTTGTCTACTGTATATCCAGTCTACCACATCAACCAGCAATCTCGCAGGATACACTCCTTAAAGCCTTTTCCAATATGGTTGTAGTAAGGCTAAATTTGAATAATATTGAAAGTCCCAAATCATCACTGATCAGGCCCAGAAGTCCGAAAGTTTATGGTCTGCACTAATATTGAATAATAGAAACTAAGTATGACATTTTATTACTGAATATTGTGCAATGAATTAACAGAAACTGCTCTAGAACTGAGAACACAGATATAAAGATGACAGTATTCCATTTACATTTAAACAGTAAAGAATAAATGCCTACAAAAAAGTTCACATCTGCTTTATTTCAGATGGTTTAGCAGATTATTAAAAGATATAAAACAATGGAATTGCATAGGTTCTTTCGTACAATTCACACGTTATTTGATGGAGGACATAAACCATGACGTTGAGAAAGTATAAGAGATGAATGAGAAGGAAGATTTAATGACTATAGTTTACAATGACTGAATGACCTGATACTAGAACTAATAAGATTTCAAACTATTAAATACATTAATCACATTGTACACGCTACTCTTCTGTAAAAACACATCTATTCTACTTCCTGTGTGAGCTAGGTCATCAACTTCTGTTACAAAGCTTCAAGGAAGATCTCAACTCTTGACTATTTCAACTGACACAGACAATGTCTTCATGTTTAATCACCTGATGGACATTCATGGAAAAAAACAGTTTATAGTGATGAAATACTAATGTAATAAATTAAAGTTAAGCTACATTTCTAAATGAATAGAGGATCAGAATCACTGCTGATGGGTTAGACGGGAGAATATGCTTTACCCATGTGTGATACCTGGGATGATTTTATAGGTTTTGACGATGTCCCTTGTATAGATCAAGACCATGTCATATACTTCTTCCTGGTCACTGAAGAAGGGTTCAGAGTCTAATTACAACAAGTGTCTTGTTGCTTGAAGCAATGTAAAACAAGGTTTCTTGTAAGTTTGAAATAGGAAAGATGTGGGTAAATTTGAGCTATTGGCTTGACAAAACTCAGATTACAGTCAGCCTGTCACAGCCAATTACACCTTTATTAGCCACATTATTCTGTTGAAGATCATCAAACCATTCTGTAAGATTTCCGAAAGATGTAACCCCAAGATGTGATCCAATCTGGGCTACATCTTGAAAAGATTTATAACGTTACAAATATAATTTTTCCTAGATAAAATCTGACTGAAAAACTCGAATCACCTCAATGTAATGAAATGAATGAAAAAGTGTTAATTTTTTCTTTTAGTTCTGGAAAAGGTCACTCTGTCAAACAGACTAAAACATTATCAGTATTTATCACAAGTCCTGTCAATTTCTACGTTTGAAGATCTTTTCAAACCACTGACACTTCAAAGATCAATCTAAAACATTATTTCATGATAAAATCTAACTAACCACACCATCATAATTTTCAATATCACAAAGTTTTTACTTTTAGTTGAAATTCAATCAAGAATAGAAAGGAATCCATACACAAAAAAACAAAGCCATCGAAAGACTCGAAAGAAAGAAAATACCAACAGCTGATATGGATGTACAGTAGGAATATTCAGTTATATAGAAAATACATGTATCACTATAAGTATTGATTTACAATTGGCAGAGTGAATATAAAAAACCTATACAACATGATGATGCATGTCATGGAATAAAAACCATAACACTACTATGACCTAGTTTGTTTTTTTCTTCTCTGATTTGAACCGTAAGTTCTAAGGAATTTACAAGAAGATGCAAGATTCGCAATTTCAAAATAAATGATCCTATTGAAGCTGTCTCATTTTTGGATGTAGTTCATTTGACCTGAAAGCTGCTGTAAACTGCAAATATTACAAATTCAACTACAATACTTGACACTTCAAAATGAAATGAAATGAGTGGAGTTTTACGTTTTGCATTTTATGTCCTATATTGCTGCACTTGATTGGACCAATGAAAAAGACAATGGTGTGCAATTTGCAATGATAAAATTTTTCCAGGACAACTGCATTAGTCTACTCCATTTGTCAGTTTTAATTATCGAGGGATGGTTCCAAGCATGTAGCTCAAAGGACTTCAGTTAATTGTCCAAGCATCTACAAGCTTTTTCCATGTGAGCCTCTTGGATCTGTACCACTAACAGGGAAATCAGTTGAATAATTTGAAGGCATGTCTTGACCTGTATTAAGATCCATCTTCAGGTTAGCAAACTTTTAACTCTCTGAGCCGCCACAGTCCATACAAATCAATAGAGAATATAGAAATTGTCAAGGTGTGAAATATTGATAAAAAAAAAGAGAAAAAAAGCTAAGATTATTGGATAAAAAGAAAGTTAATATCCATTAGGATAAGGTTGTGTTTAGGAGACGGTTTGATTCTATTATAGCTTACAATATAGAATACAGTTGGTAGAAGATCTAATAAGGATACTGACAGAACACAACACGAATAATCCTAGTCAATAATAGAAAGAGAACAGGAAATATCATCCTCATGTCTCCAAGGTTAAAACTTCTCTCTGTATCAAAGTAAAATGGATATATTCAGATATAATTTGAAATTAACTTAATGTTTTAATAAATACAACTTGTATTTTACATTTGTTTAGTATGTATCTGTTCACATTAACTCTAACAATGCAACATGTGACTGAAATCAGATTTTGATATCTAGTATGCACACTAATCAAATTGTGTCTGGTTCTGTCTTTCAGATTTGATGCCAATCCCTCTAATAGAATTGCCGACAGATACTGTTTTGTATAGCATACCTTTACAGAAATTATATAAGTAGCTGATAATGGTTTTTTTCGTGATGACCTTAAACATTATGCAAAATTAACATGAGTCCATTTTACAGATTTCTAAATTTTGTTGCGTCAGCTCAAAGCTGCAGATCATATACCAACTGGACTGTATTATTATCATAACATAGTGATAAGAGAAACGTTGTGAATGAAATCAATATTTGACTATAAGCAATAGAATATATTTTAGATGGTCTTTATCCCTGGATCAGACATTCAATTCCTCAAAACTCATTATTATTAACGTCCCAAGTATTTTATCAGGTTTATATTTATCCTAGTTGACGGCTACATTTCTTTTGTAATCATTTTTTTTCATAGTGCATAGAAATCTGAACTGCTGAAATTCATCCAGAAATCTTTTACTCCATTTCTTTTCAGTCAGAAAGGGAAGGGAGATATTCATATGGTAAAACTTGTGTTCTTCTTTTCAGTGAGTAAACCATCAGAGATATCCAGATTTCTATTAGAATTTAGAAACATGACCTGACAAAGATTGACATGGTTTGCAAGTTTCAGAATAAAAATTGTTAAAACATCATGTTAACATTATTGCTTGCACAAAAGCTTTCAGAAGGAAAAGAAGCACTGAGCTGCTAAACTGTTCTGAGTATCACTGTTTAACTGCTTTTAACAATTGCTAGACACTTTCCACAGAGCAGAGACTATCTAAATTTGTTCTCAGTGACCAGGAAAGACATGCTAAATACCAACTACTTGAACATAATCACAAATTATCTTCCAATTTTTATATAGTTCAGAGCTTTAACCTTCAGATTTCAGCTGCAAAAGAACTTCAACTGATTCAGTTCAAGTGACCTGAACCCCTTCACTACAGAAGACAAAGTTGCCTTGCAACTATAATTACATCAAAGTTTAGGGGTCAAACCCAGAAGAAAATATCTACACGACTACACTATCATGAATGTCATACCAAGTGCTGAGAAACAAATTTGCAAAGTCATTTAGGTAACTGAGAAGGAGCTCTCTCAGTTGGTGATGCAAATATTTAGATAACTACAGCTCTTTGAATATGTGAGCCATCTTTTCATATATCTTTATTTTAGAAGAACAAGGAACCCAGATTCAAAGAATATAAAAATAAAAATCAATACTAAAAGTAAATTCTAAGACATAAACAAAAACCATCTGAACCATTGCGTGCTACTTTTAATAAGATTACTACATCACATTTTCGACTTTTTTCCCAAAACTTATTATTTTTATTGCTTTACATGAAATAAGATACGTATCACTATAGTTCTTCTACTACAACTTCTGATTTGGATTCTGTCAGTTTTGACATCATCTCTGACTACTGAAATTATTGAAGCACAAGTTAGTGTTAGTTACTGAGAAAGACATAATTCGGTAGTCATTTTTTCCCAAAGTTTTCATTTGCAAGGAGATGATTTATCTTGTGAATGTTTAGGAAAGCTATGATAGATTATTGACAAGAGCTGTGAATACTAGAGAAATACTGGCATCATACTGTGTAGTTATCTAGTAATAGATACTAGTTATTCTCTATTGTCAATCTCATGCAATTCCTATTGATTTTCATGGCACTTTCAGGTCAAGGGTCAGCAAAGTGCTGTGTGATGTTTGTTTTCCAAATGACACTTATTCAATGCTAGTCATATTTTCTAACTTATTAGGAAAGCACGTAAGACCAGTGGCTTTGATGTGTTTTTCAACTTTAAAGACTGAATAATCAAGTTATTAACTCAGGCCACGAATTTGACTTTGACCTTTACTGCAAGAACAAAATCACTGTCTTTGGTGTTGAAACTGTTTGAAGCTTTAACCAAGGCATGAAAATTATAAGTATTACAAGAGTTTGCCCAAATTTGGTTTAAGGAAACTGTATATGGTTCAATATGGAATCACATCTGGAAATCTCAATTTAAATCCACCATCAACAACATTCTGAACAATGTATTCTGCTATTGGAATTAGAAGAAAAAGATTAATATGGTCCACTGGGCAGATTCTTCAACATTATTCAAAAAGACACTTGTTGAAAATCAGGATATTAAAAAAGCAATTTGAGAAAAGATAAGGCTATAATTCTACAGATAACAATATGACTAACTTCAATGCTTCAATTGCTTTTGACAATTGAAATGCCAGGAAAGATGGATTGTAATTCCTTTATGAAACAAGTTTCACGTCTAAAGATTGATTTTAACTGCTTTATGAAGCTGGCCTTTAGTACCCTCTCCCATTAGCCAAATGTACAAAGTAATATTTTTACAAGTTTTCACATTTTTCTTGACAAAAGATACATTGCTTTTAATGGCAAAACAACTGACGTCACGGCAAATTATTTTAATAGGCTATTGAGTCATGCAATGGCTTTTTTTAAATCGCTTCTTTCTTATTTTTTAACACATAATAAAATTGAAAATAGATTATGGCAGAGCATTACAAGTAATAAATAGTTGAACAATTTTACTATCATTTATAACATGGCACTTAACAAATCACATTACAAAGGATATAAATTTATTAAAGTTATATGAAATGACTGATGTTCATGCTGTAAATGTCAATGCATTAAACAGTGGATGGAATTTTCCTGAATCGTAAAACTCATTTCAATATCAAATGGTCAAATGTTTTTATATACATATTGCCTTTGCAAAATACCTCATGATACTTCTCTTTAGGGGAGTCCACTGCTTTACAACTTGTGCTCTTGATTTTGATATTCTTTGGTTGATATTTTGATTAACAGAATTGTCTTGTTTGTACAGATTTTTATCACATAATCATACTCAAACATGATGTACATTATAAAGCTACACATATCTACCCAAAAACAGATTACTGAAAAGGACAATGTATCATTAAAAATAGAGTAGTTGATTTTTTTCTCAATGAAAACTTGTACAAACTTCTAAAATGTAAGTTATAAACTGATAGTCACTGTTCATTGATTCACTTTTCATTGATGAGTATTTGAGAAAATGTCTGCCACAACAATCTGATGTGTTTAAGAAGATATAATACTTGAGAGCAATGTGTTCTATACCATGATGTCACAAGGGAGATGAATCTGTCAGCTATAAGACATACAAGTTGATGGTTTGATCCAACAGAGCAATGTGAAGACATGATCACATAGACTGCTGAATTAATCACTTGGAACATGTCTTTGTTTAAAGTGATACAGTATAATCCATGCAAATATTACTTCTTATTAAATTATATATAAAATGTTGTATTGTATTGTACTCAATACTGGTTTGGAAACATTCGAACATGAATATTTTTACAGGATGCATTAATAAATTTATAGAATCATTCTTCTGTTGTTGTGTAGGTTATGTTTTTTTATTTTGCCAGTCAAAAGATTTTGTTTGTGGAAATATAATCCAGTAGCTGATGTTCAGCATGGTCCTCTCAGTATTATTACTTGGATGAAGGTACCACTGTGTTTTGGATAAACAATCTATTTGTGTCTAGGCATGGATAATCTTAATTCCAATGGTTTCCGTTATTTATGACTGAACCAAAATCAACAACAGTCTAATGCTTTTTTGCCTGTAAAACATTTAACAATAACTTCAACCAAATCTTCAAATAACAAATTTCATCAGTCTTAAAAGAAAGTTAATCTACACACTCGACAAATTCTCACAGCAGCAACAAGTAAATAAATGGAAGTATTCCACATGAAAATCGTGCAATCTTGGAGGTCAAAGAATTTAATCAGTACTGGTTCCAATAAGTTTCCTGGAATAATGTATTATTACATCCTTTCCATTCTTAATGCAGATTAAAACAGACAATGACGCCACATTTTCTAAAACACTGTTTACCAAATATCAATCATAACTTCACAAATCTTATCTTCTATTTAAAATTCACAACCTGCTTCCAAGATGGTGTCGACAAGAATATCAATTGAAATTCTATTATAAATCTTCAAGATGTAATCGGTAAATTTACATATGTAGACTCATTTCTTCACATGGTTAGATAGGTACCAGGTAATTCAGTTAAACTGAGTCTTTATCAAACCGTACTGTTACAATCAAAATCTGTACAAGGAAAACAATTCCGTTAATCAAAATTGCATCCAAAATCATGGCAAAATCAAGAGCAATAGTTGTAACGTCGTGAACTACTCCAAAGAGAAGTACCATCAGGTGTTTCAAAAAGAGTGAGCGCGGTCTGCTTTGCGCACGACAACCACCACTACTATATAGGCCAAAAGAAAACCTTTTTTTTTACAAAGACAACGAAAGTTCACAAGGAACCTTTCAACTAACTTGTCCCATGACCTATAATCTATAAGCATTGATCTTTCCTGACTTGGTTGACTTGAGATTAGAACCTAGGACCACTTTTTAAACAATACTACTTGCCTGGATCAGTTGGATCAGTTGGATTCTGAAGACATGTGCAGAATCTATTATTTAAGGCTTTATTATTAATGTTACATACCATAATTCTAAGCTGAACTAATATTTTAATTGGACATGAGTTATATTTGCACGTTATTGAAAATCTATGAATAACAACATATTTCATCAATCATTAGAACAGAAAGCAGGCTTCAATTTGTAATTTGTGACAATTCCTTTTAATAAGGTGGCCATTAGTGTGTCTCACAATATATCATTAAAATGTAACTCCTCTATCTATTTTAATAGAGGACAGTCTGTATTTATTAACACAAACCTCTAATCACAATAAACTCTTTCCTCTTACATTCAAATTATTACAATTAACTGTACAAAATGTCAATAAAATGCATCAAATTCTTTCAAAAGAAGATTCAAATATATAATGTACCCATCAGTGTTTCAAAAGAAGATTCAAGTATATACATGTACACATCAAATTCTTTTAAAAGAAGATTCAAATATATATGTACCCATCAGTGTTTCAAAAGAAGATTCAAGTATATACATGTACCCATCAGTGTTTCAAAAGAAGATTCAAGTATATACATGTACCCATCAGTCTTTCAAAAGAAGATTCAAGTATATACATGTACACATCAAATTCTTTTAAAAGAAGATTCAAATATATATGTACCCATCAGTGTTTCAAAAGAAGATTCAAGTATATACATGTACCCATCAGTGTTTCAAAAGAAGATTCAAGTATATACATGAACCCATCAAATTCTTTCAAAAGAAGATTCAAGTATATACATGTACCCATCAGTGTTTCAAAAGAAGATTCAAGTATATGTACCCATCAAACTTTCAAAAGAAGATTCAAGTATATAGGCCTACATGAACCCATCAAATTCTTTCAAAAGAAGATTCAAGTATATACATGTACCAATCGAAGACTGTCAAAAGAAGATTCAAATATGTAACCACCATCTAAATTTGCCAAATGAAGATTCAAGAATATACCCATCAAAGTCTTTCAGAAGAAGATTCTAGTATATTCATCAATCGGTACTATTAATACAAGACTGTCTCTAATTTTGTAAATAATATCCCTTGGTGAAATATGAAGTATCAGATTCATCTGCATCAAGTCTCCTTAAGTTGATGTTAAAAAAGTGAATCTATCCACAGTCATCTTGAATTAATCATGGTAAATGAGTTGCCATCAATCTACAACTGAAATAAAGTCTTCTCTTGTACCTATAAATCTACCTGTGAGTCATAAAAATCAAATAGTAAAGAAAAAGGTAAGGAAAATGAAAATAAACGAGTGTAGTAAAAGTGTCACATTGAGACAAGTTAATCTACCAATTACCATTAGATGGTATTAATCATTGTCTTATTACCCATAATGCATCAATGTCCTAACTATTTAACCTCCGGACCAATCAAATTTCACTACCTGTTGATAAAAACCAGACGTCAAGAAAAGTTTTTAAATATTGCTGTTTGGAATTTAATTCTATCCGTGTAATTCCAGTTTACATGACAAGATAAGACAGTATGACAAAGTAAAAGTAGAATTGGCAACTCGGAACTAATCAGACACTGGCCAAATGTACTGCTGTTCTATACAAACTGTCAATTTCAACTGATTATGTGTATTATGTCATCCAAGATGAAAGGGTCAAAACGTCTTCCATCTCCACTTTAAATCAATAACAGTATTTCTTCATGTCTTACTAAAATCCGACATAAAACTTGCTGCCATTTGTTTGTCACATTAAAAGTTTCTTAGTCTTTGACGAAACCAAGTACCAAATACCAATAGTAACTATATAGTATCTATTACATAAATTTTAATATTTTTATGACAAGAAATGCATTTCTCACAAAGCCATGCATAGTTTTTAGTAACAGTTGGTTGAGACACAGTACCTTTCAACTGCTACAACTGAAAGCTTCTCACATTCACGTAACATTTTACAATCCTGATAAAGCAGTTCTTTTTCCTAATTGGGCTATGTTGCTAAAGTTAGTCTACTCTTCAACAAATGGAACATATGTTAATGGAAGTGGATGGGCATGCTATTTAATCTGAGATACTCAGAAACCTGCAAAAAAATGTGCAAAAACCTTAGTGTTATGCTCAAGAAAGGCTCGATATAATTTGACAAGCATCAAAACACCCCCAAATTTTACAAATGAGATTTTTCAATCATACATGCATCACTTCAAATAAAAAAATGAATGTTTAGAAGAGTTCAGTTAAAGTTAAGGGGTATCATGTCTGCCAACAGAGTTCCCACTCACTAACAAAACATAGGTATTTCACAATTTAAAGAAAGTGGCAGAGCTTCTTTAATGTCATCACCATTATCCTGATCATCAAACTGTGTATGTCATAACCATTTCCTGTGTTGACAAGATAAAGTTGGACTCCTTACATACTGAGGAAGGATATGAGTAGAAATCAATACGTTCTATAGTGTCTAATCAACTTTACGACTTAATCCAGATAATTTATAGATCTACATTATTTATAACTAGTCTATGTTTCCAGTCCCAGTAGTCTGATCTAATCAAACCATTGGTAGGGAAATGGTGGTCTAGATTTCTCTAGTGGAAAGCCAAGATTACTTTAAGTCAATTTTAATACCTCATTTCTCGACAATATGGTCTTAAAGATTACCTATCAAACATGTCCACAATGTTACTATAGTCTCTACTATTCTTCGTTTCACTGGTTCACAATTACAATGTCTGAACAGAATAAATAGAATTTCTTTTTATTTTACCCTGAACACTTATGAAATGAGGAAAAAAACTAAAAATTGTATTGTGTGTTGGTCAATAAAAATATAGTTTGTAGCAGTTTTGATTAAATTGCAAAATTTGAATGGCATTAGTTTCCAACAAAAAGTAAATAATCTAAATTTGTTTCAGATCAGGAAACCAGAAATCTGAAAATCTTCTACAAAGCTTCAGCTATACTTCTGGAATCAATATCTGCATGTTTTGGTTTATCAAAACATATTTACCATTATACTGCTGCCAATGTTTATTTTATTTACCGAAGTGAATATTTCATGCCATGAATTTAGTTGTTTTGTAATTCTACATGTAAAACATATCACCAGTAATAGATATACAATTCTACTATTTATTATTTATACTCTTAAGAGGCATTCCACACTAAAAAAAAATCTACACATGCAAATCTCAAGGGACAAATTACCATCTTTTTTCTTGGAACGAGTTGTCACAATTCACAAAGTAAATAAGATGCTAACACAGCTAGATCAATGGATGTTTTTAAAGTGATGACAATCTTAGATTTTCAACTTTGATTCCATACAATGATGGTGTGTGCATATCATACAGTGGGTCATCTCCACAACCAATATATCAAAATGGCAGAATGTCTTTTGTCTATACTTTTAGTCATTCTGCACCATGCTAACTTATTTGAAAACTAGGAATAACCATGAATTGAGAAGTTATGTCAGAATAGCACATGACACATGATCCTGGATGGTCACCTAACTTTATCCAATTGTTACATTTTCCAAACCAAACTCTAAGATTCTAGTTATAATACTCTTTCTCAGAATGACATTTGAAAAAATTGCCTGCTTATAAGTTACCATTAACAGCATTAGAATTCCATGAAATTTGATTAACTCTATTAAAGCGTGCACAGACATATCACTAAAATGACCAGTAAATTCTGATGGAGACAGAAAATGAATTGAAAATTAGTTCTTTAAAATCAGACAACAATGACATCTATAGTGTTAGACAGTTTGAAATAGAAATTGTCATTTAAACTAAGAAAGACTGGTAGTAATTTTCACTAAAACTGTCAAAATCACAGACACCAAGCTAGTCATTAAGAAAAAAAAGTACAAGATAAGTCTATTTATCGATAGCATTTTCAGACAAATTAATATTCCAAAGTAGCTTTCAAGGACATCTTAACCGCGGTTTCCTTCAGGTGGCAATTTATACGAATAAAACCAAGCTGCTTTCAATTGCGACAACCATATCTGCTGATCAGTCTTGAAGCAAAAGTCGATTGAATCAAATTAGGTATGTCTCAAGAGCTTCTTTGCCATACTTATATCATTCTTTACTTGTCACTTGATTGTAACGCTACGCCTCTTTCAGCTTCGATCAATGCTAATCTAAGATAGTTTATGACAAACTAAATCACAATCAAGTAGACAGCCAAAAACAACATGGCTGACACTTTAATATTGGGGAAAAATAACAAAACCAAAGTATATGTTGTATCAATATTGGTTAATCATTGAATGGATGATAGAAAATCAAAGGATGGATATTTTCTCGATTCTGGCTTAAAACTGACCAAGATTGCCAGCCATGGACACATAACCCAGTTGCTAGACGTGAATAAGTGCCCAGGTTTTGTGTCAAAATAAAAGAAGGGTTTGGGTCTGGTTTTCCTCGATGACGTTTAGAAATCTGGAGGCCCATTTTTCAAAACTTTTACCTTTCATTTTTTATTTAGCTTACTGAGGCCCAGCCATCACTGACCCCAAAATAACGTGTATGTGAGCACCAAAAACAACCAATCCTGAAATAGGTTCCAATGAAATATACTCTTCAGTCTGCAGCTAAAATGGCCTCAAATGATAAAACTTTCAAAATACATGTATACTCCATGTAAACGATAAGCTGTTGATCTTAGTAAGCTTTACTTGTATCTTTTAAAGATTCTACAACTTGAACTAAATATTTTAATCTACTTTAATATCAAGAAAAAAATCTTATTGAAAGCAACAAACTGTGTCACAATTTCCAGGAATCATAACAATCAAACTCACAGCTCACCAAGTTTTCCATGCTTCATTACAGAAACAGGCAATTAAGAACATTGGAAAGAAACACCAATAAATAAGTCAAGGGAATATAGTTCGAATAAATTATTCACTAGAAAAAAATAATGAAATCATAAATTCAGGAAGAAGCTGAGAAGGTGGTCAATTTATATTAATAATGAGATCCAATAAAAATAAACAAGGAATGACATAAAAACAATTTCCATTCCCAGCGAGTCCAATTCCAGATACTAGAAATAACCTTGAAATGAAGACACTTTGCAAGAAAAAATAGATGTAGGAGATGGAGCAGTGAAATAAAGGCGAATGAGATGATAAAATGGATTCCATTATGGCTACTTTCTTTAATAAACAATCAATTCTGGCTGATTACCATTTTCTAATGATTTTCTCAAGAGTCTCGTGTTCTGCATGGCTTGTGATAAAAGATATTATCAATTAGAAATAATGTGATAGAGAAATATTCATACACAAATGAATTTTCCACCTTTTAATAAAGAAATGACCAGAAGCTAAAAGACTGGGATGATTCCCAAAAGACTACTTAAGTATAGGATAGGTTAGAATTATATTCAGTACAAGAAAACCTAATTGGAATGAATTTCTACTTTCAATTTATACATTAATATCTTTTGTCTAGTTTTAGACCAGGAAGTTGATATTGACTGTTAAGTTTAATCCAAGAAAACTCATTTATACTCCATAGTCTAAATTCCTTGTTCTAAAAAGTTCTCTTAACTCATTAGCACTTTACTCCTAGTTAGAAAGTTTGGATGAAGGTGGGGTAGAATTAAATTGTAAATCAGCTGATACTCTTTCAGTCAAGGAACCAAGATTGATCTCACAATGTTTATAAACTGTCATATCTTTGGTAACAATTCTTGTTATTGTGAGCTTGTGCATACTCTTAAATTGTATGTCATAATCAAATTATTTAAACCGTAATGCTTTTATCAAGGAAAAGTT
Organism: Lottia scabra; assembly: GCA_029955415.1. NCBI lineage: Eukaryota > Metazoa > Mollusca > Gastropoda > Lottiidae > Lottia > Lottia scabra. The sequence goes on from JARJEI010000034.1 coordinate 1,623,880, forward strand.
TGTACAGTAAAATGTGTAATGAAATTTATGTAAATCTCTAAAACTATCTGATAAACAGTGGTATAGTATTTTCCTTTTTAATCAAACCATAACAAACATTGGCTGTAACATTCAAATAGAATTTGGAAGTGTAAAAACCAACAATAAGGGCTATAAAAATTGTTCTGGGTCAATATGAACATAAAATAAATGTCAACATGGACATGAAGCCATGTATTGACATGTCAAATATATTATGTTTACATTCATCCCAACTATTATTTATTCTAATATCATCACCAGATTATCTAGCAGCCATCTTTCTTTACAAACCTAGCTTGTTATTTCTTCTCAGCAATAGGTGAAACTTACAAACACTGTATCTGGAAGTTTGCTTTACGAATAATTGAATGAAATATTTTCTGATTAACAGTTCCACATTAAGATAAAAGAATGCATGTTCAGTGTATAAGTTAACCACCATAATATATCAACAGTTCATCAACAACCTGAACAGATCCATGAGAAATAGTAGTGAACAAATGTCATATTAACCAATTCTGTTGGTATAGACATAGTGATCAATGTGTTATTTTGGTAAAATATTTTATGTTTTCAAGCCCCCAGCCTACATTAGTAAGAAAACACTTCAAACAAACAAAAACACTGTTGCATTCCTTTATTTGAATCAAGATTCAGATGATTTCAATTGCAAAACAGCAATTAAAACAAGTTTAATGAAAATATTTGCTGCAAACCAAATTCTTTACAAAATAGCAATTAAAAACAAATTCTGTATGCTAAAAGCAATGTAAAAGATGGTTTCTTTGAGTAAGAATGTAGCCAAAAGGAGATGGAAATCATTCTATGTGTTCTCTTCCAGATATTTCTTTCTGTACTTTGATGTGAAGAGTAAGAATTGTGAGATTCAGCATTGATCCAGTATTTTCTGAATGGCCGAGTAGGTTTTCACCATTAGATAGATAGAAAAGCTTACACAGTTGATTAGCAGTGCCATTATTCCAATGCTATTTAAACATGTATAATACACAGGCACTCAAGCCTAAACCAAAGTGGCCTGGTAGAATATTGGTTTTATAGTTTCAACTATTCACATATAAAATCAAAGAGTATTCTGTATATGCCAGTAGCTACAGAACACAGATGTTTCAATATCTTTATATGAATAGGCTCAACAGAACCATCAACCTATTATTCATGAAATTTGGAAAAAAGAAGAACTTTGGTAGGTGTGATTATAAACTTTAAGAAATTTATATTGTTAGCTCTTTTATAAAATAAATATACAAATTAAAGATAATTATCTTTTTTTTTTTTTAAACAATAATTTATTCATATAAATACGAAAAGGATTGGGGAACAGGCTTTCGCCTATATAACCCCTCTCCTAATGATAATTATCTTGATGCAATTAGTAAGTCAATGTCCTTATGTCTGTTTTCACACCGTTTTTGAATCATCAGAAAAAAAATCTTTCTTCAAATTTTAAAACTGAACTACCAAACAATTTTTTAAAATATGATCACAGAGTGATCTGATTAATGTGTTGAAGCCTTGAAAAGATAGTTGATAACTTGTTAAAAACACCACCACCATCTTACAAGGTTTCTAATAATGACGAGGGCAAAGTGTGGACAGTTTTTTTTATTTGAAAGCTGTGTCCCTCGAGTTGTTAAACAGATAAAATATTTAATGCCTTCTTTTACATCACAAGATTTGTGAAAGGAAACCAAAGAAATTAAGATTTGTTAACATCTTGAACACCAGTTTGTGAGAATTTAGTTAATGGATTTATGGTACAAAAGCAATGATGTTGTTAATGTTACCAGTACGAGCCTCATTGTCACTTTGCGTGTTGCCTGTGTTTCAATCATATTAAAACATTTAAAAGGAAAAACTAGGTATGAAAAGAGAACTCATCTTAGCCTTGATATAAATGAATCCTTTTAAAACATTTATATTTTTAAGTCTTGCCTTTTGAGTTCAAATGTGATGTTGAACTATATTTGTTTATATTTTGCATGAAAGATAAGTTTTACAGATATGTTCAAATGAAGACAAAAACTATTAAGTGTGTTCCTACCTTTATAATTCTGTTATTTTCTACTCTGAAGGCTGAAAATATAAACAACAACTGATAAAAATCATTAAACGTAGTGGTGTGGCGCCCAAAAATGTATTCATAATGATAATTTAAAAAAATAACACATGAATCTGACTAATATCTGAATATCTACCAAAATAACAAATTTTCAAAAAGTGAAGAGGAACACTGTGTATAAATAAAAATAAAATATAGAAATTTAACTTTATTGTAATTCAAATTCCATTCATGTATAAGTGTATGTAAACCCATTGCTGGAATTCCCTTTTAAAGAACCTAATTTACAATGAAGGAGCTCCTCAGTACTGTAACATGACATATTCAATTATAGCAGTTTAAACAATGATGACAGATAATCAGGTTGAAAAGTCAAGAACAAGCTCATCTTCATCAAGTGTTTAACCATCTTAAAGAATTTCAGTCAGTGTTTCAAGTTCAAACATTAGAAATGAACCTGGGGACTTGAGACATCAACTTCTGTTAACATCAGTCATTACAAAGACTTCATTAAGAAAAAACAACCTGTTTCAACTATTCCACATCAAAAAGCTAGAGAATGAGAATTATTGAAAATGTGTTGAGAGAATAAAAATAAGAAGATTTAAGCTCGTGGGAATTGGACAAGCATTGTCACAGTAACTGTTTTATTAGCCAGAGATTTGCCAGAAAATAAGCAATCAAAGAAAAACGCTAATCGCTAGTCCACTCAATCTGTCTTTTTTAACAATTTATGTGGTTCACGTAAATCGAATGAACAAATGATTCACTCCAATTTAAACTCTGTTTATGATTCTCCATTGAGAAAATTTCAATGAGGCTTCCTTATAATTGCATCATTTTTCATGTATTGATGTTAAGTTTAGTGAGAGATTAACACGAACTTCGGTCATCATGTTCATCTAACAATTGCTTAGTGTCATGACATTTTTCACTGTCCAATTACAGCAAGGAATGACAATCTTGTTACAGCAATTTTTTTACCAACATGATGCTTCAGAGGCATTTCTATCTGTATTTGATCATTTCACAGCCAATAAATTAAAAATTGAACTAGAGAGAGTGTAATATTGACCATCAATTATATTTGAAAACCTAAAAAGTCTAAGATACAAAACAATAAAGTTGCCATCCTGTGACAAATGAAGGTTTAATCTGATTCTGATCTATATAGAAATGATCTAGAAATAGTGAGTAGAAAATGCTGAATTGCTCCACAGCATCTTGACATTAAGAGTACAGATGAGTATAAACTGTAGACAAATATACTGCAGTTTATTGCAGATGATGTGCATGTTATGGACCATTTCCATCCTAGATCAGCTGGGATAAGAACATTACTTAAGGAGATTGCTGCTGATAAACAACAGTTTTAGCTTAGATCACTAGATAAATACATCTTAGCCAAGATTTCACTTGATACAGTCCAATATAATATGTATTTTATGAGTGATTATGGCCCGATTTATATATACTTAACATGCATTTTATAGTGTTTCAACATGTGTATAATGGCCTTAGGTCTATGGGTGACCAATTTCTAAACATTAAGACCAGCTGGACAAATAATACACATATCTGTACATATACTATGATAACATCTACAATGTTTCTAACTTCAATATGTTGTTTTCTTTACAGATATTGAATACTTGTAAATAAACAACAAAATATGCAAATTCAATTCTATTTTCCTAGAAAACCAAACAAATAGAACCTACACCTGTGGTTTTTCTACAGACAAATTATTGGGAAATTGGAATGGTGCAAATTAATGCTATAAGATACCTTATATACATACAAAATCTAAAAAACGTCTTTACAAAATAATATGCAGCTATTCTAAAAAATTGTAACAGCTATATATAATTGAAAGAAATATGTGAATTTGCAACCCATTATGAATCTTTTCTATATATAAATTCAATTTAAGCATGAATATTATATAGAAACAGAAATTTAAAGTCATATAGGAATGATTATGAAAATTCTTTAGAATTTGTAGTGAAATAGGATTTGAGATTGATGAAATATTTGAGATGAGCAAGAAAATGAAAGGTGTCAATCTCCAGGAGAGAATAACCAACAAGTTTTAAGTACCGGTAGATTAAATAGATGTTATAATTTAACATATTGAGAGGTATAAACAGATGCTTGTCACTTACTACCAAATTACATCTAATACTTCCTCTGTATCTTTTAATTTCACAATGGTTAAAAAGATACAGCAAGTCAATTATAGTAATGTGAATTGTTCTAGATTGAATTACTCTGAACATTGTGTTTTTACATGCAACTATCAGAAAAGAAAACATATCAATTGTGATGTTTCCAGGTGTTTTTATGAAGGTTTTCTCCTACTTACATTCTCCATGCAACATGTACACTGCAATTGACATTTGGGTTAAAATAATTGGAAACAATATTATCACTGGAAAAATTTACTATTGAACTCTCAAGGACTACAAACACTTCCCAGAAACATGCTATGACAAATAGAACATTGAAAAAGCATGATATCAATAATGGAAATACAGTCAGGACAGCCACATTGTCAAGTGATCCAGAACATACACAGCCAATAGCACATGGAGTTACCATATATTGTTCCATCCCAACCCTTTTACTTTTGACAGTTTCTGCATAACAACAGTCACAAATTCAAAGATAGTTTTTTTCTGAATCAAACAGTGGACTAGTGATGGGAGTCTGCTCTAAAGCTCTGCCTAAACAAGGCCTAAAATACTTTCTATTATAAGAAGATATTTCAACAAGATGAAAACGTAATAAAGAAGATTTAATGATTATTTCTTCACAATCTAATTGATAAACATAACATAGACAATATTAACACAACCTACTATTATTTCCCTTTATTCTAATTTTACAGACAGATCTATTGTCTTATAACCCTAGCAGGCATAATTTACTAGGAATTATAATATATTGTTTACTAACTACCTTAAACAACAAGTACTCTAAGTTGTCCTGATTTAAAAAAAAGAGATTTTATATAAACAAGAAAAAGGGTATATTTAGATAAAAACATAACAGCTTTGTTAAAACCATTGTTAAAGTCATTTCGTAACCCATGAGTTACTCCAACAAGATAATTCATAGATGAACATAACCTTAAAAATATTCTTAAAATAAAAATATATTCTTAAAATAAAAATATGTAAAGTAAATAAAATCATATTTTCAATATACTTAATGTTGAAATATTCAATTCATAACAATTTAATGCTTGGTAAGAGTTGAGGACAATAATCTGATAGTTACAAATTAAGGGATAAAATAGAGAATGAGCAGATTAAACTTTTATTTTATAGATTACTTATTGGAAGAAATAGAGCTATATTGTTTGAACTATCAAACACAGCTTTCAAGCATAAAGAGAAGGATTGTTGACAATACAAGATAGATACTTTAAAGTGATTGTCCCAGATACAAAGGAAAAATAGTGATCGAACATGTTACCTCGCAACAAAATCTTGAGAAATGTGGAAACTTTGACCCAAAATTGAAGATACAATGAGGTTTCATAAACAAATACATCCATAAAGTGTGAAATAATATGAATTTTCACTATCCTGCCCTCATAATGCAACTGAACCTAGACAATAAGCATAAGCTTATCTGACAGGAAACAAAATTGAAAAATCAAAAGAATTATTTTAAGACCTTCAGATTAGTGAGCAAGTGTTGACAGTCTTGCCAGGTATAAAACACAATCATCAACTGCGATATCAGCTGAAGCTGGAAGCGAACGTTAACTTGTCATCTACCAACCAACCTAAGGATCAACTGTAGTTTACCAGAAGATTCCCAAGTCAGATCCAGATTTTAACCGGGCATGCACCTTTAAGAATGTGAAGTTGCATAAACTGAATCAATGATTGATATAAAACTATCTAAGAAAATAACAGATCAATAGTTAAAAAATAGAGATATTGTAAGGGAGAAAGACTATCACTAACAATTTTACCTTCAGGCTAGACACAAGAAATGATTTTCTTATAGAAGCTTATTATATCAATTTTATTCCAATCTTACCAGTGCGTTGATAACCTTCACTTTTAAAACAGACTCAAACATCACTAGACTTGCATGTAGAAGCCAATTTCACCTTAGTATGTGTTCTTCCACAAAGGGTACCATTATGCAATTTTTTTTCTTCTTACTTAAAGTTTTTTTCCCCACCTAAGCGTGGGAGTCTTGGAATTTGTTTTAAATACACATAATGATTTAGTGGACCTTAACTCCAGAAGTCTAGTCTTTGTTACCTGCATTTAGGCTGATTTTCAAGATGTATTCTAAATAAAACTGATGTATCTCTACTGACCATAAATTTAAAATTGATTTTATTTTGAAAATGCAGTTAATAAAAAAATAAACAGGATATGAATCCATATTGTATTATGATTGTCCCACCCTAATGTGTACAGAACATTTCAAACAATAACTTTTATCAAATATAAAATATTATACTGCTTCCAGGTGTTTACTTCTTATAGACAATTTCAACAAAATATACCAGTTTCCTTTCAATTTCAAATTTCATACAATCTAAAATTTAATGACACACCCAATTTAAATTGAAGACAATATTCAATATTTCAGTGCATGTTAATCAAACTTTTATTTTCAAACCTTTTATCTATCAAGAAACAATTGTTAACATCCTTGCTAGCTTGACATTTAATGAAACGAAACTGTAGAATTTGAATACATGTTGATGTAAAGGAAACACTGCATGTCAGACAATATAATACATCAGCTTGATCACAGAGACAAATTGAAATATTCAATCGAATAACTCGAAAAGTAAAATAAATTAACTAAAAATATTTTCAGGCATCTTAAATAAAACATCACCAAACTCTTTGGAATAAATTAAGATTTTTATGTTCACACTCAGAATTAATCATTAAAAAATCTGAAAGAACTTTTACAAAAATAGTGGCATCATAAATAGTCACTATTAATTCAATTTTTCACATAATAAATCATAATATTAGTCAACTTAGATAATTTTTTAAGCAATAAATAAAGCGATGTCATACCTGCTTAAAAACCTAGTTATAATTTATGAGTATCTATAAATCAGTGTATTATTATAGTTTAAGATAATATAACTTAATATACTCTATTATATTCTCTTTTAGTCCCATTGTTCAGATGACTTTTACCTCACCTTTATTGAGATAATGATTAAATATTCCAAATATTTACTAATGATAGGCTATCTTTACACTTACCTCTTCATAGATAACCTTTTAATAAGAGATCTATAATGCGACATTTGTTGGGTGAATGACTGAATATGCCTTTTATTTCACCAAATACAAAATTTATTCAAGTAATATGTAATTATTGATTTATAACTTATCAACATACTAAAAATTGACAAAAAAAAGTAAGAAATTCCTTTATCAAAAGATTTTGTAATTTTTTAAACATTAAGGATTTTGATCTCAATATAATCAGATCATATACAGAAAATATTAAATCTGAGAAATGGTTTTTTTTTTTTCAACAAGAGCTCTCCAGTAGTAAAGGTAAGTGGAAGGTGTGGAGTGTGACTAGGTGTTTATTTAGAGAGTTACCTTTTCCTGGATTAATAAGGAATGTTGGTGAGATCATAAATTCTTAACTTGTCAATCAACATGTTTATATTCTAGTCAATTAAAGACCGATTACAGACCTGTTATCATTGTGTATACAGAGTTGTATTTACATTGTTATCCTAGCCGGACTTTAACCATTTTACTATATCTTAGACAACTATCGGGACCTACATCACATCTTGATAAATTTAAAGTTAATCAGATATTTTGAAGTCTTTAACAGGCCTTATTGAAGGGAGAGAAAAAATATCAACAATGGTATGAAAACTTCAGAAATAAAGTGCTAAATATCTAACCAAGAAGTAAATTGTCTATGACTTAAGGAATAGGTTCAGAACAACATGTCCTTCACAACTAAGTACTGCACTGGGGTACTTGAAAATTTATCAGAGTACTGAATATTTCGACTGTAGACTTTGACAATTGTTCAAATGGTGTTTTCCTTCTATTAATTCCGGTAAGGTGACACATAGGTCAGATATTTAACTAATATTCTACTTAAGTTTCTGGGGAATCCCATTTGCCTTAAATTTAATTTTGACATGGACTTTGATGATTTTGTCCAAATCAATTACCTTCAGCAATCTATAAAGGAAGTAAAAAATAACGTAAAGATGTACTCTGATAAATGCATTAGATTACCAGAGTACTTTAAATATTGAGATGGCATATACAATTAAATCAGAAGTTTTATTCCATGATCTCTTTATGCCTGTATGTAGAAGTTGATGTTGCAACATTTTTTCATTACCCCTTTTGTAGCCATACCATGAATCTTATATAGCTGCTGCAGATAAGCAAGAACACCACAAAGCCGACAACTCCACAGAATCAAAACTTCCTTGAATTCTTAAGATTACCAGACAGCCTTCATAAGGATCTTTAACATTTAGTTTAATTGTTGAGGTTTAATTTGAACTGTATTAGGAAATAGGTTGCCTTCTGCATCAATTTTGATAACAATCATTTCGCCTTCAAACAAAAATCCCTGACCTCAATTTCAAATGTAGTTTAAATCGCATTTTTTTTTTTAAATGTACAGAAAATTACCAAGGAACATACTTGACATAAAAGTGAGAATGATGTATAGGTTTGATATTTAAAATATAAATTGAGTAAATAATTTGAAAAGTTATCGGATATGATTCAATTACTATCAAAGTGTAATATGAAATGTGTTTATATCCTAGTATAAGTAATATATCCTGTCTTATTACAACTTGATTACACCAATTCATATACATCAAACATTCTCTTACTTTCTCCTTCACATGCTTCAAACCACATGCTACAACTTCTCAATACCCATTTCCTTGCTGAAATAACAGCAAATTAATTTGACTTTTGATGATGGATAAGAGTTCACAATTGAAATAAAATAAAGTTAACTTCCCACTGATCTGCTCTATCAGTTAATGATGCCTGGCATTTCCATGCAGAGTGAAATAAGGACAATTCCGTAAAAGCAAAGGTTATTTCTCTGTATAAACATTTATCAATCATCTGAAAGCTTTTTTGCTCAGCCTGCCTCCCAAATCTTGCACTTAAAAAAAATTACTTCTAGTCAAACATCACTGACAGAACATCTACCAGAAATATTGAATTGCATTAATCATATAATAAAAGTATAATATGTTTTATGGTAATACTTTAGATAGCCTTCAGATTAATATATTAACATACAGTCCTTAGCCCTAAAACATCTACTAATATATATATTCTATTCTTTATCTTTTGAATATCTAATATATTCTGTCTAGTAGTTAGGTTAGTAATAGTGAGGACCACATCACATAATATCTTGCAATTTTCTTTAGAAAGAGCAAACTAAAACACACACAACAACTACCAGATCATCAACAAAAAGAATGGATGTGAATTTTTTAACTGAAGCAAAAGGGGTAATGGGGTAGCCATGGTATTTCTGGGAGGGTAATCGCTATTTCTAGATATAGAGGTGCAGGGGGCGCCATCGCACCCCTATCGGAGAGGGTTGGGGGATGGCTAGCAAATGAAAGGAGATAGCTCCCTGGAATGGCCTCAGATGCACAGAAATTGATCCCAATTTTCAAAATTTACAGAACCTCTGCCAGCAGCTTTGTGACTGCCAACAAGTTAGAGGGGGTAATGAAGAAGAACGGTCTGCAGGGGGGTAACCACAGAAAAAGGTTGAGAAACACTGGATTACACATTGTTAATACAATTAAAGGAAGAATGAGATGAAATAAATTAACCTGGATCTATCAATCACAAGATCTTCATGGATTGGTTTTAAGTAGCATCAACAACTTAACATATATATATAAGATATTTTGTATTATGTATGTTTCCGTAAATAAAAACAGAAAGCGTGACTTGGATTATTGTGACATTAAGTAGAATAACATGATTTGAGTCTCATCCTATCAACAATTAGTAATTTATGAAAGGTGATATTATAAGTATTAAAAGGTTGGAAGTAGTAGCGGATACGAGGTAAATTACCATACTACAACTTAAAAGATCAATCACAATAAAATCTTTATAATGACTTTTATTATAGCTTTGTTTTATAGCCACATCTCAATCAAATCCTTCCAATCATGCTATCAGACACCTTCCAGCATGCTTTATCTTTTACTAAAGGTCAAGGTCTCCCTTCCAATCAATATAAAACAATTTACAAGTGGCATTTAAACTTCGATAATTATAGTTTAGTAGTAAACTCATAAAAAAACAAAATCTTGTTGCGGTTAAGAATATGACAATGGGAAGTAGACCTTCTAAACTTTCAATTTCAAGACGGTATTGGGTAATATACATATAATCAAGAGTGCTGCCCAGATGAGAAGTCCATACAGATATATTTTCATGACCATATCCAAATTATATCCCCCACTTCCATACATATTAAGTAGTCCTGGCAGATGGCTTGTGATTTTTGAAAAGAGGACACTAATTTTTGATAAGATAATAATATCTTGGGTACCAGTGACAATAATTATAGGACAAGCTAGACAGTGGTCAGTAACTGGTCAGTCTAATTATATCATATCATACACTGGTCTGTTATAAATCCTCTACAGTTAACAGAATTAATTTGAACCTTTCTCAAAGGCATTCTTAAGATCAGCCATAATGATAGTGAAATTCTTGAAGATACTGGAATGTAGAATTGTAAAGTAAAGTGGTCCAGTTATTAATGATGTTTCATCTATACAATTATATAGATTTCTACCTCCATCAGTTATATGTAATTCTAACTTCAATTATCTCCTGATTAATATCACCTTCCAACCATCTTTTGTCTTTGATCTTTTGTGCATTCCTGTCATTGTGTGGTGCTAATTAAGGAACTAGTGTCAACTTGCAGGAATCATTTTAGAAATCAATGGCTTTAAGCCAATCAAGATGATTTCAGGACTAGATTTCCACAGTTTAATTATTTCTCTTTTGTTTGCTTAATTGCAGTCATTATTTCACTTTTGAGATAAATCTCTTGAAATTATCTTTTTCTTCTTGTCAAATTCTTCTCAAACTATAAATAGAGGTTCATATTTTCAGGCAACAACTGAAAATAGATGTTTTGTCCGTAACCTAACATTTATACTAAAGTCAACTTCTTCTGTGATTAAATTTGCAGAATTAATTTAAATTAAAATCTTTGTAAAATTTCCATAACTAAGAATCTATGCATACAATTAACAAGACACTCTGTTGAAATGGAATTGCTGGAACCACAGATATTCAAGATAAACATTTAGATAAACACTTTACAATTCCTTTAAAATATAACATATATATCAGGCCTTCTCAATTAATTTTTGAAAAGGGCCAAATGCATTTTAAGATAAAAATATAAGGGCCAAATAGTGCTTAGCTAGTATAGCGAACAGAGCGTTTTTTACAAAAGATATCACTTTTGAGGGGCCATTCTCAAGGGCATCACAGGCAAGAGAAGGCCTGATATATATTGATTATTGGTTCAGCTTCAGCTGTCTTTTAGAGACTTCACATGGTCTGTACTCAGAAGCTAATATATATATCACCAGAGCAGCAAACCAATTTAACATAATACCATAATGAATAGAGAATAAATGTTGCATGACAATGGGAGTATTTTTATGGTGACTATGAAGACAGAAGAGATAAATCCCTATAAGCCTTCCATCAAATAGAATGACAATCACATTTTATTTTCAGATTATGATGATTCTAGTCAGATTATCTTCAGGTTCCACTCAATGATTTCACTCAACGATGCCACTCCAAAACCATTTTAATGTCTCACTCCATCTCCTCATCAAATGACCAGTGATGCAGTCCGATTAAAAATAATCTGATAATTCATTCAAGTATACCCGACACCAGGCTTAAATCGTCATTTTCTTTTTAATCAATTGAAGGGGAATGGAAGGTTGATGGCCCTTCGATTGTCTTTAAGGGTTAAAATCTGCTATGAAGTTTGACCGAGTCATGGAATCTATCCATTGATCAGACCGTCAGAAACAACCTCAATCCGTGCCAATATTTTAATTAGATTCAATTCAAGGATTGTGCTTGTTAATTTCATTTTCAGGATTGTCAATTTGTTCCGGTACTTGTAGAATCTAGCTAGAGAATTTGATTTGGATTAAAATGACACCGTGAGCTAGTTATTTCCAAGGTTTTTCTCGTTGTTGATGAACTATACAAATGTTTTCTGCATGTTGTTGCATTTATTTTACCACTTTGATTCATTGAATTGTTCAATTTATTTACTTTGGGTAATTAATTCTATTCAATGCTATAATATTTTTTTCTTCAAATGTCTTTAAATAATACTGCTAAGTTGTAGTTTCTATTACAAATAGCAAGTTTTTAACAACATTTAAATACTACAATTGGTAACTATGCAAGATTCATTTTCAATAAATCAAGGGCTGTAACTCTGTAAACATTTGTTAAATTTTTTAACATTTTGGGAAAAAGCTACACACAAAATTTTATAAAAATCTGTGTTCAATCTCATTTACAAGCTGCTTTTCATGTATTTTCAGTGTATTAGGGATTGAACCTTCAGACATTACTAATTAAATTATACCCGAATTAAAACTTTTCCTAGAACTTGTAGATATAAACTCATAATTTTTGGCACCAGAGAATGCAATTTATAAGTGATAACTCAATGATATAACTTTTTAAGGAAACAGAGACATTAGTTCACATCTGGTCCTTTTCAAAACACCTTAAAGAAAACTCCGAAATTAATTTATTGTTTGATAGATTAAAGACACTCTAAGACAAAATAAAGTTGACTGCTAGAGATTATGTTTTTAAATCATCCACCATAATTCACTTGAAGGTGGATAAATATCTTGGCTGGACCATGTCACACTTTCACCTGTAGATCAAAGATTTGAGTTGAACACAAAGCATGTTCTAAAGTAGGATTCCAGACAGAAAGATCTGCTAATGGATTGTGTTTTCTTTTGAGTTAGTGTTCAATTGAGTTAGATAGATTTCAACATTTATGTGTTAAAACATGAATATGAGTCAGAATAAAAAAACACATACACACCAAACTGTCAAATATCACATAACGGATATGATTTGAAAAAAGTAAACACTAGATTCAATAATTTTACAAGATGTTGATGACTTTCCAGGGATGTCAAAAAGATCTGGTGAATATTGCGTGATTCACTTTATTGAATAAATAGAAAAACACCTAAATTTGATATTTGACACGCTTAGAATTGTCAATCAATTTTCGTGAACTGTCATATAAATCATTTCCTTTATAATGTCATAATGGAGCCCTGTACATTCTCAAACATTTTTTCATGTAAAGGAATCAACTTTTACTAGTTTTAATATTAAATTCCAAACAAGTCAATAACTTTAAGTTTCAGACCAATTTTAATTTATCTTGTCTGTTACATTTCAATTCTAATCTAATGTAAAAATTCTACTTAAAACTTTTTTTTTTCATTATAACTACTTTACTTTACATAGTATCAAGTGCATTTTCATAACAATGAATGGAATCATATCACCAGAATAAAAAATTCACTAAAAATCTTTCAACAGAATAAAAATAGTACATTATTTGTCGTGTCCAACAAGGTCTATTATATATTTGTATGTTGTATGTATGGTTTTACTTTTGAAGTTGGTATTTGGGATTGAAAAGGGTTTTGATTTAACTCTATAAAGTCTTGCATTTTAAAATATGATGTGAAGTACAACTGAGTGACCTTTAATTAACTGGAAGAAAATAATAAAATCTTTTGATAACCAAGTTAACCAATCTGACTATCTTGTATGAAGATCTGTATTAGACATTCCAATATTCTGTTATTAGTCATTGGTAGACCCTTGCGCCGCCGCCATTAGCCGCCGCCGATTTCTTTACAGCCATAATCTGCCAGTTGTGAAAACAAAGCGCCGCCGATTTAAGTCAGCCGATTTCTGCCACTTTGTAAATGGATTCAAGGCGATCGTCACTTAGACCTACCATGCTGAACATGAAAACTTTCATCCATGATAATTTAAAACTATTGCGGCTTGATTAAAATTTTGAATTGTGAGGTGATTATTCAGAAATAAATAACTTGATAACAAACACCAGTTGTTTATGATGCCTACAGTGTATAATGTATGTTCCTTCATTATAACTCAAATGTTTAATGAAGGAAATCCGTTTTAGCCGCCGAAAACCGCCGATTTTTTTTGCTAGCCAATTCAGCCAGTTCAAAACCGGCTAACCGAAAATAAATGGCTAGCCAGTCGGTTTCATCTGCTAGCCAGTCACTTTTTACAAAATAAATCGGCGCAAGGGTCTAGTCATTGGGGTATATTCTCCCTCCCTCTATTGGTTACTAATAAACTAAATTGGTACTAATTATATTTCAACGTGCCACCAGATTTTACTGTCAGTTTCATTTTTGTCAATATCTTCTACTTCAGTTGCTTGTCTGAAATTTTGAAAGAAATTGAGGCGTCAACACATAAACAGCGGTCATCCTTATATCTCCTTAAGATAGCTTGCCAGGCAAGGTAACATACGCCCACTTCAGCAAATTTGAATATTTGAAAAAGTTGATTGCACCATCACATTTATTTGAGCTGATTTTTAGATGAATCAATTCGAATGAAAACTCTAGCCTTTATCGAGGGCAATAACTCATGGATTTGCACCATTTTCGAACTCATCCAAGATACTATCAGGATGAATACACATACCAAGTTTCATTCAAATCGGATAAAAACTCTAGCTTCTATCGCATACACAAGTTAATTTTAACGTTTTTTCACCAAGTCAAGGGCAATAACTCATAAACCGACGTTTGGAATGGCGCCATTTTCGAACTCATCCAAGATACTATCAGGATGAATACACATACCAAGTTTCATTCAAATCGGATAAAAACTCTAGCTTCTATCGCATACACAAGTTAATTTTAACGTTTTTTCACCAAGTCAAGGGCAATAACTCATAAACCGACGATTGGAATGGCGCCATTTTTAAACTCATTCGAGATATTATCAAGATGAATACACTTACCAAGTTTCATTCAAATCGGATAAAAACTCTAGCTTCTATCGCATACACAAGTTAATTTTAACGTTTTTTCACTAAGTCAAGGGCAATAACTCATAAACCGACGACTGGAATGGTGCCATTTTCGAACTCATCCGAGATATTATCAGGATGAATACACATACCAAGTTTCATTCAAATTGGATAAAAACTCAAGCTTCTATCGCGTACACAAGTTAATTTTAACGTTTTTTCACTAAGTCAAGGGCAATAACTCATAAACCGACGACTGGAATGGCGCCATTTTTAAACTCATTCGAGATATTATCAAGATGAATACACATACCAAGTTTCATTCAAATCGGATAAAAACTCTAGCTTCTATCGCGTACACAAGTAAATTTTAACGTTTTTTCACTAAGTCAAGGGCAATAACTCAGAAACCAACGACTGGAATTGTGCCATTTTCGAACTTATCCGAGATATTATCAAGATGAATACACATACCAAGTTTCATTCAAATCGGATAAAAACTCTAGCTTCTATCGTGTACACAAGTTAATTTTAACGTTTTTTCACTACCGGTAAGTCAAGGGCAATAACTAAAAAACCGACAACTGGAATTGGGCCATTTTCGAACTCATCCGAGATATTATGAAGATGAATACACATACCAAGTTTCATTCAAATCGGATAAAAACTCTGGTTTCTATCGCGTACACAAGAAATTGTTGACGGACGGACCGACGGACGGACGGACGGACCGACGGACCGACGGACGGACGGACAGGGGTGACGGCAATATACGTCCACATTTTCATGTGGGCGTATAAAAATGGGTATCAATGACCAGTAAAGATCTTTGAAAGTTTATTGAAAATAGATTTGGATACATGTTTTTTTTATTAATTGTACATGAGACACTACCAGAATATCTATATTAATGAAATTGATGGTACAGCAGTTAAAGCCTATCTCCTTCTCAATGGTGAACGTCTGATAAACAATAGCTATTTCCATTTCCTCAAAAATTAAAGAATGAGGCTTCTTCACTGAGAATAATGAAATGAAATCTACTTTTCTAATTTAGAAACTGCAGAAAAGAATTATTAGTATACAGAAAGCCTTCTTGGTATCAGAAATATATCAGAAAACCAATCTGTGGAAACTGCTGTCATTTTTTACTTTTCTAATTCTAAAACCTCTGCATCCAAAGATTTTAAAACCATTTCAGTGGTCTTTGAAGTTAAAATCAGATTTTGATTAAACACATTTTGACTGGAGCCTCAATAGATCTCTGAAAACATTTCATTTCAATCAAGATTTAGATACGAAAATTGGAAAAGTCAGACTGGCTTTTCTACAGGAAATGACTTCTTTTTCTTTGATTTAAAACTGAAACCTGACAATTTATATCTTTGCTTATATAGTTTCATACACTAATAATACACCAGAAAATGATTCTGGATTATATATTCTCATATTAAGTATACTTTCAGATTGTTCATCAATGTTCTCAAGTGAGCACATAGAAAATTTGCTCATTGCCCAGGACATGCATATTTTGAAACCTGAAATGTCCAAATATGTAACATAGATCTCAAACTGTATACAAAATTTTAGTTTTGCTACAATTCATTGCCATTTAATACAGGAAATTGATTTTGTTCTTATAGAATCTTTGAAATAACACAAATGAATACGATAAGAATAGCAGTTAAGCCTCAATTCAGACATTAATATTCATCTAGGATTGTCTCTTTCTATTTCATGTTGATTTATCAATATACTCTGTGAATACTAGAGATTGGGTGTAATCCTAGTCGACCAGACAGGACACGACTATAGTCTTAGCTAATATTGACCACCTAATCTAGCCTACCATACATATTCTACTGCATCTAATCTACAGGGAAATCATCTTTCATGAATTAATTTCTCAATATACAGTACATGTATACAGCTAATCAGTACTCTGGATTTGACAAGATAGAGAATCAAACTATGAATTTTGCATTGTGCCCTAGGAGACATTTCCAGCAGAATTATAATATATAGTATTTTAATAAAGTATATTAATTCAAACTTTGAGTTCAGAAATGTTCAATAGAATAGATATTAACATCAATCTTGCATTACTAGTAGTGATCCACATTGATCAACACATGCTAACTGGGAAGGTTTATGTGCATCACCATCATTTTAAGATTGATTCATTTACTACCAAATAATATCAAGCATCAAGAATTTACAGTGTGTGCTGCCAGACATTAGATACACAAACTTCAGCATATACACTACTTTTACTAACATCTGATACATTCTGGTCCATTAAGCTTTGCATGATAAATCAAATAAAACCTTCAGTTCGATATGGTTGTAAATAGCCCTTATTGACCAGTATCACAACCAAGTTTGAATAAAATTGTCATTTGTATGAAATGCACTGGTTGGAGGTCAGTTCCTATTGATTGTTTTCTCTCTTAATATTACTAATAGTACAATCTGATATTGACCAAATACTTCTCACATTACATCTGACCACTGGATGGAGTGGACAAACATTGCATGAACTGTATATGATCTAGACATGACAGAGTGTCAGTGAGATGACCCAATGTCAGTAAGGTGATGGTGTGACAGACAGGACATGTAAAGCTAGTTTGATAAAATATTGATAATAAACAATAAACTAGTATGAGTAATGTTACAATACATGTATCTAGACAATAAATCCCTAACATTCATGGTTTGGTAAATTCATTCACATTTCCATACATTTGGCTACCTTCAAATTTATAAATAAGTAATATCCTTCAACAAAATGCACAATTATTAATTAATATTTTTTAAACTTTTAACACTTATTTTTTTAGATTTTTTTTATCGAGATTCACTAAATCTTTCAGGTATAAGTCTTGACTTGCTTCCCTTTGAATGTTTACATAGTGCATGCAGTATATCTAAATCATAAGTAATGACTTCAATTCTACAAATGCTTAAAACATCACTGTACAGAATTATGTATATAGCCTTCCTTTCACTTTACTTAAAATGAACAAACTAAAACCCACTGATCAGATCAGATCTAAATCATTAGATTTCTGTATTTTAATTTGCATTTTACCTTGATTTTAGAACAGTCTTCATGACTTCAAATTATGCAGCTCAAGACCCAACTGTAGAAAATTTTACATTATCTTAAGGTCAGTGCAGATTTTATTCCCCAGTGATCTAATTATCATACATAAGATCCCCACTTCCTTTGGTGATTTCCAAAATATCTACAGGGAATCAATTTAACATTTCTGTAACATGTGACACAAAAATGCAGAAGATTTGAAACAAATTATAGTGCTTTAATGAGCTGCTTGATAAGCTAATATATTAAATTAAAATCTTCTCATCAAGTACTAATGTGATGAAAACAACAGTTAGTTTGATGCTGGTGACTCATTGTTAGTACCGGTACTCATAATTGGACTAATTAGTTCCCAGAGATGTGAAAAATCATGATAGTATCAAATAGTTCACAGATTCAAACATAACCACTGCTCCATGATTAAAGGGATATGTTCACTAACTATTTGACCAATGAAATGTTTGGCTCAGAACCTGGAATTCTTTAGCTATTCTATTCCATAATAATTTTCGGAACTATCCCTCAAAATTTAAGCCTTTAATTCCCTGTGTAGCCATAATTATGAGCGTTTGAAAGTCAAAAATACGACTCGTCGTTTTACAAGACTATGCGTTATAAAGAAAAGACAAAGACAGAAAATGAAAGATAAATGGTTAGGAAGGGATTATGCGATTTTTGTGCAGTTCTAGTACTTCTGGAGGCTGTTTACATATATTAAAGGTTAAAATCAACCCTCGAAATTGCTGAACAATTCCCTTTAATACTTGACACAGTATCAATAGGGTGTATAATACTTTCACAGAATAGAAAAAACATATTTGCTTGAATAATCTGAAGATGTTTAGCTCAACACAATCCTCTGGTATTTTCAGTTTTATAATAGTATATCAATTATTAAACTGCATGTTGATGTTTTAAGACCTCATGAATGAATGGGTATATTGATATATTGAAAGCTGTGAGAAAGTATGTCCAGTATTTATCAGTAATGTAGAATATGAACAATATATCATATTTTTACACAAAACACATGGTTAATACAAGTTTACTAACAAACTATTTACTAGGTTACTGTATTGTCCAAAACATATCTCAGTGTTATAATATTCACTCTACAACATCAGGATACGGTTTCCATTTTCACCAAGAAATCTTTACAATTGACCACATGGCTGAAATTCCATTATTAATTGAATGGACACAGTTCAGACAGTCCAAATTTATTTATTGGTCTATATTTTATATTGTTATAACTTGACCTAAACAGGTGCTCAGTCAGTATTATTTAAATATTTCTCTCATAACTATCAGCATGGCTCAGGTGGCTCTATCACCAACTCTCTTTAAGCCATTAATTGCAACCTAGCATAATTCTTTGATCACTTCATAACAAAATGTTTTTTTTTTCAGCATGTTTCTTTTAATTGAAAATAAGTAATATAGATACAGGAGATATGATATGAATATTTCTTAAAAAAATGGCAAAGAGGTCAGTCTGTAGAGTTAGAAATTTCACTCTTTTTTTTAAGCTTTTATCTTAAGACAATAAAAGTGTCTAAAATGCAATGAAAAAATCAATGAAGTAAGTAAATTTGCCGATGTGTCAGAATTCTCAAGAGTAATATATCATAACATTCTATCACACCCGATTTCTTTAATAATTAATTCATAACATCACCATTAGATAGTAATACAATTTTATACTGTAGCCCCGCACCATTGTGATTGTTGATACAATATCACCATAACCTTAGAGAATACATTGTCATACATATATAATAACATTACTAATCCCCTCCAACACTCTAATCTACTTCTATGGATTAATGGGGATTAACATGACAAGAGAATTATTCCATCATCCTACTGAAATCAGATCATCTAAATACAATGGAAACAGATCGGTGAAACTTTTCTATTTCTATATAAGTACTATCTATTTTTTTTAAATTCACAGATGTTGTTTATTTCAAGATATACTTGGCAGTACATCATCTTTTGCATCCAAGACTATTGGCTAAATAAAAAAATGTCTTTGCTTTTATTCAACACTTCCAAATTTTGTTTAGTGCTGCCCCAACACCATTCAAGCATGATTAAGAGAATCTGAAACTTTTGTTCTGGAACATAAATTAGATCAGATCCATCTACTTTCCAGAAGTGTGTTATCATAGATTTACAAATTGCTTTGTATTTTAACTCTACTTCACAGTCCGTAATGACCTTATACTTATATGTGATCTGGACAATTTTAGTTCATTCGGTGATCATACAGCATTTTGTATTTTATTACAGAAAATTATGAATTGAGTATTTACGTTGAAAATGGTTGAAATTGGCTGAAAGAATATTAGTCATTTATTGTTTGTGAATTATGCATAAGAACAATCAAATTCAGACGTATTTTTTCCTGGTTGTTTGGTCAATATTATCAAACAATTATTAGCCATATATAAATGTCAGGCAGATAAGTCAATTATTATTAGGCATGCTTCGACTATAATTTGAGTAGACTCAATCAATAAGACTATTGTTATTGGAAGTAATATTAGATCATTTCTACCAGCTCAATTTACTATAGGATGTAGTGTTTAGAACGCTATCATAGGTCCCATACCGTATTCCTCTTACATATAATCAATGTTAACAAGTACTATACTAATTAACTAACAATTAATGTTTTTCATCAAAATTAATGCATGCCCTGTGAAAGACTAGCTAACAATTCTTTCATGGCATCAATTAAATTGCTAAAATGTTGAGAGGGTTTTAAGCACGATTTTGTGATATGCTTCATCTTTGAACTATTTATATTAGTCATTCCCAGGTTGAAGCACTTTGAACTTAACAACTATAATTATGCAGGTGAATAAAGCAAAGCAGTGAATTGAACATTCTGATTGCTGCGTGTAAGTGGGAATTTCAACTTATTCATTTGACTAGATATTATGAACTACATTGGATGGAAATACATATAATAACATAAAACATATAATGTAAAGTTAGAAACAGGATCCATCCACACATATGCTGTCAGCTACAGATACAGATTGGATGAAAAAAATGCATAATGTACAAGTTTTAACTCTTTTCTTTTCTGAGTCAGTTCAGACTAATGCAGGCAGCAATATCATACGGTGTGCAATGAAGGCAATTTTATATATTTTTTCCCAATATTTGACACAAAAATATTCATCTTAGTAATCTGAAGTCAAGAACTAAAGTTTATATTGCTTTATATTGCTATTCTTACTGACATGATTGCCAAGCTAGCAGCTACTGATGAAGATGTAAGACAATCAGTGGAATGTGTCCCAGGCCAGGTTCAAGTTACATACAATCAATGTTAACAAGTAGCACTAATTATCAAACAATACACCATTAAGACCAGATTGTCTTTCGGAAATGGATGGAATCTAGATGGGTAAGGCTACCTCATGGGATGGACTTGATTGGAGATCAAACCCCTATATAACAATCACATTGGTCTCATCATTCTCATGTTACATTGTTTAATGCAAAATGCAGTAATATTTAAATCATCATTATCAAAGTTGATAGTTGTGCTTGTCATCCTTATTCTAATTGTTTGAAAGATGTGTTTCTTTACTGTTAAGTCTTAAACCTGGATGTATAGATTCAATTAATCAACTTCAAACAGAATATATTTTTATAGATGCAATTCAAAATATTAACCACCAATTATTTAGATGACAAATCATATGTCTTCAGTTTCTATGTGGATAAATGAAAACATCTATAAACAGCCTGAAAATGGTATTTCTGACATGACTATGGAAAAATAAGAATAAACCATTACTGATGTGAAGAATCATTTAAAGATATAAGAAGATAAACTATAAAAAATAGTCCTAAGATAATTAGATATCGAACCTCTAGCCTACCTGATATAATCTAGTTGCTTACTGTCGAACCTTTAGGTCCACTTCACTGTGATGAAACCACTTCTACTGAGTCAAAGTTGTCCTTTCCTTATCAACTCTTCAACAAATTTACACAGGCACCCTGAAGAGCTCCACTTGGTTCCAGGACCAAAATTATTTTCCAAGATAGATCGTATCTGAGGTATGGTTTAACTCATCCGTCTGCGTAAATAGCGTTCTAATGTCGAATAACATCAACGATTTATACTAACAGAATTTCCTCTTAAGAAATGAAAACCAGAGTAACTATATAACCCAATTGAAGGGAATTATTTGAAATCCTCTCAATTGACGAGAAACCAAATAACTGTATATATCAGCAAGGATTCCACTAGCAGGCACGCAAAAAATCAATCACAGTTTCATCCTAGGAAAGCTATAATTGCAGTTGTAGATTTGATCAGATTTTCTCTGCATGATTGGTATGATTTTTTTCTTATTTGTAATCTTTAAAATAAATCTGTAGAACTCAACGATTCTATATAAGGATTTGAATTTTACAAGTATTCTATTTAATCTAATACCGCTCTAATACCAAGCACTTGATTTTGCATTTTAATTTTCTAAATTCAAGTCATGAGTAATTGGAAAGTATTTTCGTTTTCTTGCTAAACAGCTTATTTCAATCCCAAATTAAAATTTTAACATCAAAACATCAGCTAAATAATATAGATTTCCACCAAGAGTGGTCATGCATATATTCATTGTCTTACAATAAACTGATTTATCTGCAATGAAATGTTTTAAGATGAAAAAAGTCTCTTGTTTAAGGGAGATGCCGAACATAACTTTTAATCTGACTGAACTCAAGACCTCATGGGTTGTAAGCAAGCAGTATACTCATTTAACCAGCAAGGCTCCAATTGAACTGTATAGAGAGTTAATTAAATCTACATTTATCTATACCTATTACTCTCTAATACTATTCAATTCTATCTCGCCATGATTAAATCACTGATTCCCTCGCCTAAACATCATTCTGACCAAATCTAACCACTGTAGATTATGACCATTCCTGACATAAACAATGATTCATGTCTAAGTATGGCGATTAAAACTCCAATGAAATGGCTCTATTCTTCAGTAAGTGGAATAATATTTGGCCGTCAAAGATGATATTATCCAAACGTCTTGTCATATATAACGACCAATTTACCTAGTTTATGTTCTTATGATATGAAGTTATTATGCCAATTTGAGTCATATTTTATTCTGTTATTTGTTACTTAGACAAGTCTTAATATCGTTATATTTGTATTTTCTTTGAGTAACTTTATGACACTTAAACTCACTGCCTATTAAATTTTATTACTTTCATACATTCATATTTCTTTTTTATTAACCAGAGGCCAATTGTCTTAACTTTTCAGATAGTTGATCAAGTCCATATATGGCCATTTAGGGATGCAGTTGGTGAAAATAAAATTTAATCAAATTCCTCACAAAAGTTGACAAAGTAAGATATTTCAATTACAAAAGGTGCAACAAAAAATTACTATAAAGTTTTTCATCCAAAAACAATAATTTGGAAAAACTGAAACATTTTTAAGAATGAAATAATGAAACACCCTAGTTCAGACCTCAAATACCATAAAGACATAAAGGTGTAAGTCAATAGTTTTAATTACAGTTCTTCTTACGCTGTTTTGTATATAACACAAATAATCGGACCATAAAACTACTTTTTATTTCAATATTTGAAGGTTCTTCAGCTTATATTGTCTGGTATTATTACCAGGAACCAATTTCCTCTCTTTCTCTTTGACATGTTTGTCTTTTTTATTTAGAAAAGTAAGTGAAATGGGAAAAGATGTGTTTATTTATGAGGAACTAAACATAGAAAGGTTTGATTACTTTAATTATCAAAGTTGTAATAAAGAAGTGGCTTGTTTGGTTTCAATTACATATGATGTAAACCAATAAAAAAAAACGAATCTAAAACATATCATAATGTAAATTGAAATAAGTTGTAAAGTTAAATCATAATGTAAATTGATGTAAGTTGTAAAATTAAATCATGATGTAAATTGATGTAAGTTGTAAAGTTATCGATGTAAGTTGTAAGGGTTAATCATCATGATGTAAACTGATGTAAGTTGTAAGGGTTAATCATCATGATGTAAACTGATGTAAGTTGTAGAGGTTAATCATCATGTAAATTGATGTAAGTTGTAGAGGTTAAATCATACTGTAAATTGATGTAAGTTGTAGAGGTTAATCATCATGTAAATTGATGTAAGATTTAGAATCAAGCCATGATGGAAATTAATGCAAAATGTAGAGGTAAATCATAATGTTAATTGAAGTAAGTTGAGGTAAATCATAATGAAAATTGAAGTAAGTTGAAGTAAATCATACTATAAATTGATGTAAGTTGTAGAGGTAAATCATGCTGTAAATTGATACAAGAAAATCATAATATAAATCATAAGTTGTATCAAAATGACGTGTTGTAGGAGTGAATCATAAATGCAAATTAATGCAAGTTGTGGATGAAAAAAATAAAGTAAATAATTCAAGTTGTGGATGTAAATCATAAAGTAAATTAATGCAAGTTGTAGGGGTAAATTGATGTAAGTAATGGAGGTAAATCATAATATAAATAAAAATTTGAAGAAGTTAATCATAACATAAATGGTTTTAGTATTGTAAGCAATGCAATGCTGAAATATTTTTTTATCCAAAAAAAAAAATCATTTAAACCTGCCCAAATCATAGAAGGCATATTAGAAACAAAAAGAAACTGATTATGAGTCTGAGAAATCTGATATGTGAACCCACCACTTGGGATTTGTTTATAAAATTCAAATTCCTATAACAATAATAAGAGAGAAGATAAATGAATGTATTGCATGAAAGAAAGATAAATGGGGAACAATTCACACCATACAAACATTAGACAATAAAAGAAAGTCATTAAAGGAAAACTTCAATTGTTCCATTTGTCACACAACTTCACGAATGTATAAAGCTAGTTTTTAAATAGATCTTTTACGACCTGGACTATTTTTTAATGAAACAAAATGTTTTTAAGTCCATAACATCTAGCGTCAACTCTTTTGCACCATGAGATCAATATGTCAAAAGCATGCTGCAACTAAATAATTTGTTTGAACTGATGAATTCAATTTCGTTTGTGCATAACACTTTCCATTAAAAAAAAATCAGACGTCCACTAGTGAACAAAGAAAGTTTTATAACAGGTCAAGCCAATATTTAGAACGAATTATCACTTTAAGATGAATCAAGTAATATGCACATGATTATGCTATTGGATTTGATCAGGTACTTGTGATGTTGCTATATAAACCCTCTTTTATTATTTATATATAATAGAATATTGTTATGAATATGGTGATTGGAAATGATTTAGTTTAATTTTTATCATAAAAGAAATCAATTGGATTAAAGTGAAAATCAAGAGATTAAAATGTTTTTAGAATATACTTGTGTGTACAATGTGAATAATAGTAGGCCTATCCTGTTTATGGAATTCAATGCAAAAAGACATCTTGCTTTTACATTTTACACTTTACAAAGACAAGTTAAAGGATTGAGGTGGAAGAGGTGGGAAGGGGGATTGTTGAAATAAGCTGAAATTTGAAATGGATATATCTAGGACATATTAGTATCTATCTCTAATTGATAGCTCAAGGGAAGTCATTTAGTAGTCATTTATGATGAGAATATTGTGTCATGCAAGGACAATAAGATTATTAAGATGGTATACTGTTGCTAAAGGAACATGGGTACTTTAATTTATTACTACCAAATGTTTCAAGATTGTCCCCCACACTCTTCACATGCATTCTTGAAGATTTTAATCCTTAGAACTTCAAACTGAACATCATTGCTCTCAAAGATTTTTACTTATTTAGGAAAACAAATTATACAGTAGATGACCTTCTTGAAAATAATAAGATTTCAGCTTCAAGCATAGAGAAAATCTAATTCAGTATACAGAATAATTGCAGAACATGTAGATATTTTTAATGTCAGAGAAAATGAAATTGGATTGAAGTGAATTACTTTAATTTATTCCTCAACATGCTTTCAAATTGAATTTGTCTATATAAAGACATTAAAGATGCAGTCTATGGCAGAAAAACACTTTCAAATAGCAAGAGACAAGCAAATCAATGTAACTTGAAAAGTACATCTCTTTGAACATAATTCAGTATTTTTTGGTGAGAGATAGAAATCTCCAATTCATTATAAACTTATTTGATTTAAAGCATTATCATATTTAGTTAAAAGTCAAGAATGAACTTGGGATGAATGGAACTTACTTGGGATGTCATAAAATAACAGCACTTTTCTACAATAAAAACAGTACTTGATATATGTGTAGTATAGGTTAGAATTAATTATAATTTGTGAAGAATGGTCTTAAAGAAACAATGATATTAATTGAATATTGAAATAAACAAATGAAGACAGGAGAATAATGGTATATTTTCACTAAGACACAATCAAATCAGAGAACTCCAGGATTCACTTTGTTTTGAAGTGTGTGTAGACACTAATTGTATTTACCACAAATAACAAATTGGACAATACTGTTAGTACTTGACTGGCTACCGATTCACCTACTTGAAAGATAATCGCATTGGATTTGTTGTAGAACAGTGGTTCCATTAATGTACAACACAAAAACGACATATAATCAATGCTAATACGGCTGTTTAGAAGAAAAAGTCAATAAGAGATGGCTGTATGTCTATGACCATTGGAGAATTTGTGTAGAGAAACTTAGTTCAATTTGACAGATCTAACAATTAACTTACTCTTACAACAAATTGAAAATGGCAAAAGTCAAATGCTAGCAGAAAATTCCATAAAAGAAAATGTTGTTTGAAAATCATTAAGTCCCTATTTTGGGAATGGTTATTATCTAAAATTTCTCTTCTTATTACAGTAATTACATTGATGTCCTTGTGCCCCTCTAAAAATATCCATATTTTATTGATCATTATCAACGGTATTACATAATTATTGTGATTTTCAAACGTAAAGCATAAGGTTATTCACTGTATCATTTATACTTACATGTACATGTATATAATGAATAAGGCTGGTAAATATTTGTATATGAACAATTCAAATAAACCTGTGAATCAGGCTTATTATACAGTGCAGAATCAAGGAAATCAAGAATTAATTTGCTTCCTTCTTCAGTACAAGGTTCAGTACAAGGATAATCATGTCAAAAGCATTGTAAACAACAGTACAATTACAAACAGGGTTTTCAAAGACATACAATACTGGTATTTAGATGTATTCGTTTTTGACTGTACATATTTCCAGAGAAAAAACTGGTCTGAATTCCTTATATATTTTACATCACTTAGTTATGTGCCTGTACCTATATATTTCATTATTGTAAAATAGTGACTGGTCGCAGTGCCATCATATTTTCCATGCTAAACCAATGATTGTATTGGATTGACAAGGTTGCATACAATGTAGCCAAAACTATTCTGTAGAACTCTACAAATTATAATTAAGAAAATAAACTTTGCTTGACAGGCTAGTCATTTTTTAAGGACCTTCATCTTCAAATTCTGAAATATCACAAGAATAACCTCAAGAATGTACAGAAAAAGATTTTACCTGTTAAGCTGTATCACATCTTTTGGCTCCACTAATAATAAGTGACTGGATTTTCTCCTGGAAAAATAAAATAATAATACTAATGGGATGATATTTTGGATAATACCAACTGGATATGTTGTGTCTGTGTAAAGTGCCATCTGTTTTGCAACTGACTTCTGAATTGTGTAAATTGAGGTATGTTAGTTGAGAAGATTTAGATTATTATATAAACTCATCAGTTTATATCGTGAGTAGTTTTCCTAGGATGTACAAGTCCTTCTCATATTTGCAAGACTAGATATCTAACTAAGTTGTATTCTGAGTATGTTGAGTACTTTTCAATACAACTTGATCACAATTATCTTGATTACTGAGTTGTAGTTTCAATCATCTGTTAACCTTGGAACTTGGATATCTACCTTCAATTTGAGTTGACTCAATGATATGTAGTAACATTCTAATCTGATAAAAATCCATAGGCATTTATGGAACAACAAAAATCTGATTGATAAAGGAGTCCAAAGGAGTGTTCCCATATATTATTTATGTCAGTTTCAGGCCAGTAAAATGATTTTAAATCCTTTAATAAATGCAGGTTACTTGAGGTAATTTTTATCTACATTAATCTTAAATTAGCACATTCCAGACAAGTAACAAGGATTTACTGAAGTTAAACTTCTCAAGTAAAATTTAGTCAAAGTAGCACATTTTCTAATAATTTACTAATTTATAAAATTATCTTTGTGTTCAAATTTGAAAATTGACACACCTGGAAATATTTATGTAAATTGTGTCGTATTCTACTCATTGAAATCAATACTTGTTCTTAATGCATGGTTACACTTTCAAGAGTCACTTGAAATTTATTTAATAATGCTTTCTAATATCTTTTCATATCAATTTAAATATAGAGAATGATGTATAGAAATCACCAGCTATTGTATTGTTGTTACCAGCCACGCTTCTCCTGTCTTATTAACAAAGATTTTGTTACCATTCACAGATCATTTCATTTCAAAATATATTGAAACCTTTTTAAACTGGCATAAAACATTTCCTTCCATGCTTAATTTAAAATGTTGTTAACATTCAATACAATTCTTTTATAACCTTTAATGAGAGAAGTTCCTTTTTTGTCTTTAAAGAAAACCAAGCTTAATGTTCACTACACTTGGCATTAATTTGTTCCTTTACATTTTTTCCAGATATACCAATTTCAAAATACAAACCAGAGCAATAGAAGAAGAAATTTAAGGTCCACAATATTTTAGGTTACCAAGTTATAACTATGAAAAATGAATCCATGTCTTTGATGAAAACAATAACCTGACAGTTATCAAGATTTATATTGATATTATTCATAAGATAGACTAGACATTCAAATACATGAGTTTTTTTTATGGTAAACCATTGATAACTCATACTAGTCCTGACAATGATTCTTGGTAAGTATAAAAAATTCTCATCTCATCATAGAAAATAATGTTTTATACAACCTTTAGTGAGTAGAAAATCAACAATTCAAGGATTAGAATCATGCAATTGAGCTTTAAAATTAACATGACATAACAAAAGCTTATTAATAGCCAAATTAAGACAAGGTACAGGTTGATAAAAAAAATAATTCTGAAACAGCAAATTGTGAACCAAATTTTTGAGTTATTTTGTGTAACCAATTTGTACATTTTTTTGCTTTAACATCCGTATTTTTAGGGGGAGTTATCGGTAGCTACAGATTTCCTACTAAACAACTGGAATGTTATCCATAAATGTTTATAGTACCAGGGATAAAAATAACCTGCTAATGCTATCATTATTAGCTGTGATGTGCAAGTTTCCAGAGACTTATTATAAGCCTTGCTTAACTCCTCAATCATTCCTAATCTAAAGTAAACATACAACATGTTGTAAGATTCTTATTTGGAATAAAGTCGTCTTTTATCCGTGGAGATAATAGTAGAAAATCTGACAATCGTAGACTTAATGATGATCAATGATATTCATAATCAATCATCATAAATACATCTCTTACATAGGGCATTACATCAATTCAATCTTTTTTCATCAAGAGTTCAGAATATTGTAGTCTGCAACTAATGTGTTGATGTACACCCTTTGGCTTCTTTACATTCTATTTATTTTCAAAGAAATATTACCAAAGGAAGATATTTGAATATTATTTAATAATGATGTGGAACATGTATTCTATTTAAAGTTTCAATACTAGTGTAATTTCTTTTGTGAACACCTTTAAACATTTATTCAATTTTGTAACACCACCAATTGTGAAGGACCACAGCCATATACGCCCACCACAGCATGCAGATGGTAAAATGAAAAAGCCTTAAATTTAAACTCTCTCAAACATTTCAATTTAGGTCTAATAACATCCATTTTAAGTTTCATCAAAATCGGTTGAAAACTAAGAGAGTAATAGCATATTCAAGATTTTGGGGCTTCTAACTGTCGAAAATAGCTCATATTCAAACTTGATCTTTGTTTTATGTATACACATACCGAATTTCATTTGATTCCACCAAAAAAAAAAGCTTTAAGAGCGTTTACAAGCAATTGATGTTGATAGAAGTACTGTACTTTATAGAGGTTAACTGGTTATAACTCTTAAAAATAGCGATGGCCATCGTAATACGCCCACTTTTATAATGGCAGCCAATTCGTCCGGGGGGTTGACAAGAGTGATCAGTAAATGAAAGATTCTGAGAATGACATTTTCTCTTTTTATAAGCCCACACATTAATGTGGGCGTATATTGTAGTCGCCCCTGTCTGTCTGTCTGTCCGTCTGTCTGTCTGTCCGTCTGTCTGTCTGTCTGCCTGTCCACAATTGTTGTGGACACGATAGAGAGCTGGTTTCTTGATGGATTTTGATGAAACTTGCTGTGAGTGTTTGTTATCACCCAAGGATGAACCCTATTGAAAATCAAACGAATCGAAAAATATTTCATGGGTTATTGCCCTTGCTTTTGAAAATATCTTGTGGACACCATAAAGACCTGGTTTCTTGATGGATTTTGATGAAACTTGGTATGAGTGTTTGTATTGACATTAGGATAAACCCTATTGAATATCAGAAACATAGAAAAAATATTTTATGAGTTATTGCCCTTGTTCTTTAAAACACGTTAATTTTTCAGCCGTTGCACACTCAAAGTTGTGGACACGTTAGAGAGCTGGCTTCTTGGTGGATTTTTATGAAACTTGCTGTGAGTGTTTGTAATCGCCCATGGATGAACCCTATTGAAAATCAAACGAATCGAAAAATATTTCATGGGTTATTGCCCTTGCTTTTGAAAATATCTTGTGGACACAATAAAGACCTGGTTTCTTGATGGATTTTGGTGAAACTTGGTATGAGTGTTTGTATTGACATAAGGATAAACCCTATTGAATATCAGAAACATCGAAAAAATATTTTATGAGTTATTGCCCTTGTTCTTTAAAACACGTTAATTTTTCAGCCGTTACACTCTCAAAGTGGTAGACACGTTAGAGAGCTGGTTTCTTGGTGGATTTTTATGAAACTTGCTGTGAGTGTTTGTAATCGCCCAAGGATGAACCCTATTGAAAATCAGACGAATCGAAAAGTATTTCCTGGGTTATTGCCCTTGCTTTTGAAAATATGTTGTGCATAGAGAGCTGGTTTCTTGATGGATTTTGATGAAACTTGGTATGAGAGTTTGTACTGACACATCGAAAAAATATTTTATGAGTTATTGCCCTTGTTCTTTAAAACACGTTAATTTTTCAGCCGTTACACTCTCAAAGTTGTGGACACGATAGAGAGCTGGTTTCTTGGTGGATTTTTATGAAACTTGCTGTGAGTGTTTGTGTTGACATTAGGATAAACCCTATTGAATATCAGAAACATCGAAAAAATATTTTATGAGTTATTGCCCCTTGTTCTTTAAAACACGTTAATGTTTCAGCCGTTACACTCTCAAAGTTGTGGACACGATAGAGAGCTGGTTTCTTGGTGGATTTATATGAAACTGGCTGTTGGTGTTTGTATTGACCTTCGGATACACCTTATTGAAAATCAGAAACATTATCAACTATGTGACTGCTTTTAATCATGGATGGATGGAACCTAAACGTTGGTTGCCCTTGTTTTATGCATATTTCAGTGACATATTTTTTCCAGGAAACTTGAACCCATGGTTTTACTCTTGTAAAAAGTGAAAATGTCATTCTCAGAATCTTTCATTTACTGACCACTCTTGTCAACACCTCGGACGAATTGGCTGCCATTATAAAAGTGGGCGTATTACGATGGCCATCGCTATTTTTACAAGAGTAAAACCATGGGTTCAAGTTTCCTGGAAAATACAAATATGTCACTGAAATATGCATAAAACAAGGGCATCCAACGTTTAGGTTCCATCTTAAAATGATTAAGAGCAGTCACATAGTTGATGATGTTTCTGATTTTCAATAAGGTGTATCCAAAGGTCAATAAAAACACCAAAGCCAGTTTCATAAAAATCCACCAAGAAACCAGCTCTCTAACGTGTCCACAACTTTGAGAGTGTAACGGCTGAAAAATTAACGTGTTTTTAAGAACAAGGGGCAATAACTCATAAAATACTTTTTCGATGTTTCTGATATTCAATAGGGTTTATCCTAATGTCAATACAAACACTCATACCAAGTTTCATCGAAATCCATCAAGAAACCAGCTCTCTATGGTGTCCACAACATATTTTCAAAAGCAAGGGCAATAAACCAGGAAATATTTTTCGATTCGTCTGATTTTCAATAGAGTTCATCCTTGAATGATTACAAGCACTCACAGCAAGTTTCATAAAAATCCACCAAGAAACCAGCTCTCTATCATGTCCACAACTTTGAGAGTAACGGCTGAAAAAATAACGTGTTTTAGAGAACAAGGGCAATAACTCATAAAATATTTTTTCGATGTTTCTGATATTCAATAGGGTTTATCCTAATGTCAGTACAAACTCTCATACCAAGTTTCATCAAAATCCATCAAGAAACCAGCTCTCTATGGTGTCCACAACATATTTTCAAAAGCAAGGGCAATAAACCAGGAAATATTTTTCGATTCGTCTGATTTTCAATAGAGTTCATCCTTGAATGATTACAAGCACTCACAGTAAGTTTCATAAAAATCCACCAAGAAAGCAGCTCTCTATCGTGTCCACAACTTTGAGAGTAATGGCTGAAAAAATAACGTGTTTTAGAGAACAAGGGCAATAACTCATAAAATATTTTTTCGATGTTTCTGATATTCAATAGGGTTTATCCTAATGTCAGTACAAACTCTCATACCAAGTTTCATCAAAATCCATCAAGAAACCAGCTCTCTATTGTGTCCACAAGATATTTTCAAAAGCAAGAGCAATAACCCATGAAATATTTTTCGATTAGTCTGATTTTCAATACGGTTCATCCTTGGGTGATAACAAACACTCACAGCAAGTTTCATCAAAATCCATCAAGAAACCAGCTCTCTATCGTGTCCACAAGATATTTTCAAAAGCAAGGGCAATAACCCATGAAATATTTTTCGATTCGTCTGATTTTCAATAGGGTTCATCCTTAGGTGATAACAAACACTCACAGCAAGTTTCATAAAAATCCACCAAGAAACCAGCTCTCTAACGTGTCCACAACTTTGTTACATGCTGAAAAATTAACGCGTTTTAAAGAACAAGGGCAATAACTCATCAAATATTTTTTCGATGTTTCTGATTTTCAATAGGGTTTATCCTAATGTCAATACAAACACTCATACCAAGTTTCATCAAAATCCATCAAGAAACGAGCTCTCTATGGTGTCCACAAGATATTTTCAAAAGCAAGGACAATAACCCATGAAATATTTTTCGATTCGTCTGATTTTCAATAGGGTTCATCCTTGGGTGATAACAAACACTCACAGCAAGTTTCATCAAAATCCATCAAGAAACCAGCTCTCTATCGTGTCCACAACAATTGTGGACAGACAGGCGGACAGACAGACAGACAGACAGACGGACAGACAGACAGGGGCGACTACAATATACGCCCACATTAATGTGTGGGCGTATAAAAACTGACGTCAGAGGTCTAAATCTTGAAAAAGCCTTAAATTTAATCAAAAGTTAACTAAATTTTCCCAATAAAATCCATTTCAAGTTTCATCAAAATTGGTTGAAAACTAACAGAGAAATAGCCTATTCCAAGATTTTAGGGCAAGGGCAATAACTCTGCTTCTAATGGTCGAAAATAGCTCAAATTCGAACTTGATCTTTGTTTTATGTAAATGTATACACATACCAAATTTCATTTGATTCCAATTTACAAGCAAATGTTGATGGACGGACAGACGGACAGGGGTGCCGACAATATACGTCCACCTTGAGAGATGTGGGCGTATAAAAATGCAGTCCTATTAATGTGTTTATAAGATACATACCATACATCAAAGGTACATGACTAGCGTATCTATACCATTAAAACTAATATCAATTTATATAAATATAAATATATACATTGATCACACTGTCAAATAGAACATTAAATATTTTTAACATGAGCTATATTTCTGATTTCAATTTTGATTGGAACGAGAAAGCGTGTCTACACACATTAAGATAGTTACACACATTAAAGTATGAATAGATGTCAATTAATATACAATACTGATACACCACGATACATGTTTTAATATTAAGTATTGATATGTATATTGGAAACCTTTCTTTTCAAACTGATTCAAATCAGAGAAAATTGCCTGATGACTGATATTTTGAGCCATTAATAAACAAAATGAAGCGATTATATTCTTTTAACTGCGCACGAGGGAAATCATTTTAAGCCCTTTCGTTCCGCTTGAAAAATTAAATGACATAAATATCTACTTGGAATCAAAAAAATTGTCATTAATTTTCTACAATTCAAAAGTTTAAAAAATTGAAATGATCTCCACATTGTCTTTATAAGGAATGAACCTAAAAGTCTTCTATATATTTTGTATTAGAAATTGATATTTTTATGTCTACTATAGATCTTTCTCTTTAACTTGGCGCCTATATTTCTATCTATGTTCTGGAATATATAAAGACATTTTAATAGTATTAAATATATGGAGGTCAATTTACGTCATTAATCAATTCTCTACCGATTTGTCTAATTCACTAATTCAAAGACAAAAGTCAAATATCTCAATACCTAATACTTATAATAAATACAACATAATGATTGAAATGTTAAAATCAGATGCTTTTATTCACATGTAACTTAACTAATGTCTTTTCAAATAATTCATTTAACATTTGCCAAAAAACTTTGTTGATAAACCACCAGCATATTTGATTAATAACAGAAGTATAACGCAATTGTAAAATCTCATTTCTAAATTGAAAAATGTCGGTTGCAAAATGATAAGTGCAACATCTTTCGTGTAAAATGTCTTATGTATTATCTCAAATGTAATATCTTTTATGCAAATTACCAAGGTCACGACCCTATTAAATATTCAGCAGTGTTACGTCATTCTTTTACGCGATGAACGCTCCCAACTTGCGTTCGGGCGAAACACACTGGGAAGCCTATCTAAGAGAAGGAAAAATTCAGGAAATATTGGAATATTATAAAGAACACCACCAAACATGAAACTGAAAAGGGAAACTCTGGCATATCACCTGAACGGTTAGAGGCTTTCCCGGGAAACCCATTGATATCTAATAATAATAATGATAATAATAATAATAACAATGGGGCAACCCGTGGGATAACTCAGGGGTTCACCCGAACGCAGTGGCGGCTCTAGGTATTTGGGCGCCCGGGGGCAATGTAAATTTCGGCGCCCCTATTATGCCTACATGCCAACGCCTATATTTGGGGCGGGGGGGTTTGGGTAGTTTATATTTATATATACGCGATTCCCGCTGAGCAGGAGTAACAGTTACAGTTACCCACTCATTCATTTCCTTGACGGTGGCTCTCACCATGTGGAAGTCTTGGGCACTTTAGGATTCATGGAGGTTTCGGATTTGATCACCGGGCATCGTCAAGGTCATTCGGTATTTTTGGTATGAAACCAGAATAAAATTCCGTCATCAATCCGAATTTGTCATCAAAAAGAATTTTGGAGGAAAACTAATCCCAAAACATCAGATCCCCATCATCCCATGTATCATGGCCTACTTACAGTTTACAGCCAATTGAGTGAATGGATATGAAATCGTTTTTGATGAATATTCTCATGGAGTATCAAATTGGTAACCCTTCATGATCACTTTTGTGCATGAATTCCGACATTGTGAATTCCGCGTTCAGTAGGATTCGGGCACAAATCTCTCCCGCACCCACAGTTTCAAAACCTCCCGTACGCCTATGGGTCAATGTAATCCATACATTGCCAAAGTTGTGTTCAACAATTAGTAAGATTTAAATTTAGTTCAAGATCAATTGTCATCAAAATATTACAGACCGATTCGAGTTGATCTTTTGAATCATGTAACGATTGAGCAGATTCTAAGCTGCCTGCAACTCTACATATCCTTATAACATATAACATATAGTTAGGCTTCCCAGTGTGTTTCGCCCGAACGCAAGTTGGGAGCGTTCATCGTGTAAAAGAATGACGTAACACTGCTGAATATTTAATAGGGTCGTGACCTTGGTAATTTGCATAAAAGATATTACATTTGAGATAATACATAAGACATTTTACACGAAAGATGTTGCACTTATCATTTTGCAACCGACATTTTTCAATTTAGAAATGAGATTTTACAATTGACAATATACTTCTGTTATTAATCAAATATGCTGGTGGTTTATCAACAACGTTTTTTGGCAAATGTTAAATGAATTATTTGAAAAGACATTAGTTAAGTTACATGTGGATAAAAGCATTTGATTTTAACATTTCAATCATTATGTTGTATGTATTATAAGTATTAGGTATTGAGATATTTGACTTTTGTCTTTGAATTAGTGAATTAAACAAATCGGTAGAGAATTGATTAATGACGTAAATTGACCTCCATATAAATATGACTTACATTTTATCTTTATAAAGACAATACATCATCTGTATAGTACACAAAAAATTCAAAACCCCAGGATTTCAACAACTAAATAAAAGAAATCTTCCTTTTAAAATTTTTTAAATTAGCATTAACCTACAGAACTGCATCATTATCCATATCATACACATAAAAAGGCAGACCAAGCTGCATAATTTTCACAAGATATATGGAAGAAAATTTACACTTGTAAACACTCGGAATGCAAACTAATATGTTGGTGGTAAAACGATTCAGATGGATTGAAATGACAACTCTCTTTGAGTTTACTTACTGTGAAATATATCATGACCCTAGTATTGAAGCAGAAGGACAACACCTAGATTCTTTATTTTAATATCATCCATATGTTTTAATACAAACACCAGTTTATAGTTACTAAATGTTATTTTATACAGTATGGTTAAACTTAACTAAAATAAACTACCATTTTTATATTTCAAAATCTAACAGTGTGGTTGACAGTCAAACAAAAATAATATTCTTTCAGGACAGTTTTTGTGGTAAGTGGAGAGAAGATGCTCACACTTCAATAACTGTTTATACAGCTTGTTAGAGTACTTTGTATTTATTGTTTTAAAAGTTCAAGAGAAGAGAAGAGTAGATGTGTGACAGCAACAATTCAAGGGTGAATGTCTACCACACAAGAGATACTTTGTTGATCTTACTGAAGCAACAGAAAGAAACAACCACATTTAACAAGAGATAACTGCTTCACTTTAGAAGGATCCTGACAACCATCTGGTCCTGATCTTTGCTGGATTTACAACTTGATCAATTCGAATATGAGGAAAGATGACATATTCAAGGTCACAAACCTTTCATCAACTGGGTTTAAAATACATGGACAACCATTTGTACTCAAAACACTCTAATACTAATTCAGTAAGAGTCCATCCTCAATCCTTAGTCCTATCACATGAAGATGCATTGGTATCTAGTTCCAAGTAGTTCGGTTTCCATTAGGTAAAAGTTAACGGGAAAGTTAACACACAAACAAGCAGCTGGAACAAATTGAAGATAACACCAAAGTTCTATTTGACTAAATTCTTGTAGGTAGAAAATTTAGCTTTGGAGTCTATCTGAATCTTTCATCTGAATCAGGTCAGATTTTTTCATTCTGATGTCACAATAAGTAGAATAATTTTCTATAATATATGAACCAAGAAATAGATGCCAGGATGCTATTTAACATCAGTGGCATTTACTATGAAAACTATGATATTTGAAGATAAGGTAATGTAAGAAATTGTTTGTTTTTATCCAATATTTTGATAAGAAATGGTTGTTTGGACTGGACAGATTGAGAAGCTCTATCTTCAATTGTTTTGAAATATATCTAGTATTTTATACTGGATATTTTTTTTTTATATTTAGGTAATCTTTTGGTAAGTTGAGATGAAAGGTCAAACTCATAGCCAAAAATTTAAAATTGATTAGGGATGTTACTGTTATTCAAAATATTAAAGCATGCCTTCAGTAAAATCTATACATCCCAACCTCTCACATACAGATGAAGAACCTATACCACTTCCTGAGGATATGGTTTATAAGAGGTGTGTTTTGAGCTTTTAAGCACGATTTTTCTTTAAAATTTTCATGATTACATATCCTATTGATATACATTGTGGAAGAACACTCAACCCATATAAAATCACCTCTGGTTATTTCTAGGAATGTAAAAACGTGATGAACAGAGAAGTTATTAAGAATGTGAAGTCTGAGATGAGTTGAACCTGCAGGCGTAATCCATTGCAAACAAACAAACATCTTCAATGGATCTGAACAGTAAGTAAATGGCAGCCATTGTTCTGTTTGTAAAGTGATTTTCAACAATCTATTATCTTGGTCCAGATTTGATTTTCTATTACCTTGAGTTGTTTTTATCATCACACTTATCTCCTTTATCACATCTTTATATAGCTAGAATCATTTTAACTTTCCCATTAAACTGTCTACAGCTAGTAATTAAAATCTAAAACCATCAAATATACAATAATTAAACATGTAAAATAGGCTAACTTATAGTTTCTAATTTCTTTCTAATCACTTCTTACACTCATTTAAATCAAACTATTGTCTTTAACATGTCTGGCACAAATTTCTATTCTTTTTTTTTTCTTTTTTTGGTTAATACTTTGTTTTGTAAATTAGGTACAATACAGATTATGGTGAGGATCCTTGAAAGGTTTGATATTTTAATTACACTACAGTAATAGAATTGTTCCATCTATGCAAAAAAAATCTTTTTATTCCATCTTTTCACAATCAGTGTGAGAAGAGATTTCTGTTATTGTACAATTCACATCAGACAAGTAAATGAAATCTAGCAGTATGTATCATAATATCAATGAATATTGGGGACAACTGTAGAGTGTTGATGGATTCATGTTTGATGTGTTTTTATTTTCATGTAAGAAAGACAGGTAATAAAAAGAAAAGTCTATTTGAAAGTCACCAATTTCCTGAAGAGAACTTCCGTTTGTCTGGGTGGTAATAACACTTGGTCAAAATACCCGTCTGCTACAATCTGGTGCAATGTCTGTAGAGGATAAGTCAATTATCTATTGTATTATTGTCGGACAATATTGACAGGTGACTGGTCATTTCACTTCTGGTCACCTCCCAATCATCAGGTCAGCTATTCAACAATTAACATCTCGTGTCAAGCCAATTTAATGACTTGATAATTAAGTATGGATGACTAACTTATTGACTTTATCACATTCAGAGTTTCAATCCTAATTATTTTACTAGCATCACACGTTTGACCTTGAACGCAAATTGACTGAAAAAAATGATTTGTGATTTTATTAAATTCTATATACTATGTTGATAGTGCTCAATCATATTTAAAGCTCAGTTTATGCTCTGTTATGTGGTTACCTGGTTAGCAACTATGGTAAAAAATATTAGGTTACAACTATTGAAAAATCAAAAACATGTAACTTGTAAACATTTTAAAATGTATTTTGATTCTTTGACAAAACTATGTAGAGAAGCAGATACGAACATCTCATGAACAAGTGGTTGCCTAGCAATATACGCCCACTTACACTACATAAATTGTCAATATATCAAGGAATGTTACTATCTTAATTTTTGTTGGATGGTGTTCAGATTTGAATTCATCCAATATCTTGTTAATATAAAGCATCTAATTTCATAACTAATAAAACTAAAAAAATATTTGTCGAATCGATCCGGAATTCAAACTTGTCCAAGATTTTATGGATATTATCCTACACACAAAAGTTTATTAAATTCCTACCACAACTGTGGTCTCTATCATGTTCACAAGTCATTTTTAACATATTTTAGGTGTAAAACTCTGTAAATAATTGTTAAAATCGATCCGGAATTCGAACTTGTCCAAGATCTTATGGATATAATCCTACACACAAAATTTTATTCAAATCAAACCAAAACTGTGGTCTCTATTGCGTTCACAAGCCATTTTTAACACATTTTGGGTGTTAAACTCAGTAAATTTTTGTCAAATTGAACCCAAATTCGAACTTGTCCGAGATCTTATAAATATAATCCTACATACAAAATTTTATTCAAATCCAACCAAAACTGTGGTCTCTATCGCGTTCACAAGCTATTTTTAACATATTTTGGGTGTAAAACTCCATGAATTTTTGTCGAATCGAACCCAAATTCGAACTTGTCCGAGATCTTTTGAATATAATCCTACACATAAAATTGTATTCAAATTCAAGCAAAACTGTTGTCTCTATTGCGTTCACAAGCCATTTTTAACATATTTTGGGTGTAAAACTCCGTGAATTTTTGTCGAATCAAACCGGAATTCGAACTTGTCCGAGATCTTATGAATATAATCCTACATACACAATTTTATTCAAATCCAACCAAAACTGTGGTCCCTATCGCGTTCACAAGCCATTTTTAACATATTTTGGGTGTAAAACTCCATGAATTTTAGTCGAATCAAACCCAAATTCGAACTTGTCCGAGATCTTATGAATATAATCCTACATACACAATTTTATTCAAATCCAACCAAAACTGTGGTCTCTATTGCGTTCACAAGCCAATTGTGGACGGACGGACGGACGGACCGACGGACAGGGGCGACGGCAATATACGACCACATTTCAATGTGGGCGTATAAAAATTACTCTTCAACTCTAAGCAGACTTGAACAGCCTCCCTCAAAACATGGAAAGATAATTAGCTAAGTTTACATCACTACAATGTTCTAATTTCTACCTTTAAAAGATTTGACCAGTTTTGTTTCAGTTAAACACAAGCAGGTTGAACCAAGAATTTACATTAGAATATTTCTAGCTATGTTACAGTAACCTTTCACTGAATTTAAATGGTGTTTAACTTCCTGAAATGAACAGAATATCTTTCACATTCAGTAATTACAGAAATTTATGTCTCCAATTCAAGCCATCACAATTGTACAATAGATAGGTTTTTATCATGCCCTTATCCTTGTTTTAATAGACCATAAACCACCATAAACATTCATGGCAAATCATTAAAGAACACTTAAACATTGAAAATATACAAGATTATCTAACACTAGACCACACAAATACAACATACATCACGGTCGTATTATCTTCAAACTACATATAAATACTTCATTCTAAATTATATCATATAAAACAGGGTGGGCTACTGACACTGTACTCAACTTTACCCCTTAATAACAACCTGAAACACCTGTAATAGGTTTTTAATATTAATCCTTTTATAAGATTTAAGATTTGAACGACATGTAGAAGCGAGGAGCACATATAAATACTTCATTCTAAATTATATCATATAAAACAGGGTGGGCTACTGACTCCGTACTCAACCTTACCCCTTAATAACAACTTGAAACACCTGTAATAGGTTTTTAATATTAATCCTTTTATAAGATTGATAAATAATGTTCAATAAAGTCTTAAATTGATACTAAGGGAGCTTTTTATAAGATTTAACATGTTTTTAGACTTTGAATATTATCCAAGGACACAGATTTATATTTTTTTTCACACATCATTCTTGTAATTCTCAAAAAAATTTAACTTATCATAAAAACTTTTTCACTTGAATGATAATAGCAGATTATATTCACATATTCTGATTCCTAATTTCTGGAATTACAGACTTTAAAACTTATATTGAATCCCTTTATGCAAGATTTGAAGAATATGTATGACACATCTTGCCATTTGATTTGATTTCTCGAAAGGAAAATATATAACTATGAATAAATGGAGCTCGATATGCATGAAACTGAAAAAGTAACAAATTATGTTAATGTACAATTGAAAAAAATAAGCTGAGTCTGTTATGTATCTGAAATGTTCTGAAGTATGCAATGATCATATCAAACTTATTTGTGATAGCAGAGTTATCGGCAATTAGAAAGCATTTATATTAAAATTGTTATAAAGATTCTAGTACAGCAGATTATTGTGGTATAATATTGGTGAAAATACAATCTATAAAAAAAGAAAATTTAATATATTTGAGAAGTGATAAGAGCTTAAATTGATACTCTCTAATGGAATACATGTACTTATTTTAATAATTATATTTTCTCTTACCTTTTTAATTACACTATAAAATTAACTACACCACTTGTACTTTACAATATTAATTAACTAATTAAACCAACATTCTAATTCACATGTCATTTTACCAGACACTATGTAGCCATCTTGAGGAGTTCGGACTGAAAAAAGGAAAATCTCACTTGACACAAGAGACAAAAAATCAAACTTAACTATTGCCGATACACTCAATTTGAATAAAAAATGTTTTGAACCAAGTTTGAGGTAAGTGAAATGGTGGGAAAATTTTCTCTCCCTGCCCGTCTGCCAAGTCAAATAAAAGAGTCAGCAGGTGAATTGGTGAGGGGGGGGGTCAGGTATGTTGATGGTAGATATATATTGAGGAAGGGATAAGGCAGAAGAGATGAGGTGGTGAGAAGTAAATATATGCTACCACAATATACCACTACCTCTTAGAATTAGTTTACTATTGTTTTGTTGTTTAATTAGTAAAACAAGAAGAGGATATTTACTTCTTTGTTTTCTCTCAACTAGAAACTTTAACAACAAACATCTCACTCTACTTGTTTTTTCTTAAATGATAAAAAGCAATCGATGAGGTTTGGTTACAAAAAAAAAGTGAGGGTTGATTGATCCAATTGGAATTCAGAAATTTTTCATCATAGGGTCACCATAACTTTTCAAGTTTCTGTACGCATTTTTGGTGCATTGGTTATCTTCCCTCAAAAATGTGATGGCCTAATAATCTAATTCCATTTATTAACTTTTTAAAATTTGGACAAAAAAATGTAATCTTTACTACCGGTATTAAATGCTTAATCTTTAAATCATTATTAATAATGCATTTGATTTAATTTTTTGTCAACCACTGAGACTTTTTTGTTTCTGCAAATTGGTTTATTTTCTTTAACACGATAATGATGCCTCAGGATCTGCAATTCAATAATTGCTAAAAACAGATGAATAGCTCAAATAATCCACAATAACAAATTATTCTAACAAAACACATTTACAAATTGGATGTGAAAATAAGAAATTTTAACAATAAGAAACAGAAGTAAAAACTGATACTAAGAGTAAATTAGTGTAAAACATGTTATTTTCACTGTGTAATTAGTAGTTTTATAAGTAAATTGATAGTAAATGTTCAATATTTACAGTAATAACATGTTGTTTATATTAATAATATTTATAACCAGTACCAATATCAATTCACATTAACTATTTCAATCTTCTGATCATGTATCATAAAACTATACTACTGGTACCCGTAAACAAAACACCCTTACTTGCATTAAATATACTGAACGCATAAAGAAATGTTGCATTCTTAAATTTTT
The DNA here is from genome assembly GCA_029955415.1 of Lottia scabra. NCBI lineage: Eukaryota > Metazoa > Mollusca > Gastropoda > Lottiidae > Lottia > Lottia scabra. Next base: position 1,667,737 of record JARJEI010000034.1, read on the forward strand.
TGAACAAAGTCTTGCACAATCAAAATTGTTATTTTTCTACATAAATATTATTTTTAGACTTTTAAACGTCCAGTATATGATATTCCACTGACAATACCAGTTGCATTTTGATAATTCTGTTGTTTTATTGACTAATTAAACTGTGTTTTGCAACGTTACTTTTTCTGTTCAGTATATATAAAAATATTTTATAAAACGAAATAATATTCATTTGAATTTCAGATAATGGCTTCTTTGACTTAATTCTAAAGTATAATCCAATATTATCATCAATATGAGATATTGACCCTTTCACCCGTTTATTAACAAATTTATTCTATTAATAAAATATATTATTTTAGCATGTGTCTGATAATGAAATGACCGTCACAGTGGTCTAATGGTCAAACATGTTGACCAAATAAAACGTGTATGTGTGAAGTCGAGAGGTAACAAAACAGACAGTTGAAAGTCTTAAGATCTATTGACTATAATATTGATTGTGTAAGTCAATAAGTTTTTCATCTGAGACAAAACACTCGGGTACAGGTGTTCACACCATTACAAACATTACACTACTTGAAATGTGTCAATTTTCACAGCATTATTTATAAATCTATGTATATTAAAATAGGATTATCAAACTTTTACATGTTATAGACCTAGAGTGAAAATCTATATTTAAGTTCAAGTCATCCGACTTATTGCAACAATAAATGAATGAAAAGATAGCTTGCCAGGCAAGGTAACATACGCCCACTTCAGCAAATTTAAACATATGAAAAAGTTGATTGCACCATCGCACTTATTTGAGCTTATATTTAGATGAATCAATTTGAATGAAAACTCTAGCCTCTATTGTGTGAACAAGTTAATTTTAACAATTTTTCACTAAGTCAAGGGCAATAACTCATAAACCTACGACTAGAACCGCACGATTCTCGAATTTATCTGAGTTATTATCAAGATGAATACACATACCAAGTTAATTTTAACGTTTTTTTCACGAAGTCAAAGGCAATAACTCTTAAACCAACGACTGGAATCGCGCCATTTCCGAACTCATTTTAGATATTATCAAGATGAATACACATACCAAGTTTCATTCAAATCGGATGAAAACTCTAGCTTCTATCCCGTACACAAGTTAAGTTTTACGTTTTTTCACTAAGTCAAGGGCAATAACTCCTAAACCAACAACTGGAATCGCGCAATTTTCGAACTCATCCGAGATATTATCATGATGGATACACATGCCAAGTTTCATTCAAATCGGATGAAAACTCTAGCTTCTATCGCGTACACAAGAAATTGTTGACGGACGGACGGACAGACGGATGGACGGACGGACCGACGACGGACAGGGGTGACGGCAATATACGTCCACATTTTCATGTGGGCGTATAAAAATAACCCAAAATAGTTATCTTATAAGATTCATTAATCGTCCAACGAACAGACGGACGGACAGGGGTGACCGCAATATACGTCCACATTTTAGTTCAGGCCTTTGTAATAGAGTTTTGTAAAGGGCCAAATGCCAAATAGCGAGCAGAGCTTTTTTGCGGAAGATGTCACTTCTGAGAGGCCATTCTCAAGGGCCTTTTCTTGAGAAGGCCTGTTTTAGTTGATGCACAAATAAAGAAATCTCATGAATACTTTGCTTTCCAATGTCATCAGTATACATCATAGATATTTTCATCATTGCATTTATCAAATAATATAACAATTTTAATTCTTATACCAGTTCATAAGACCCAAATACTGATCATTTGTACCAAACCACCCCTAACCCTCAACCTTAGTCTATGTATTGATAAATAATTGGTAAGACAACTACTAGGCTTTATCAATTATCAACAAATGGATCAAAAAAAAAGCTGAACAGGAAAATAAATTTGAACATGAAAAGAATCAAAGCATTAAATCTGCCTCCATGTTGGTAATTAAATTAATATTAGAAGACAATGAAGCATATCATTGTGATAAAATCTCTTTGTACAAAACTAATCAACATCATTATTTTTACATAAATTTGGTTATTTGAGTCTAAAATACATATTTACATTAATGTCTGACATAGTTGGAGTTTTCTAGATGTCTAAGATTACTGGTAAAATATGTGCTGCGAATCACAAGATGAGCATAAACATCTGATACTGTTACAGAATGTCAGTTGAAAATAGTTTTAGAACAAATATATAGAAGATTTGGTTCCTACATTCTAATATTTCAAATAATCAAAGTAAAATCAACAGTATATTGGAGATTTTTTAGACAATTTGAGAACTCTTTTAAACGTGACGAGGTTGTTAAACTTAATTGGTAAGTATCATCAGGTGTTTTAAATGTGTGAGCTGGAGAGCTCTGTAGAGCCATCAGTCTTCAACAAAGTAATCAGAAAATTGAAAGTTGCGTTGAAATGTAGGTAATGTATTAAAACAAAGAACAAATATATTCTGTGTTTTGGGGTTTGAACATGATGTCATTTTAATCTGAACTTAGACTTGTCCTCAGTATTTTTTACATTATCTCCTTTAAAATAAATACAAAGCCAATATTATCAGTGAAGTTATCAGAAAATGAGGTGATTTATATTCAGCCGAGTTAAAAACACTATAATACAACTTCAATACAAATACTAACCAATTTTACTATTAAGATGATTCAGTCAATGAGATCAAGATAAGGTTCAACCTAAATCTCATTTAGACGTAATACTTTTGAAAGAAATCTATCACAACTTGAAGGGAACCTCCAGCTAAATTATAAAGTGTCATAATATGAAGATATCTAAATTCATTTCTTTTGTACTGGATTGACAGGTGCAGGCCACAGGTACATGGGGACAGGATAGCCTATTTTGGTGCTTCATGAGTCTTGAGTACCCCTAATAATCCCCATGTATTATAATTTTATTTTCTTGAAAAACGCTTATTAAAATTGTGTATTTCCTGGAAATTGTGCAGATTTACTGAAAATTCCAATGTTTGCCGGTCGACTGATATTAGACCTACTCTCTTTATAATAATACTTAAAGGTAAGACACTATCGTCTTGTTGACATGAGATACCACTTGCCTATCATCTTAAAATATTCTTAATTAACGACCCTGCCTTTTATGCCAATTACTTCTTTCAATTCCATAATAATTTTTCTCCATCTCCATAGAAAGTTTTATTAAATCGGAGCTCATTTAGTCCAGTTACCCGGTGTTTTTATCTCTCAAATTACATTTTTTTCTTGCCGTTTAGAATCCGTCAAAGCAGAATTGACGGAAATGTCGGCGTGCGCATGTTCGAGCACTTTGACCTCAATCACGTGGTCTGCATTCTTGCATAAATTATACTGAACTAACGTTGAGTCTTATTCATGTACTTTAGTTCAGTATAATTTATGCAAGAATGCAGACCACGTGATTGAGGTCAAAGTGCTCGAACATGCGCACGCCGACATTTCCGTCAATTCTGCTTTGACGGATTCTGAACGGCAAGAAAAAATGTAATTTGAGAGATAAAAACACTGGGTAACTGGACTAAATGATCTCCGATTTAATAAAACTTTCTATGGAGATGGAGGAAAATTATTATGGAATTGAAAGAAGTAATTGGCATGAAAGGCAGGGTCGTTAATTAAGAATATTTTAAGATGATAGGCAAGTGGTATCTCATGTCAACAAGACGATAGTGTCTTACCTTTAAGTATTATTATAAAGAGAGTGGGTCTAATATCAGTCGACCGGCAAACATTGGAATTTTCAGTAAATCTGCACAATTTCCAGGAAATACACAATGTTAATAAGCGTTTTTCAAGAAAATAGAATTATAATACATGGGGATTATTTCGGGTACTCAAGACTCATGAAGCACCAAAATAGGCTATCCTGTCCCCATGTACCTGTGGTGCAGGCGCACATTACCTTATTAAGGCAAGTTCAAAAGAAAAATTTTGAGTTTTAAGTTCGAATTTTCATAACATTAACATATGGCACAGAGGTGTATTTGTTTTAGAGTTTGCAGCAACATGCATAATACTTCTTCCATAAGAATATAAGCTATCATAATATGTGTCTAACTAGTTCATTAGTTAATACACTGGTCAGAAAATGTGGGAATTTGTTTTTAATTTGGCAATATTTCATGGGATCTTCCCGTTTTAAAGGATATTACTATAAGAGATTTATCTTGCTTTAAATCAGCCATTATAGTAATGACTTACACTTCAAATGGTGAATCACAAGTTATTATGTAAGAATAATCAGTCAAATATTGACGTTTGCTACATTCAAGGGAGATTACTCTAGTATTTATTTTACATAAAACCTGCAATCACTAATATCTCTTAGAATCAATCTTCTTTTACCACACTTCAGTTGATGGCTAGTTGTTTCATTCAGACATTTTTTTACCAGCTAATATAAAGAAAACTTTATCTGGCAGTCCTGATTCTCTATGAGACGGCAGCATTGAATAATTGCAATGTGCTTACATTTTTCAGTACAAATATCTTTTGAAACATTGTGCCACTTCATAAATACATGAATATTTAAAGATAGCTTGCCAGGCAAGGTAATATACGCCCACTAGCAGCTTTGTTCGAAAAAGAACACATCAAATATTCAACCTGTCGTCATAGGCCTACATTTCGTTCAGAACTTAAATTAAGTGTCGTCTAAACATTTTTTTCTCTCGATTTCATCAAGGGTTCAGCATTCATCAAGATAATCAAAATTCTTCTGTTTATGAGCTAAAACTAAAACCTAATTTGAACGAAAAGGTCAATAAGTCATATCAAATATTTCTTGATTTTCGAAAGGGTTTATCGTGTGATAATAAACTATTTCAATAGGATTCATTAAAATCTTATTGAAAAAGAATTGTGCCTTCTAGAGTGTTAACAAGCTAAAAATCAAACGTGTTTTAAAGAACAAGGGCAATAATTCATATTAAATTTTTTTCGATTCTTTTGATTTTCAATAGGGTTCATCCTTGGGTGATAATAAACAATTTCAGTAAGTTTCGTCAAAATCCGTAAAGAATTGTGACTTGTAGAGTGTTAACGAGATAAAAATCGAACGCGTTTTAAAGAACAATGGCAATAATTCATATTAGATTTTTTTCGATTCTTTTGATTTTCAATAGGGTTCATCCTTGCGTGATAATAAACCATTTCAGCAAGTTTCGTCAAAATCCGAAAAGAATTGTGACTTGTAGAGTGTTAACAAGCTAAAAATCGAACGCGTTTTAAAGAACAAGGGCAATAATTCATATTAGATTTTTTTCGATTCTTTCGATTTTCAATAGGGTTCATCCTTGGGTGATAATAAACAATTTCAGCAAGTTTCGTCAAAATCCGTAAAGAATTGTGACTTGTAGAGTGTTAACAAGCTAAAAATCGAACGTGTTTTAAAGAACAAGGGCAATAATTCATATTAGATTTTTTTCGATTCTTTCGATTTTCAATAGGGTTCATCCTTGGGTGATAATAAACAATTTCAGCAAGTTTCGTCAAAATCCGTAAAGAATTGTGACTTGTAGAGTGTTAACAAGCTAAAAATCGAACGCGTTTTAAAGAACAAGGGCAATAATTCATATTAAATTTTTTTCGATTCTTTTGATTTTCAATAGGGTTTATCCTTGGGTGATAATAAACAATTTCAGTAAGTTTCGTCAAAATCCGTAAAGAATTGTGACTTGTAGAGTGTTAACAAGCTAAAAATCGAACGCGTTTTAAAGAACAAGGGCAATAATTCATATTAGATTTTTTTCGATTCTTTCGATTTTCAATAGGGTTCATCCTTGGGTGATAATAAACAATTTCAGCAAGTTTCGTCAAAATCCGTAAAGAATTGTGACTTGTAGAGTGTTAACAAGCTAAAAATCGAACGCGTTTTAAAGAACAAGGGCAATAATTCATATTAAATATTTTTCGATTCTTTTGATTTTCAATAGGGTTCATCCTTGGGTGATAATAAACTATTTCAGCAAGTTTCGTCAAAATCCGTAAAGAATTGTGACTTGTAGAGTGTTAACAAGCAATTGTGGACGGACCGACGGACCGACGGACATGGGTGACGGCAATATACGCTCCACATTTCATGTGGGCGTATAAAAATTGTATTTAAATAAAAAAAAAAATAAAAACAGGCTCAACTACAGACAAATCAATTGATTGGTAAATACATCCAAGTCAACAGACAGGTAAATACAGCAACAACAACTGACTGGTAAAAACAGCTACAACAACTGACTGGTAAATAAAGACACTACAACTGACTGGTAAATACAGGAACATCAACTGACTGGTAAATACAGTCACATAAACTGACTTGTAAATAAAGACACTACAACTGACTGGTAAATACAGCCAAATCAACTGACTGGTAAATACAGGCACATAAACTGACTTGTAAATAAAGACACTACAACTGACTGGTAAATACAGGCACATCAACTGACTGGTAAATACAGCCAAATCAACTGACTGGTAAATACAGGCACATAAACTGACTTGTAAATAAAGACACTACAACTGACTGGTAAATACAGCCAAATCAACTGACTGGTAAATACAGGCACATAAACTGACTTGTAAATAAAGACACTACAACTGACTGGTAAATACAGCCAAATCAACTGACTGGTAAATACAGGCACATAAACTGACTTGTAAATAAAGACACTACAACTGACTGGTAAATACAGGCACATCAACTGACTGGTAAATACAGCCAAATCAACTGACTGGTAAATACAGGCACATAAACTGACTTGTAAATAAAGACACTACAACTGACTGGTAAATACAGCCAAATCAACTGCCTGGTAAATACAGGCACATAAACTGACTTGTAAATAAAGACAATACAACTGACTGGTAAATACAGCCAAATCAACTGACTGGTAAATACAACCAAGTCAACAGACAGGTAAATACAAGCACAACAACTGACTGGTAAATACAGCCAAATCAACTGACTGGTAAATACTGGCACATCAACTGACTGGTAAATACTGGCACATCAACTGACTGGTAAATACTGGCACATCAACTGACTGGTAAATACTGGCACATCAACTGACTGGTAAGTACTGGCACATCAACTGACTTGTAAATACTGGCACATCAACTGGCTGGTAAATACTGGCACATCAACTGACTTGTAAATACAGGCACAACAACTGACTGGGTAAATACAGGCTGACTGGTAAATACACCAACAACAACTGACTGGGTAAATACAGGCACACCAACTGACTGATAAATACAGTCACCTCAACAGACTGATAAATACAGTCACAACAACTGACTGGTAAATACAGCCAAAACAACTGACTGGTAAATACACCAACAACAACTGACTGGGTAAATACAGGCACATCAACTGACTGGTAAATACAGGCATAACAACTGACTGGTAAATACAGCCAAAACAACTGACTGGTAAATACAGCCACAACAACTGACTGGTAAATACAGTCAAAACAACTGACTGGGTAAATACAGGCACAACAACTGACTGGTAAATACAGGCACATCAACTGACTGGTAAATACAGCAACAACAACTGACTGGTAAATACAGGCTGACTGGTAAATACACCAACAACAACTGACTGGGTAAATACAGGCTGACTGGTAAATACACCAACAACAACTGACTGGGTAAATACAGGCACAACAATCTCCACTTTCTTAAAGTTGAGATTCACTACAGGAAATTCTGTGGTGGCTGTCGCTAGACAATGCTTACTCTTTATATGAGCAACTGATGTCACTCTGCAAATTTGATTTGTAAAAATCTTTATCGATTTCAAAGAATTCACACACAAACATAGATATCAGACATTGCAGAAAAACAAATATTATTTTCAATTAGGTACTACAAATCATTTGATATAAAGGTTTGAAATTGATGTGGTTTACAGCGAAACATCAAAAACCTATAATTATATTTAACTACATCTCCCTAAGAATTCTAAACGTGATTGGAATGACTAACAAAGACAAAGGCATGTCTTAATATACACAATACGGATTAGGCCCAACGTGACCAGTATTTGTTTAAGATCTTGTCTGGACAAACTGGACATGGGTCAGTATTTAATAATGGTCAAGTGGTTTCATTTGTGTTTTTAAAGAGGCACAGGCTTCATTTTCGTGGGTCGATTTTTCCAAGTCTCAGAAACGGGGACTTTTTTAGCTCAGCAATTTAGTACTGGTTATACAACTCACCATTGAAATTTGAGTTTTCAAATCCATGTGCATCCATAATTATTAGCATTTGAAAGTTATAATGCCCTACTACACATTATCGATACTATGCAATATATAGAAAAGTCATCTATAGAAATAGAAGGAGAAATGTCTAATTTAAGATATATTTGAAGGAAATATGCAATTTTCGTACATTTCTAGTGCTTCTGAAGGATACTTAAATATATTCAAGACCCAAATCAACCAATAAAAATGAAGACTGGTCCCCTTTAATCATTTGTAAACGAAACTGATTCACATCCTTTTGTTGTTGACAATTGAAAATATCTGGTAATATGTATGGAAATAATTTCTTTGTTTTAAGCTACATTGGTAGACAATATGCCATTTATAATAAATAAAAGATTCTAGAAACTTGCCCCAAACGAGTAAACAGCATACAGTCTAGCCTATATTCATATAATATAATGATTGCCTCTTGAAAGCAGAACTCAGATATTAACCCTATAGATGACCATCTCAGTCTATCAATTATGGTCGATTCAGACCAACTGGATGGCTAATTGTCATGTCTACATGAGAGATTAAAGGGTTAAGCCTTTAAGACCTGACAATCAGCACACAAATTACCCGCCTTTTTCTGGCTCTTCTTCAAAGTCAGAGAGAAGATAATAAAGGTATGTTGAGGCTCCTGTTTTTAAATAAAGTTAATCTAGGAATAAACATGTCAAGAGAAACAATAGTTGAGAATTTTCTATCAGTCGCCATAATCAACATACCAGAGACATCCAACACAAGTGTTTCTATATCAAATAATTCTCTCATATGATACAGGTTAATTTAACAACAGTTTATTGAGTTAATAATACTAGGCACGAACTAATGGTCAATCAGAAACTTAAACCCGATACTAAATAGCCAGTTTACTTTCCACAACATTCTACTTGGCAAATGAAATGGCGTTTTTCACTCAGGACCTTCAAAGGGCATGTTCAACATCTGTTGAATCAATCCTGCTCAACAATAATACAGTTCATGATCATTTTTTTTTTAGCTTTCAAATACATTAGTATCCAATATTATTGGACTAATTAAAATTTCTCTTCTTGTATTGACCATATAAAAAAAAAAATACACGTAGAAATAGAAAGTTAGTTTCTAGTTTGAGGTATATTTGAAGCAATTCAAACATTTATATCCAGTTCTAGTGGCATGATTTTTTATTAGAGGCATTGTCTTGCTTGTACATATTTTTTTTCAGACCAGCCCAAAAAGCTTCCAACTCACTGAAGCACAACAGCCCCATTTCCAAATTAATCAATCTGGAAAATTGAGAACCAAATTTTATTTCAGACAAAAAAAAAAATAACTTAGAGCACCATATTCCTTCAGGAATGAATTCAATAAAGTTAATTTTATGAGCCTAATTTCATTTTAAGAAATAGACGAAAATGCATTATGTATATCTCAGAATATCTTTCATGAATACAACCAGACAATTGGCATAATAATATAACTCAAATTGAATTTTAAACAAGTTTCATAGCTACGCTGTCTTTCTTTACAGAATTTTCTTCAACAACTTTTTCTGGTATGTGATTAAATGTTTCTGTACAAGGAAGTCAAAAACAGGTCTGTATCCTACAAGAAGTTATTGTGTGCATCATACAAATAAATGATGGGTGAATCGAAGTTTATTTTAGTGGAGTGGAAGATAGTTCACGATACTCAACTCTATTTAAACCTCATTCTCCTCGCAGTCGGTCAACAAACTAACTTGTAATTCTCTTCTAAGATAAACTATACCCGACCCACAGGGCAGTGCAACTCTCCAGATTGTTACATTAGACATTACTACTAACAACAAGTTTCATGTGAGTTTAAAAAAATGTGACGCCACCTCATGTTTTCCTGTTTAAAAGTTGGTAAATAGTAAAAACAATTGTATCTTTGTATCAGGTAGACATGTCATTTAGGGTAGTTCACACGCAAACAAACCCTTTCAAATAAATAAACGGAAATAAGACTGAACAGTTTATATAAGGTATAAATTAAAAACAAGTACCAAATTCTTTCTAACAAAGTATATTTAAATGAGTTCCATTTACACACTCATGAATAAATTTGTCACATTAGTCAACCAGAGTCCAGATCTTCAACCATCACAAAACAAGTTTAGTGTTTTAGCACCATAGGTCACATGAAATATGAAATATTCATAGACACGTACTATATGCACTAAATTATGGCCTAACATTATCAATATTCATACATGATCTTAAGTCAAATAGGCGTTAATAAGCAAGTGAGCTCATAAATAATATTCAAATATATTGAATAATGTATCAAACATCTTTATTTTTGGTGCAAACAAACCTTTGTATTTGCAAGATTTGCTTATGGTCAACAATCTGTGGACATCAGATGTTATTTTTTTTAAATCTTGGTCATATTCTTTCAGAATTTTTGAGGATTATGCATGTAGCCTTTACCCGCCCAATAACATCAAACAACATTCTACGCTGGCTTCATTCAACAGATTAAAAGTTCAAAAGGATAAATCATCACTGTGACAATGTTTGAATAACTTTAAGAAATGTGCTGTATGTACTGAACAAGTTGTCTTCATACTGTCATTTCCTGTACTCACAGTGTTCTATTGGATTTTACATTCACATTGCAACTGTCACTTTAGTTTTTCTACATACAAATAATAACTGTTACACTGAAGATTTCACAAATTAACATAATTATAGCATTCAATATTCAAGTTTGACAGTGAAGACAAACATTCTTGAATCTGAAGAAACAAAGTTTAAAGTGTGTTAGTTCTCTTTATAATTTGAAACACCTATGTGTTGTATAATAGGAAATGTCACAGAACGATTTGAAACAATATCTACTTATAATCAGTAAATTCAAAAGGCATGTGTATCGGAGACACTGATAGCATCAATTTGCAAATCTGTGGTTCTTGCAATTCCACTTAAACTAACACAAAGTTTACAAACCCTTTAACCAAAAATACAAAACCTCAAAAAGTTTGAGTTACACACTATATATAAAGAGCACTGTCTATTAGGGCTGCAACGATTCATCGTAGAATCGATGAATCGCGATTCGTTCCTCCTTATCGATGCATCGTGTAAGAAAAAAAATAATCGCGATGCATCGGCCCGATTTTAATTCATTTAATTTACCTCTTTTATTGACTGAGAACATGAAATCCTCACGCATTTCATAAATTATGTCATAACGAAATGTTAGAAAATTGCTTTTTACGTATATCAATTTGTTTATTATCATCTTAAATCTTTGTTTTAAATGGTGACGATCTTAAAGTTGATACGAATGTAGGTGTGCTGGATCTCCAAATGTCAAAAATGTGTTAAAATGCTAATAATTAAAAGTTTTCTTTTCTTTCTGGCTTTAAACCCAAGAATCGCGATTTGTAATCGCAATAAATCGAATCGTTGAATGTGTATCGTTTAGCGTATCGAATCGCCACTTCAGGAATCGTTGCAGCCCTACTGTCTATCTATATGATATGTAGATGGACAGACAAAGAAAAAGTACTATAAATTTGTGAATAAAGATTGTTTCTTACCAGGGTGAAGATGTTTTAAATGAATATTGTCCTAGTGAAGACAGTAGCTATCAATCAACAATTTTTTTTTTAGGCACACTGGCAAACTGTTCATTCATAAAACAAAACCCAAAAGTCAATATTTTTTCATTCATTCTTCATCTCCAAAAGTGAGAAGACCAAGTGAAGATTATTTCTGAGTCAACATTAGAAAGCAGACTGTGTATTTGTGTACACTATCTGAGAATGTAGCAGTGAAGTATTGTCATTACAGATTACCTGAATTCTCTAATAATTTAGTCACATTCCCGCACACATCTCACTCTATTGACAATTTCCAATAGAAAACACGATCATATCAACATTATGTTTACCTAGTAAATTAAATGTAATGCTAAATCTATTTGACCATCTTTGAAATTCTATTGGACTTTTTGAGATTAGAAAAACAATGATTTTTATACTGATATGAAAACAATACCAGGAAGGTTTTGTTATTTAATGATATGAAACATGATTTTATATTTTAAGTTGGTCAAATGAAGAAAATGCTATGCAGAAGTACATTGGAGAAATGCTCCCCAAGTCCCCATTCAACAACACTTTATTTTTATCCCTTATTCAAGGTTGTATCATTTCAACAATTTGGTCCGAGTAAACTTCCCAAGGTGCCAAAATCAAATAAAAAACTTGTGAGCTAAAACTAAGAGCTGGTTTTTAAAACTTATGTAGTGCTTCAGATATTTTGTCTGCAGTATGCATTATTATATTAATGATATTCTATTTTCTCCTAATTAATGAATAGATCATAAAGTTCATGTGAACTAAATAAATTGGAAGATAGAAAAACAAATATAATATTCATGGAAACGGTGATAGATTAATTGATACATGTATGTGAACACTTTGATAACAGGTGGATAAAGTAATTGAAAACCCACCCTGACCCCTATCAATCTTCTTCCCTATATTTCATCTCGTCATAACACTAGATAATCATTTATACAAGTCACTTAATGGTCAACCTCTCTCTAATTTATCTTCTAAAAATTAAATATTTCTGTAATATGATTCCCTTAAATAAATACAGTTTTAAATTATGCTGAGTTTGTATCATGTTTTTGTCACTTGTCAGGCATTATTTCAATTAATCAAATATTAACCTTTGAATTTATCATGTTCTAATATTCTAATGTATTCCACTGTTGACATGTTTTTTATCAAACAAGATCCTGGGAATGGTCAATTATAATAAAACTGTAAGGCACAATTATATTTATCAGAAATTAATAAAAAATTTAGATTTCAGAATCAGGAAAAAGAAATTCATTAGAAATATTCAAATTTACAATATCAAATATAAGAAATAAAACACTAATTTGAAATGATCTTGTGAAATAGAAAAGTTGACCATGCTTTTCACCATGTATGTGTATACATATATAGCAATTTTTGTTGTTGATCTATTATGAACAATTGCAGAAAGAGGGCTGGGGTTTTATATATAACATCAAGAATATTTTTAACAGCTGTCCATTTACTGTGCATTTAATAATCGGAATGCTAAATACATCTTGGTGTGGAGCTACAAATCAATTTAGTTTTGAAGATGTGAAGTGAACCCCCTAGAGTTAAACAAGCATTTAATTTGTAGAACATACCAGTTGGTATATCAAAGGTTAGAATTCTCTCATGGTATAGTCATCATCAAGATAGGGGTCGTTTAATTTTCAGACTCATTTATCTTCATTAATATAAAAAGTGATTGTGATAGAACCTAACAATTTTCAAAATCAATCACATTTTCTGAAACAATCGTTTTGATGATATTAATATGCACTAGTCAAGAAATAGAAAAGTTAAGCATTTTCAAGGATTGATTTGGGCCATGAATTTAAGTAGGCCTACAAAGCACCATCCCTTCAATTATATCCCTACCTTTAACAGGTATCTTTCATTTTCTGTGTATTTGTTTTCTATATAACGCATAGTCTTACTAAACGACGAGTCGTCTTTTTGACTTTCAAACGCCGATATTTATGGATACACAGGGATTTGAAGGCTTAAATTTTGAGGGAAACTTTGGAACATTATTACAGATTAGATTAGCTAAAATTTCCTGTTTTGTCGGATAGTGAACATATCCCTTAACATGCAACACATATATCATATCATGTGAGTAAAAGAAGAGTTGCTGTTCTTTCTGGTGCATTTGTTCAGAAATTAACAGCCAACTGTGCTGACACATGTAGTATTTTTCTGCATTGAAAGCTACTTCCAGGCCAATATCTCTTACAATAATGGTGGTAAAATAAAGTTGAAATGCTTAATCTTGGACCACAAATGTGCATTTGAAATCGAGGAATTCTGAAATTAAGTAAAGTATGCTAAATTGAACCTCAATCTAATTTAAATTCGGTAGTCTTAACCCACAGTAACAACCCTTTACAAATACAAATAAGGGTGGACAACTCTAGTTAACAAAACTTTACTTTTGGCCTTAAGTATTCTCAATTGTTGCTTCACACAACACCTGAATTGAAGAGAACTTAGATTAATTTCAGACAATGCTCAGGAAATTAATATATCACTTAAATCAAAAGTTTTTGTATCAATTTTGTAAGCAAACCACAAAGCAGCGAAGATGACAAGATGATATATCTCCAATATCAATATATTGTGTGTCTGTGTGTTGGGGGAGATTTCTAGGGGTGCGTCTTTTCACAGCCGAAGACCACCGAAGACTACCGATGTCCACCGACGACTACCGAAGACCACCGAAGACCCAAATTTTAGATCTAATTCATTTTTAACAGCTCTTATGGGCAATTGTTTCATCATGTGAGGTCAAATTATGCCACCTAACAAGCTGTAACAATAAATAAGAGACATTAACGAGGACGGGTTCTCACATTCACGGGGCGTTTTCTTTGGCATGGTTTTTTTGCTACATCTCGAGCTTTAGTCGGTACCTGGTATTTTCCATCTGATGAAATTATAGTTTCAGGTGGATTTTTTCTTTTCTTATTTGTTAAAAACATTAAAAATATCGACTTTTTTTGTTCAGTTGTTCTTAACCAAAGTAAATTCCTAAGATTTTGATATGTGGTTTTAAGTACACTTTATCCGCATCTGGTATGTGGGCAGTAATCGCCCCCGTCGCATAGATTTCCGTTTTTGTTTTGTTGATTCTTGATCCCGACGCCTTCTCGAAGTTGGTTAGCTCCTGATCTAGGTGGAAGAAAGAGCCGGGGTCAGACAACAATTTAACAAAACTATACTCAACCAGAATATTGATATTCATCTTAATTCAAATCTGTGTCTTTAATTCAATTGGGTGTTGTGGAACCAACACAGCATTGTTAACTAAATAACTAAGTTTTTTTTATTTGTCACGGCTTGTTAGATGGCATATTGGGCATTTACGTGATGAAAAAATGACCATAAGAACTGTTAAAAATGATTTAGAAAATAAATTGAGGTCTTCGGTGGTATTCTGTGGTCATCGGTGGTCATCGGTAGTCTTCGGTAGTCTTCGGTTGTGAAAAGACGCACCGGATTTCTAGTCATTTCACAAACATTAAAATAAAATTTTCAACATTAATTGCACAATAAAAAAATAAAAAAAAAAAAAAAAAAAGAAATTGGTCTAGTATTTATATTTTCTGAATATGTCCCACATTTTCCTCAATAGGCCTAGGCCTACTTCATTTGAACTATAATTCAATCACCAAAGGCAGTGATCAAGAAGAAGCAGAACGTTTAGAACTAACTTTCAAATACCGTTAACAGAACTGATACATAAGGTTTTTTTGGTGAAAGCTTTCAGCCTTTTATTGTAAAGTCTAATAATAACAATTGATAAACTGACCCACCTAATTATAAGTAAATTTATTCAAGTAACCTGCTATCGCCAATCACCATAGAACTGCTGTCACTGCTGTCACTGCTGCTGTCAGATATGTTGGTTACTAGGTTGATGCACGTGTTTTCTGAGAACAACTTGATGAGGGTGAATAGTCCGAAAATCTACGACAGTGGCATGTATTATCACAGGTCATTGCCGCTTTTTGCCTAAGTATAGCTATAGGCCTACTGAGAATATCAAAAGATAATATTCCGATTTATTTTCTTTAACCTACCCGTGCTAGGATTGAACCCTGGACTGGACCTAACCTACAGGTAAGCCACCAAGCGCCTCTGCCCCTGATATTATTAACAATTTAAAATACACATATCCATATTGCCCTATTAATAATATCCTTCAGTTGAAAAAGTGCCGTAAAGGTGAGCCTACCCGCCGTAGGCAAAAATTATAAAAATAAATCCAAAAATATAGCTTCAAATAGCCTTCCTGCAGTGTGCCAAATAGCTAGAATCCCAGAGCTTCTGGGGGCATTTACGCCTGGATCCCCACCAAGATCAAAAGGGTGGGGGGGGGGGGGGGGCTTTGAATCCCACCGTTATTCGCTCCACTCGCAATGTCAATATATTATGTCGGTTCATCATCTTTACCGTTGCACCCCCATGGTTTAGAAAACCTGGGGGCATGGCCTTCGAAAACCATCATTCGAGCTCTATCAAAACCTTTATTAGGGTCTACAAATTGAAAAGCCAACATTTATGGTCTTTCCATTGTTCATGGTGAAAAAAACCTGATAAACAGATAGTTTAGAGACGTGGAAGTTAATAAAAGGGACCATTTAAAGATTAAATGATAGCCCAATTTGAAGACTAAAGGGAGATAATTTGGTGATTAATTGGAGAATAACTCGCCATGGTTTGAATTTCCATCCAAACGACTCGGACTTGACAATATGACATATTCTGTATGTCAGCCCCTATCCTCAATTCTGCAATTGTTAAGACTTTACCATTTAGCTTCTTTACTTTCAACTTTACACAGTTTCAAGGCCATATTTTGGTGGATACCTACTGCTTAATCATGTGTTCCTTGAAAGGAGTCAAATAAGTTTTATATTTTTGGGCGCTATAGTGAAAATGATGAATTAGGGGATAGATAACATTTTTGTCGAATTTGGCGGGAAAATATTCAGCACGTAATTGGTATTCCAATGGGTAGGCCTACTGATTATACTACTCCTTTACTTTCAGACATATTCCTCTATTCTTATTAGGCAGAATTTATTCAAGGCCTCCAAAGCAAGGACAATTCCTGTACAAATTTTATCGTAAAGGTTATTCAGGTGATCATTCAGTAGGCTTTATTGCTGAACTCTAAACTGATCTCGCGAAAAATCAGATTATCTTTTAGATTTTAAAATTAATTTTTGGGAAGTGAGGGACTTAGTCCTAAACCCGTCATTGCCATCATCATACGCACAAGGTATTACATTATGGGCGAACAATGGAATTATAAAAAATATTCTAAATTGACTGAAGAAGGCAGAGAGACGACTCTGGAACCAGGCCCGTAACCAGCCCAGTGCTTCTAGGGGGGCGAACGTCCAAACAAGGGGGGCAGTTAATATCAATACTCCTGAAAACACGATTTTCGGTCGTATTCCGATGAATTGACTTTTTTGAAATTTGGACTCTCAGAAATTCGATTTCCTGTCATTTTGCAACGAATTTGGATTGGAATACATCCTCTAGAAAATTTTGAGAATTAAACGACTGGAAATGTGATTTACTCTCAATTTGAAAAGAGTTTGGGCTGGGGGACATCCACTAGGAAATTTTGAGATTTTGACGACTGGAAATGCGATTTACTGTCATTTTGAAAAGAGTTTAGGGGACATCCTCTAGAAATTTTTTAGAATTAAACGACTGGAAATATGATTTACTGTCATTTTGAAAAGAGTTTGGGCTGGGGCACATCCACTAGGAAATTTTGAGAATTAGACGACTGAAAATGTGATTTCTTGTCAATTTGAAAAGAGTTTGGTCTGTGGGATAGCCCCTAGAAAATTTTGATACATAGACAACTGGAAATGCGATTTCCTATCATTTCGCGACATTTTAAGGTTCAGAAATGTTTTTCTAAATATTTTGGATGTCTCATTGAAAATTTTGCAGGGGGGGGCGAATATATTTCCAGGGGGGGCCCGGCCCCCCCTGCGCCCCCCTTAGTTACGGGCCTGTCTGAAATCGCATTTCCAGTTGTCTATGTATCAAAATTTTCTAGGGGCTATCCCACAGACCAAACTCTTTTCAAATTGACAAGAAATCACATTTTCAGTCGTCTAATTCTCAAAATTTCCTAGTGGATGTGCCCCAGCCCAAACTCTTTTCAAAATGACAGTAAATCATATTTCCAGTCGTTTAATTCTAAAAAATTTCTAGAGGATGTCCCCTAAACTCTTTTCAAAATGACAGTAAATCGCATTTCCAGTCGTCAAAATCTCAAAATTTCCTAGTGGATGTCCCCCAGCCCAAACTCTTTTCAAATTGAGAGTAAATCACATTTCCAGTCGTTTAATTCTCAAAATTTTCTAGAGGATGTATTCCAATCCAAATTCGTTGCAAAATGACAGGAAATCGAATTTCTGAGAGTCCAAATTTCAAAAAAGTCAATTCATCGGAATACGACCGAAAATCGTGTTTTCAGGAGTATTGATATTAACTGCCCCCCTTGTTTGGACGTTCGCCCCCCTAGAAGCACTGGGCTGGTTACGGGCCTGCTCTGGAAGATGGCAATTGAGTTAATTGTTGTCTGAGACTTATTAAACGGATATGAAGACGTCATAGAATTTCAAGGAATTTCCCCTTCTAATAAATCTATTTATATCAACCAATAAAAAGCGTGGCAACAACATTATCCAGACATGTCAATAAAATCTTGCACTCAATTTTACGACTTGATATTCGAATATTGTTTATCTTCCCTCACTTCCTTGTTCTGTGCTAGGATATCATCATGGCGCAGATTTATCAAGGAACGCATTTTGATACTTATATTAGTGAACTTCCTTACAGTGTAACGAGATCGATAATAGCGTCATTAGATTCTGATAAATCCTGGGAAAGTTTAGGTAATATTTATATTTTTTGTGTCACCTTAATTAGTGGACTTGTAGTCACATTATAACATTTTTATTTTTTTTACGACTGTCAGTAGTACTGTCAGGGAAGGACACTTCTTGACTGTTTTTTAGTTTCACATCTAAGAATATAATTTTTACCATACCTTGATTAAGAGAGAAACTTTGATTTAGGCTAATCCAATTTGACCAGAGGCATCACATTGACCAGAGTCAGAGGCATCACATTGACCAGAGTCAGAGGCATCACATTGACCAGAGTCAGAGGCATCACATTGACCAGAGTTAGAGATCACATTGAAGAGGAATATTTATGTGTAACATTTATTATCTAATATTAGGAAAAGTGGTGTGAAAAACAGTAAGAATTGGTAAGAAGAAGTCAGTATATCGGCTTGCTAAAGAAATATATATCGGAGTCATTTACCTTTTATATACCAATGAAACTTGTTTTACTTTTTAGCTTCTGAAGCAGGTTATTCATTTGATAAGATAAAGCTATTTGAATTAGAATATCAGAGATATCATGGAAGTCCAGCTAAAGCCTTATTATGGGATTGGGGAAGTCGCAATACAACTGTGAAAGAATTGTATTATAAATTAAAGAAAATTAACAGATTACGAGAATTACAGATTTTAGAAAAACACCGTAAGTATTTCACCCAAATGAAATTATTTAGTTATGAAGACATTAATTTGGTATGATATGGACACTACCTTTGTTGCCTAGTTTAAAAGTTAACCATCCATTTCAAGATACTTCACAGATATGTTTTTTTTTTCAACCAGTTTTACTTCTTTTAGTGTAGCAGATCATGGGAGATGCTGACATCTAAAAAATGTCTACATGATACAGAACATCCCATTTAAGATCCATAATGGCTGAAATTAATAAAAATAATAACAATATTTATATCGTGCAGCAATTAAATTCTCGTGGAATTTTTCAAGGCACATTAAAAAAACCAATTAGGCTTATGCCAAAATACTTTCCAGAGCAGAAATGTAAAATGTAAACTCTGTTCCATTTCAATTTGTGGGTATGTATTTTGTACTCATAAGAAGTATATTTAGCATTCATCTTTTACAGTTGCTGGTGTTGGTGCCATAGAACAACAAGAAAATAGTCATCACAACAATAATGACAGTATTGATAGTATGCCTAGTCTTAAAACATCAGGTTGGTTCCTTGTTTTCATAATTTATAAAACTACAAGAATTTGAAGACATTGTATTGCAGACTTCTCTTCTTTCTGATCCTGTTTTGGTTAATGTTGTGAGATTTTTCCCATCCTAGTAAAGTCTTCTATTATTCTGCGATCCTTGTATGATTTATCATACCTCATCTTTTCAGATCTCCCAACACCCTCGCAAAAGCAGAAGATGAAATCCGATAAAGTAGCTTTGTTAGAAGATGAAGTCAATTTCAACCAGCCAAATTCTCAAAATTTTGGCAGGAAGAAAAACCCAACAAGTTTAAATAGTATTGATAAAGATAAACAATATGATGATAAAGTTATTCCTGGTCAGGAGCAGACGACAAATCACAAACCACAGGAATCTGAAGAAAGCTTTGAGTCCACCACCAGTTCGAGTTTTAATGAAGATTTAACATGCAGTAAATCTTCTTCTTCTTCACCCACCAACTCTTCCTCACAATCTGATGATCTTCAGTCGCTGTTAAATAATAGTAACATCAGTGTAGCTGTTGCCTTATTTGGATCTCCTGTTTTTAAATTTGAAGAGTTAAAAGAGTCAACCAATAATTTTGATGAGCAGAATTTACTTGGGGAAGGAGCTTTTGGTAAAGTGTATTTCAGCTGTCTAAGAGAGTGTAAATGTGCTATCAAAAAGTTATATGCTGTAAGTTAAAAGTCTTGTTGTATATAGTTTATGAAGGAAAGGTTGTCATTATAACCCAGGCCTTCTCAATTAATTTTTGTTAAGGGCCAAATAGAGCTTAGCTAGCATAGAGAGATGAGTGTTTTTAGCGGAACGGGTCACTCCTGAGACATTCTCAAGGGCATTGCAGGCCGGATTTGGAAAGGCCTGATATAACCTGTTTAGTAAAATGTTCTGCTCAGGTCAGTAGGCTAATGGTTTATCTAATAAAATCATGTTGAGTATTGAGTAGTTTGACCATTAATTAGTATGTAATAGGTGTTGGCACTATAGTACAATTGACAATTGGGCAGCAAAAAATCTCTATGAAGCATTAGAAAACCATGGGGTAGCAGCGTATTGTTCAAAAAGACTGCAGTGAATCAAGCTCTGTAGCATTGTTAAAGATTACTAGAGGTTAAATGATTGACTATAATTACAGGCTACAAGTGATATATTATCTAATAATGAAGAAAAGAGAAGGAAGTTATGTAGTGAACTATCTTATTTATTGGGGTTAGTGAATATTTTAATTTACATAGATTAAAAAAGTTTAAAAATATAATTTTTGGTGAAAAAAAATTGAATATGTGAATTGTTGAAAAAGATATATTGAATGAAGTTTATGAAACAAAAATGAATCCTTATTCTGACACTAGAGGAAAAACCAAATATGATTTCTTATATAAAATACAGTGAGAAATGGTTTATGACAATCCCTGTTTTAATCTATATTATCATTTATATGATTTATTTTATCATCAATACTTAAACATTTGATAAAATAAGAAAAGAAATTTGGATTGATATGTGAATTGATATTGCTACCTTATATATGAAATTTGGTGTCCCCAAGAATAGAATAACAATGTATTATAATATTTTCAGATATAGACATGAAAATATAGTAACATTATATGGATACGCTGTAGATGGACCATCATTATGTTTAGTTTATCAACACATGGTCAATGGTTCATTAGAAGATTGTATACAAATGAAGGTAGATAACTCCAGTTTATGAATTTTGATGTGCTATTAATGCTGTTGTATGGGTAGTAATTTTAAAATACTTATTAAAATAGAGTATTTGGAAGCCTATTTCGTTGTGTTTTGGACACAATGCATGCTACAAGCTTTTGTATTGTATAATTGTAACTTTTCATTGATCTGTAAAAAAGAACTGCAATCAATTTTAAATAACATTTTGATTGTACCAAGTCAAGAATGATAACAATCAATCTAGGTTATAGCCTTTTAATTGATTCTCAGTGCAATATTTGCTCAGTGCCATTGTCCTGTGTTTGCTATAGAACATACATGCATTGTATTCTAGCAAATCTTTCTGTTTGTTAACTTCAGAATGGTCGTCCAGCATTAAATTGGGAACAAAGATTACGAATATTATGTGGTGCAGTTTGTGGTTTAAGATATTTACATTATATGGGAAATGTACCACTTATACATGGTGATATCAAGAGGTAGGGTGTCAATCTTTCAATGGACTGTTATGAATCAAAATATCACGGAATATCATCAACTTGTTGCTGGCAGATGTTCTGAACTGAGCTTGATACAAAGCTCATACTCTTCAACTATTGATATTTGGAATTAATACATATCTTCATAGTAAAATAACAAAATAAACCAATGAGACACATGTAATTCCTTCAAATTTTATACATATAAAACTTGTTTCAAGATATTTTACCATGGGGATCCTGAATTTAGATACTTGGAATTGGATGTAATAAGCAAAGATCTTATTTTTTTTATAGGATTTATATTAAATTTATTTTACAGTGCTAATATCTTGATAGATAAGTACCATGAGGCTAAAATAGGAGATTTAGGACAGGCACAACATGTTAACAGCGGGGCTATTACTGGTAAATTAACACATATTACCAAAAAAGATGCTAAATCCAAATTATATGGTACCAAAGCTTATCTTTCACCAGAATTACTCAGAGGAAATGAAAATATGTCAATCAAAACAGATATTTATGCATTTGGAGTGGTAAGTAATTTTAGCTGTACTTCCGATACTTGCCATTAATGTAATTTTCTGGAAAGATAGTACAATTCATTTAACTCAAGAAGTGATATCAATCAAACATCACCAATAAGAGAACCTCAGCAGACTTGAACCTTTAGGACAAATTTTTGTTTAATGAGTTCATTCTCCAAACAAGAGTTGTCTTCCCTTTCCCATTTATTGAGCAAGATGGCCGCTTATCATCACCGAGTCATTACATAGTCTCAAACAAAATGATGAAGGTTGAAGGAATCAGTCCAAAGTTCAATAAGATTACTTCGAACAGGGTTGATTAAGCAATGATTTGAAGGTATTAATATCTTTTTATCTGAAGTTGATTTGTTATACCATAGTGAAGTATATTATTATTCTAATTGAAGGTTATATTAGAGACCTGTTCTGGACAACCAGCTTGTGATGAAAATAGAGCTTCCAGTAAATTTCTAGTAAGTGAGATGTTTCTGAATATTAATTTAAAAAATACAGAATACAAAAAAAGTTTTCTCTGGAAATGATGTTTCCCTAAGATACTAGTGATGTGAATAGAAATTTTCAGCTACTGATTTACAAAAATTCACTTACCAAAATGCTGAATGAAGCTTAAAATTCATAACAGCATATTGGCAGTATATTGGTAGCAGCTAATGAACTTTTTATAAATGAGAAATTTAATTAACATTGTTGTATTTATAGGCTGATTATTTTGCTGATGCTATAGAACCATTAGGACAAGATGAGTGGGTAGACAAGTTCCATGATAATAAAGCTGGCCCACCACCCACAGATATCATATTTGATATTTTAAAAATGGCAGTTAGTTGTATTTCACAGATTAAGAAGAAACGTCCAGATACAGATAAGGTAAGGCCTTTATAAACGTAGACAGTACAAGAATATTTGGTTCTCTAATATAGTTTGAAAAATTCATCCCTGTTTAATTTGTTTTATTTTAACTTACCATTTAAAATAGAGTTTTGTGTTATCAATGGTTACAGTACATGTTTTGATATATTATAGGTAGCAGAAAACTTGGAAAAAAATTACAGGAAATATATTGATGTTTATTGTAAGTTTAAAATCAATTCAATGAAATAAGATTTTTCGAGGCAAGAAGCTCAAAACACAAAACCAAGACAAATTTTTATGGAATATCACAGGCACATTTCATTTCAACACAATATATATTAGTCATCAGCTCAAATATTTTTATCCATTTATGTTAAATAACTCCTAAAACCATGGTAGGATTATGGTGAAAATTCACTATTCTTTAGGTCAGGTCAATGGAATCACAAATATTTTACTTATTTTTCTTTCTTTCAGCATCAACAAGTTCTCTAGGGTATGACCACCTGTCTCATACCTCAGTTGTAAGTGGACATGATGGCAATATGGCAGGCAACTTGGCATCATTACCTAAAGAAAGTATATTAAAAGAGAAATCATCACCTGGGACCCCTCCCCCCGAATCCATACCTTACAGATTACAGATGTTATATGATCAACAACTATCTGGGGACGCCCCTCTCAATAGTATAGAAGATCTTAAAAAACAAGTTCTTACTGAAGAGTCCAAAACAGAAGAATCTTTACAAGAATATGTCTCTGATCCAGCCAAGATGGCTGCCATTGAAAAATATGATAAAGAATTAAAAATTGCTCAACAACAACAAACCAAAGAGAGTGAAAAAGACTCAGAACTTGCAAGTGATCCTCAAAAACTTGCTCTTTTAAACGTATTTGATCGAAAATGTACCATTTCTGAATCTGAAAATTCAGAGGTTGGTTCAGATGAGCACAAATTAAAAGCCATTCTGGAGTTTGATGCCCAAAATGTAGGAGAATCAAAATCAGATGATAATTGTGAGGGGGATAGTGGACAAACACCACAGAATTTACAAAATAAAATGATTAATATGTTTAAGATGTACAATGCTTGCCTTGATGATGATGATGAAGATGATGATGATGATGACTCCACATTAGTTGGAGATCAAGATGAAACTAATGATGATGAGCCAAATGATCAGTGACTTGAAAATTAAATTAATTACATTCCTAAAGCATTTCTTCAGATTTCATCTTGATATATCATGGTTATTATGAGTTTTTGGGCAAATAATCTTTGATTTGGCAGGACCAAATGTACATTTAGATAAATTTTGATGACTCTTAGTACCCATGATAAGTCAAAGTATCAAAGTTTGTGCCCCTGCTCACTCAAGGGCTACAATTCTCCGTTGATTTTTTTGATATTTTGTATGTGTGTCCATATCATTATGAAGATGTGCACTGTTGAATTTTGGTGATGATCCTATGATTTGTATGGCATACAACTCAGAAATTGCGTTCATTAAACTCTGATATCACGTTTGTTTTTTGCTCGTGGTCACTCAGGGCTACCATTCTCCGTGAATTCAGTTGATTTTTTGTATGTGTGTCAATATCAATGTGCACTATTGAATTTGGTGATGATCCGATGGTTTTCTTCCGAGATCATGCACTCTGAAACCGCATTTATAAAACTCTGATTAAATCACGTTTGTTTTTTTTTTTTGCTCGTGCTGACTGTACAGGCTACACAATTCTCCATTCTTTTGTATGTGTGTCAATATCTTTGGTGATGATCAGATGATTTTTATGGCATAAAACTCATATCGCGTTTGTTTTACAGTTCTCATTTACCTCTTTATCAAACTGCTGGTGGACGTATATACGCTTACGAGACTTCCAGCAAGCCTATGTTTAATAGTTAAATTGTATTTTCTCTCTTTTCTTTATTCCAATGTATTTATAAAACATATATATTATAAGTTGTCTATATATTGTACATCGTTTAATGTGATTGTTGATTTTAAACTAGGCTTTTTCAAATGTGATGTCAAGATAAAAAGTTGTTACAGAAAATATCGTTCAATGGAATTCTTGTTTGTTCTTTGGCTGATATTTATACAAACTATACATGTATATTGAACTTCATGTACGTATGTGTGTACATGGTTGTGTATATGATGAGTATTATCTAATCAGTAATGAAGAGGTCTATAATTTTGTGGCATTTATAATTTAAATCTTGAAACTTATACCGGTACATCCATGTGTGATGATAGGCTTTGAGTTATGAAATTTCATTCCGAGTATATTTTGCTAAACAGAAGAAAAAAAAACCCTCAAAATGGCATAATATTAATAAAAATTTCTGATTTGTGAGAATTTTTTAGTTGTGTTTCATGATATATAGATTGTTTTAATTGCTGGAGTTTATATAATACAATATTTGTTATTATCTATTACATTGTATTAGTGTTATTAAGGTTTTTATCAACTTTTGATAGTCTTTAACGTCATTAAGATAAATAAATTGCTAGTTACAGAACTAATTGCTGAAATTCACTAACCTAATTCTTTTAACAGAATGCTAATGAAACCAATTTCTATTGTCAGTATAAAACCATATCCTAATCCATGTTACAAATCCAACAATCAAATTGGTCATGTTCTATTGAAAGGATAAGTAGAGTTGGTTTCATAAAGATCCATTCATGTATATCTGTAAAATGGAACTAAGATCCATCAACTTCTCTTCGTTATAAGCGTCAACAGCTATGATTGACCATCTCTGTCTCTTCTTGATATTTTACTTAAATAACATTTATCTGGTTATGTTTCATAATCAAAGACTTCTGTCTGTGCCATTATTAATATAGATAATGACGTTAGAGATTAGTCTTAGTCCCAAGATTTCTTTTAATAAGTGATCTGACCCATTATGACCAAAGGATAGATGTGTACGGATTTCAAGCTAATCTTTCATTTGATGTATGAGGATTATTGTGAGTAAGAAATGGGAGGACACGTACATCAGGAAATAAAGTTTTAATTAAATTGGAAGGTTTCAGTAAGAGAAACTGGTCTCACCGCATCATTGGTGTTTCTAGAAATTAAACGGTGGAGAGATTGTCAAGATGGGCTAAAATCCTCAGGCATGTAAGAAGTCAATGAAAAGCCGGGCTAACAATTTTTTTTTTTTGGCGGAGGGGGGGGGGGGGAGGGGTCATGCAGCCCACCCCACTCCGTAAAAACGCCACTGCACCGCTCTCGAATTGTTATGAATTATTGAATACTTTTAATGATTATCATCACCCATTGACGAAGACTCTTGAAAATCAGCAAAATTGAAAACTATTTACTATGGATTGTGCCATTGTTCTTGAAAACATGTTAAATTTTTAGCTCGTAAACACTTTACAAAGTCAGAACTATATTTTTGTTTAATATCAAAGCTGACAGTGAGCGTATATTACCTTGCCTGGCAAGCTATCTTTGCATCTACGAGCTTAACACTTGATCTTAATCGATTCACCTGTACAATATGTGTTCATTTCTGGATCAACATACATTCACAGAATCTACAATGATAAGGTCTTATTTTCCTTCACTATACTGAATATTATGTGGTTTTGAAAAGCTATTAAATATTACAAATCCTGTTATAATTCATAAACAAAATAGACCTAAAGCAATACAATAACAAAACATATTTTGATATAATACCCCGTTATGCCTTGGGCATGAATAAAACAAGAAAGGTAAAAAATAAATCTCAAAATTTAATCAAAACAGTATCTTAAAGTTTGAAGGTTCCAGCACGTCAAGAATAACAAACCTATATCGTTGAAATGTCGCACTCATTAACGTTAAAAAGTATCTAGAATTTGATGAATAAAAACAAACTGGGTAGGCGATAATTACATTTTAAGCGTGAGGATACATAATAAAGCTAACCAAAACTAATGATATATCACTTCTTTCGTATAAAATCTGATTCATTATAAACCAAGAAATAGATA
Organism: Lottia scabra; assembly: GCA_029955415.1. Lineage (NCBI taxonomy): Eukaryota > Metazoa > Mollusca > Gastropoda > Lottiidae > Lottia > Lottia scabra. Next base: position 1,695,291 of record JARJEI010000034.1, read on the forward strand.
CTCATTGTTTAGGCTATTAAAGGACCATCGCTGTCAAGTCACGACGAGTGCTGTGGTTGAATATGAAGCCTATTATCATTAAAGTTTCTCTTTTTCGTTTGTGTAGAAGAAAAATACAACTAGCAGTGGACGTTCAGTTATTATACACCAGTCACATCCTTTGATTACACTCAGTTATAAGAGATTTCTTTTTCACATTATTTCATTTGTGAAAATGATTTGATCATATGAAAGTAATAGTTCTATGACGGTGATTTGTAAAGATTTCAAGGTCTTACAACTAGAAAAAAAAATCTGTTTTTGAAAATAATTTATAACAGTAAACTTTTCCTAAGGAAGTGTCAGATGTACATGATTGAATCAGTATTCCAAGTTTATGACATGATTCTATCTTGTTGTTGACATCACTTACATACCAAATCATGGCAGTTAGATTTAAACGACGAAATCATCCATTTTGAAAACAGTAATTGGACTCAAGATGGTATATTGATCTTATAACCTGCAACCAATGGCTTTCTTTGTGAATTTACTTTTCTTCATCATCTTCATCAGCATTGTCCTATTGTCTCGCAAGCTTCCGTACATTGCAAATCCTTGGAGGTGTCTTATTAAGTTTCCTATAGATAGCACACATTGCCTTTATCAAGATTTGGAAGCCTTTACGATCTGAAATGAAAATATAACACTAGTAGATTTGATATTAGTTCTGTTGGGAGAAGATGTGAGAGTATAGGAAAGCAGATATCTACCAATCACAAAGATATCATCTCAACCCATGCTGGGACTGAACCTGGACCTTCAGGTAGTGAGCATGCTTCTATCACACTGAGCAACTGAGGACCCAGTATGCATGTAAAATGATTACATGTTTACAAACATGCGAGGATATGTTTTAAAAAACTTACGGTTTCTGGGAGATACGCCTATCTTAATAATCCTCCTACATTCACACACAGTCGAGGTTAAAATCACAAAAATTAACACAATACCAAGTATTCGTTGAAATTTCATACTGATTGGTTTGTGCTACCTTGTCCGGATATATGACGTCTCAGATTTATGTTTTCACAATCCTATGATATTACTTTCTTGTTTGAGAATAGATTCATCTAGTTTTGCAAATCTAATTGTTAAACAATTGTGTTCCTGAAGTAATGTGATGTGTCTGTTTTTACAGACAGTACTTCACCAGTATGCAAATGACACAATGAAAATAAATCACAAAATTAACTGTCTATAGCGGTAGAAAATTAACAAAATCAATATCATCAACTAATAACTCTCTTTGAAGAGCAGGAAATATCCGCGTAAAAGAATCAACAATCAAACAGTAGTCTCTATAAAAGTATGTATACCAAAATGTTTATATAACTAATAGACAAACACGGAATCCGATGTCTTCCTATTACTTTCCTTGTCTATTTTAAGAAATTTGTCAACTCGGGTGTCAAAATAAATTGAAATCTGGGCGTGGGACATGCTTGAATTGTTCAGTGAATCACGATGTGGTCATTCCGGATAAAGTAAAATTTCAAATATAATACATGAATAAATATACGCGAGGGGAGGCTGAAAAGTTCATAGCCTGACTCAGAAGGAGTTATGCCACGGCGATTAAACTTGGCATGCATTAAATTCAACATTTTCTGATGTTAACGACATGGTTTATTTTTCAATATTGTCACACCTGCGGTCCACACACTTCTTCCAGTGATGTTGGGGTCCTTGGATCCCGGTGGTAGAGAAGCTCTCATCAAGATCACCAAAAAAAGTCCTCAACAGCAGATTTGGCACCATCTGACTATTTTCTGTTCCCGAACATGAAAAAACACTTGGTACCGGACTGATGATGAGGTCATATCTGCTGTTGAGGACTTTGTTGGTGATCAGGGTGGGAGCTTCTATACCACCGGCATCCAAGCACCCCAACACCGCAGGAAGAAGTGTGTGGACCACAGGGGAGACAATGTCGAAAAATAAACCATGTCGTTAGTATCAGAAAATGTTGAATTTAATGCATGCCAAGTTTCATCACTGTGGCATAACTCCTTCCTAGTCAGGCTATGAGCTTTTCAGACAACCCTCGTACACAGAAACGAATGGGTCCCTCACACCATAGCCTGATCTGAATTTAGCTGAGTGCAGAACTCGGCATTGGGACTTCTTGTTGTAATCCAACTTACAAACATACAGCATTAAGTAAGAATGAAATCCTCTCTAACCACAGGTCAGTCCTCACTTCATTCAAAATCCCATCTGGGAAAACGGATTTTGATCTGCCGGCTCTTTATTGGATTCCCAAACTACACAAAACCCCTTACAAACAACGTTTCATTGCCGGATCTTCTAAATGTTCCACTAAACAACTTTCTAAATTATTAACATCTATTTTAACCACTGTAAAGGAAGGCCTTCAAAAATATTGTGATACTACGGTGGCCCATATACGACAAATTTATTTTTTTTCTATTTTGAATTATAAACTTCTATTTTTATTTAAAAATTTGAATTTCTATTTAAAAACTTGATTTTTCACCTTGGTGGAAAATTATATTCACCTAGGTGATAATTCAATGAATTTCTATTTAAAAACTTGATTTTTCACCCTGGTGGAAAATAATATTCACCTAGGTGATAATTCAATGAATTTTTATTTAAAAACTTGATTTTTCACCCTGGTGGAAATTAATATTCACCTAGGTGATAATTCAATGAATTTTTATTTAAAAACTTGATTTTTCACCCTGGTGGAAAATAATATTCACCTAGGTGATAATTCAATGAATTTTTATTTAAAAACTTGATTTTTCACTCTGGTGGAAATTAATATTCACCTAGGTGATAATTCAATGAATTTTTATTTAAAAACTTGATTTTTCACCCTGGTGGAAAATAATATTCACCTAGGTGATAATTCAGTGAATTTTGATTTACAAACTTGATTTTTCACCCTGGTGGAAATTAATATTCACCTAGGTGATAATTCAATGAATTTTTATTTAAAAACTTGATTTTTCACCCAGGTGGAAAATAGTATTCAAAACATCTTTCATGTCGATGGACAGCATAAAGAGTAGAAGAAGACGTACCAGCTCCACAACTACAGGAATTATGACTGGAAACAGTTCGATATGTTTTCCCTTTTATAGCATTCAGACTATAAAGGATTTTTTTTCAAAATATACCAAGTGCTAAGTAGCTGTATCTCTCAGTTACCCATTAAAATCAGATTGCTTGTTAACATGGTTATTGGTTCATTCAACTATTGTCGAGGAATATATCTGCTGGTGATACAGCTACTTGGCACTTGGTATATTTTGAAAACAATAGCGATGGCCATCGTTATACGCCCACTTTTATAATGGCAGCCAATTCGTCCGGGGTGTTGACAAGAGTTGTCAGTAAATGAAAGATTATGAGAATGACATTTTCTCTAAAATCAAGGGCAATAACCTTATTATGTTAAATATTTTTTTGATCTGTCTGAATTTTAAAAGGGTTTATCCATGGATGATTACAAACATTCACACCAAGTTTAATCGAAATCCACCAAAAAACCAACTCCCTATTGAGTCCACAACATATTTTCAAAAGCAAAGGCAATAACCCATGAAATAGTTTTCGATTAGTCTGATTTTCAATACGGTTCATTCTTGGGTGTTTATGAACACTCGCAGCAAGTTTCATCAAAATCCATCAAGAAACCAGCTCTCTATCGTGTCCACAACTTTGTTAAAGGCTGAACAACTGCGTTTTAAAGAACAAGGGCAAAAACTCATCAAATATTTTTCGATGTTTCTGATTTTCAATAGGGTTCATCCTTGGGTGATTACAGACACTCACAGCAAGTTTCATAATAATCCACCAAGAAACCAGCTCTCTAACGTGTCCACAACTTTGAGAGTGTAACGGCTGAAAAATTAACGTGTTTTAAAAAACAAGGGCAATAACTCATAAAATATTTTTTCGATGTTTCTGATATTCAATAGGGTTTATCCTAATGTCAATACAAACACTCATACCAAGTTTCATCAAAATCCATGAAGAAACCAGCTCTCTATGGTGCCCACAAGATATTTTCAAAAGCAAGGGCAATAACCCATGAAATATTTTTCGATTCGTCTGATTTTCAATAAGGTTCATCCTTGGGTGATAACAAACACTCACAGCAAGTTTCATCAAAATCCATCAAGAAACCAGCTCTCTAATGTGTCCACAACAATTGTGGACAGACAGACAGACAGACAGACAGACGGACAGACGGACAGACGGACAGACAGGGGCGACTACAATATACGCCCACATTAATGTGTGGGCGTATAAAAAATCCTTTATAGTCTGAATGCTATAAAAGGGAAAACATATCGAACTGTTTCCAGTCATAATTCCTGTAGTTGTGGAGCTGGTACATCTTCTTCTACTCTTTATGCTGTCCATCGACATGAAAGATGTTTTGAATATTAATTTCCACCAGGGTGAAAAATCAAGTTTTTAAATAAAAATTTATTGAATTATCACCTAGGTGAATATGAATTTCCACCAGGGTGAAAAATCAAGTTTTTAAATCAAAATTCATTGAATTATCACCTAGGTGAAAAATCAAGTTTTTAAATAAAAATTCATTGAATTATCACCTAGGTGAATATTAATTTCCACCAGGGTGAAAAATCAAGTTTTTAAATAAAAATTCATTGAATTATCACCTAGGTGAATATTATTTTCCACCAGGGTGAAAAATCAAGTTTTTAAATAAAAATTCATTGAATTATCACCTAGGTGAATATTAATTTCCACCAGGGTGAAAAATCAAGTTTTTAAATAAAAATTCATTGAATTATCACCAAGGTGAATATTATTTTCCACCAGGGTGAAAAATCAAGTTTTTAAATAGAAATTCATTGAATTATCACCTAGGTGAATATTATTTTCCACCAAGGTGAAAAATCAAGTTTTTAAATAGAAATTCAAGTTTTTAAATAAAAACAGATGTTTATAATTCAAAATAGAAAAAAATAAATTTGTCGTATATGGGCCACCGTAGACTGTTTATTCACGTAACGGTATTAATCAAATGTGGATATTAAAAAATTCCAAAGAACTTCTGGAATATTTTCAACATCATTCACTTTCAACAATTCATTAAGACTTATGACTTTTCAACTCTGTATACTACAATACCCCATTCTAAATTGAAATCCAGATTAAATGATATTATATATCAAGCCTTCTTATCCAAAACCGGTAACAGAAGATAGAAATATATTGTTGTAAATTATAATTACATCTATTTCGTCAAAAATCACTCTGAAGCTATAAACAAATACACAGAGGAGGATGTTGTGAAAATGTTGGATTTTTTGATAGATAATATATTTGTCGAATTTGGCGGAGAAATATTTCAGCAGGTTATTGGTATTCCTATGGGTACTAATTGTGCTCCTTTGCTTGCTGACATATTCCTCTATTCTTATGAGGCAGAATTTATTCAAGGCCTCCAAAGCAAGGGCAATAAACAACTAGCTCGTTCTTTCAATTCCACTTTCCGATACATAGATGACGTATTGTCACTGAATAACTCCGCTTTTGGAGACTTCGTAGATATAATCTACCCAGGAGAGTTGGAAATTAAAGACACTACTGATTCTAAGACTAAAGCATCCTATTTGGATTTGCTTCTCGAAATTGAAAACAACCATGATCTTTGTAGTAACATACCACAATCGCCTGCTTATGGCACGTACATTTCACAACTGATCCGCTATGCTAGAGCTTGTTCTCTTTATAAGGACTTTCTTGCAAGGGATCGAATATTAACCGTGAAATTACTGAAACAGGGTTACTTGACACACAAACTTAAAGTTTCTTTTAGAAAATTTTATGGTCCTTACGGAGAACTTCTTGTCAAATACGACAAATCTGTTACTTGTATTTTGGCAGGTTTGTTTAGTCAGGCATGAATTGATCTCGTTGCACCTCATAATTTTGACCTTATTAGTAGTGGCGGGTGTCGCGCGCGAAACAGACCATGCTTACTCTTTTCGAAACACCTGATGGTACTTCTCGTATGGGAAGTCCACTACTATATAATTATTGCACTCGATTTTGTCATGCTCTGGACGAGATTTTTGATTAACGGAATTGTTTTGCTTGTACGGATTTTTATTATTTGAATACGCATCAAACGCAACCAACATGAACAATTTTTTCCCATTTGTAGGCTAGAATGTAACTTATTGCTTGCATATAGGTTGTATGTCACTTTCATGATATAAGATCTGAGTTTAATACCTTGACCATTCGGCACATTTCTTCCAAAACAAAGATTGTATTTGATTGGATTGTACGCTACAACCAACACAGAGACTGTAACCAATGTAGCTACTATAGCCGAGGGTTATGATAGGTTGTTAATATGATTAATATTTGATAAAAGTAGAATATGCTTATACAAATTATAACTTGACAAATTTGATGAACAAATGATGATTTTGGTGCCCAAATATTGATTTTGTGAAACAAATGTTGAAAATGGCCTACAAATAAAGGAATAGGAATTAAGCATTAAGAACTAAGGATTAAGGATTAAGAAGTCTTAATTTATAGACTGTTTGATCTTCCATACCTAGGAGTATAGATTGACTATACTATAGTTCCATACACTACAACCCACACAGAATCACCTGAACTCAGTGGTGTTTGTGTGAATCATTGATTGGTGGACGAGTAAAGGTGTGTTGGGCTCACGGCACCAAGCGTTATACATATGAAATTTGCGAAAGTTTCAAAAGCAACATTTATTACCAAACGTATTTTCGATAGGATTATAGCTTCTAGCTATTAATTAATTGTTCATTGATGTATTCATTAATAATTCTAATCTGTATAATTCGTTGGCCAACGGGTGACAAAGTAACGAGTATAAAATTGCTTCCGTTTTAAATTTGTAAACGATAAGGTTTAATTTCATTTTGCGGCATTGTTGACCTGTAAAATACTAGTTGGTCGTTTTCTTCTTTGTATATATCAACATTGTATTTGGTAGCTGACCTTAATGACTGGAATATGCAACCACCATCTACTTGTTCGCAATGAATTTGTAAAGCTCTATGACTGCGGTGGATCAGAGATTAAATGCAGCATCAGTAGACTAACCTAGCATCGATAACTGCCTCATAACTTCTCATTATAATATATTATATTTTGTATGAAATGACTACTGATGTTATGTGATTAAGGCAAACAATATTATCTATTTACAGAAATAATATTAATATTGATTTAAATGATTCTGTCGTTATGATTGGCTGATATGAAAAGTAAGTATTTCCAAGTGAAACACGACACATCTAGTCATAATTGAGTGGGTCTTTTATTGCTTTCTCTTCTCATAGTTGTGTATTTTGCCAACAATAATTCTCAGGTAAGTTTGTTCAAAGTTATCAGAATTTTCATTAATATAGGGCCTACAACTTATAGATACGAAATGTCAATATCATATAGCCGCTCAACACTTCCAAAGAGGCATGTTTTCCATAAATTTTAATCTCCGAAACGGGAATGTTTAGGCTTAGCGATATTGTTAAAAGATTTCCCTCAAAATTGAAATCTTCAAATCCATGTGTCTCAATAATTATTAGTGTAAAAAAAATACTACTCGTTCCTTATTGAAATTTAAAGACAATAAATTGGTAGTAAGTTTTAAATTTTAAGGAATTATTACAGTTTTAGTACTTTTGACGGCTATTTACATATTTTCAACACCCAAAATCTACCCTGGAAAATACGGTTTTTCTTTAGTTGTAAAGCCCCTCTCCCACCTACAGGAGTTGCAAGCCGAGTACGTCCCGAGTAAAATTTGGATAAAAATCGGGAAACTCCATATATCCTCGGAGGAACTCGTAAAGAACTCCTGGTCAACTCGACACACTCGGTTGTAACTTGGCTGTATTCGTGAACACTCGCGGCTCTAGACAAAATTTTTAAACATGTTTAAAAATTTTGTCTAGAGCCGCGAGTGTTCACGAATACAGTCAAATTACAACCGAATGTGTCGAGTTGACCAGGAGTTCTTTACGAGTTCCTTCCGAGGATATTAGGAGTTTGATGATTTTTATCCAAATTTTACTCGGCTTGCAACTCCTGTAGGTGGGAGAGGGGCTTAAGCGACTGTCTCGTTGGATATCAACATTTCGAACTTTCGTACCGTTTGTGTTTGTGAAAGGCGAAGCAAAATTAAGGTAATTTCAATACCTTGTATGCGTATCGGACACAGATAGCATCCATTTGCGCCATTATAAATTCCATTCCGACGTCTGTGGTTTATTTAAACGAAATAGAAATTTAAAGATGGCTTACCGATTGGCTAGAAAAAATACTATTTTCTCTCACATTTGTATAATTATGTACTCATAATTAGTTAAAATAGAATGTTCACCTTTCGCTCGACCAATGATAACATATAGTTTCAGAAACTGGATTTTTATTATAGCTAAACTTATCAGTAATATTGTGAACAGCTCTCTCTTGAAATTTGAGCCTTCAAATCCATGTGTAACCATCATTATCAGTAGTGTTTAGAAGTAAAAAATACGACTCATACACACAGTGAGACTATGCCCCGGGGCGGATACAGGATTTGACGTTATGGAGGGGGTGGGGTGGGGGGGGGGGAGGCTCAGAAAAAAATTTCGGCGAAAAATTATTTGAGGTTAAAATAATCAAAGTTACTGAAATATTCTTCTAGAGTGGGTGAAATGTAGATAGATATCTTGCCAAGCGAAGTGTGGCGAGAAACATTTGTGGTAAAATGGTGCGGACAAACCATGCGTTGCAAATGTTAGGGGGGGGGGGGGGGCGCACGCCCGCCACGCCACCCCCTAAATCCGCCCCTGATGCCTCATATAGAAAACATATAATACTGAAATCGGAAGACAAATGTTTCTGAGGCTGGTATGATTATTCAAAGGGATATTTATCGTTCCCATGTTAAAGTGTTTACTATAAACACACGTAAGTCGGGTGTTTCAGAAACAGGAATAACAATTTTTATGTGTATAGATTGTACTGTAGTATGGTACCTTTCGTTTTGTTGTGTTGATTGGACTTTTTTGGCACCACATTTACACACGGTTTCTTTAATATTTAGAGAAATTGATAACATGGATATTGATATGTAAGCTTTAAATCCATGGCTATTTTTTGGGTCGCTGAATCCAATGATTCAAAAAACAAATGTCTTAAACCTCTGCATGTTAAATTTCAAAATGGCGACCACCCAAAATTCAAAGCTGGATTGTTTTTTTACAGCAAAGAAGACTCTTCAAAGCAAATGCAATAAACATAGCACAAGAACAAAAGTTTATGCCATTCGCCTCACAGGAGACCCACAAAAACTGCCTAGATGTTGCATGAGTCATTTGACAAAATGCGAATCTTCGGGGCAACTATTAAGTAACATAAAAAGAGTTAATAAACTTTTTGTCTGGACAGTTTATTATATGATTCTTTCACACACCAGAAACAGTTGGTAATCAAAGACGGTGAACTGGTGCCCACTTCTCCCCCCTAAAGACATAGCTACCTTGGCCCCATGCAACCACGAGGTGCAATGGGTTCGCTAACCCCCTTAATGTACAAATAACGGGGTAATTGCACCGACGGTTTTTTTTTTCAAAAATGACAAAAAATAGAAATATTAAATAATAACGATTGTTTACTCGTAAAGAGCATGTTGATGATATGGAGATATTTACATTTCAGAAAGCAAAATGACAATATTGATAACAATGTTACTATTTCTACCAATGTACACATGTGATGATCGGTATGAGGCAAACCTCTTGTTTTTAGAGCGTCCAGATCTGAACAGTAGAATGAGCTATGAAAAATCGGGCCCAGCTATAGACCTAGCTTTAGAAAAAGTAACCGAGATGTACAAAGACACCATAAACTTTAATTTGATATATAGAGATATCGTTGAATGTACTCCTCTATATGTTGGGGTATATGCATCAGAGATGGTTTACAGGAAGAATATATCAGCTTTTATTGGACCCGGTGAGTAAATGTAGTATTATAGTCTGCAGTATTGTGTAGCATATGCCCCGGTTTCACAGAGACGAATATATTACGAATTTCATCCGAATTTTGGTAGTCGGAAGACTTTCGTAAGAGGTCGGGAAGTTCGTAAGACGAGGCAAAAATTCGGTAGAAATTCAAACGTGTCAGAAGCTTCTTACAACTGTTTTGAAATGTTCAAAACAGTTGAAAGAAGCTTCCGACACGTCCTAATTAAAAATTAGTCGGAAGCAAGTCGGCTATTGGTCGGCTGTTAGTCTGAAGGGCTTTTTTGCGGTCGTAAGAGCATTCTGAACGTTCGTAAGCATAGTCTGAACAGTCGTAAGGGTGTTCGGCCTCTTGCGTCTTCTTTTACGAGGAACATTATCATGAATAGCCCAAATATCATCGATAGCCTCATTCAAATCCTCATCCAGCAGTAGGGTAGCCCCAACAAGTTGAAGTCGTCGGTATCTGTAGTCATCCATCATGGATATGGAGATCTGCGGTGTTGGACAACTTGCAGAAGAATGATAATGTTGAAAACGGCGACTCCATATATATACGACCAGAACAAATTCGGGTTAGTTGTAAGGACATTCGTATGTGTCGTAAGGGCATTCGTATATGTCGTTAGAGCATTCGGTAGCAGTTGGATTTGTCTTTAGGACAGTCGTAACGAATTCGTTTTAGTCGGATGGAATTCGCTTCTAATTCGTTTATGTCGCAACGACATTCGTTAAAGCCAAATTTTAGTCGGCTGTTGGTCGGCTGTTAGTCGGTTGTTGATCGTAAGCATTGTTGGAAGTGTCGGAAGAGGGACACATTTTGCCCGATTTTGCTTCCGACACTCTCGACACAGCCGACTTCTATCCTTACGAAGTTTCCAAAAGTTCGTCCATGTGAAACCGGGGCAATAGCGGGTAACTATTTTGACAGTTGGTGTAACCTTTTACTTTGCAATTGGACTATGAGGCTTTTATTTCCCGTTTTCACATGTCGGAAGCAATACCTCCTCTTCCGACAACGGACGACTAACATCCGACCAACAGCCGACTAAAATCTTGTAGCTCTTACGACTACCGTTAGACATTTACGAATGTCGTAACGACATTTCCAACTCTCATTGCGACATAAACGAATTAGAAAAGAATTCCATCCGACTGGAACGAATTCGTTACGACAAATTCCTTACGACACATACTAATGCCCTTATGACACAATTTGTTCTGGTCGTTTATATATGGAGCCGACTTTTTCGGCATAATCATTATTCTGCAAGTCGTCCAACACTGCACATCTCCATATCTATGATTGATGACGACGGATATCGACGACTCCAACTTGTTGGGGTTACCCTACTGCTGGATGCCGATTTGAACAAGGCTATTGAAGATCTTTTAGCTGTTCAACAGCATGTTCAAAGATTATATTCCTCGTAAAAGAAGACGCAAGAGGCCGAACACCCTTACGACTGTTCAGACTATGCTCACAAACGTTCATAATGTTCTAACGACCTCAAAAAAGCCCTTCAGACCAATAGCCGACCAAAAGCCGACTTTCTTCTGACTGTCGGAAGCTTCTTACAACTGTTTTGAACATTTCAAACATATTGTAAGAAGCTGCCGACACGTCCGAATATTTGCTTCGTCTTTCGAACTTCCCGATCTCTTACGAAAGTCTTCCGACTATTAAAATTCGAATGAAATTCGTAAGAAATTCGTCTATGTGAAACCGGGGCAAACTTCATTTTTCGAAATGAAATATCATATGAATGTATACATAATGTTTAGATGTTAATGTTAAGAGGAACTTGAAATTTTCATTGAATTAATTGAAACTGTTAGGTGTCCCCCATTTTCAGATACTCAATTTTCTAATCAAAATTGGGCTCAGTGTGAAGATGGCTTCTGCGCGTGTCGCGATACATGTCCAAAGGCTCTGGGGACACTTTTAATGAACATCCCAATAACCAGTCCAAAAGTATAAAGATATAAAGTCAAAAAGTTTGAACTGCCAAACTAAAGCCCAATCTAGTGTTAGTGTCATTAAGTTCATCTATATCGTCTAAATAATAATTTGTATTTGCTAAATGGCAGTTAGTTTGGAAATTATAAGATTTAACCCTTTATCAATGAGAGAAACCATAAAGCCCGGCCACAAACTTGCATCATTTACTATCTTTTTAGTGAGTTTTTAGTTGGGGTTCTAAGAAAACGTAAAAATTCCAACAGTAAAATAATTTGATATAGTGAAAAGGAGGACAAAAAGTACATTCTTAATATTAAAAAAAAAATCATGCTGTGTTTATATGTACAGCCATTTGAGAGATAGTTATTTATCTGAAAGACAGAAAGAACTACAAAGTTCATGAACTGAAAAAAAAAATGTCTATTAAATGACTTAATTTAAAGATTCAGACCTAATCAGCACTTAAAATCAAGGCTTGGCATTTCCTAATCACTAAATAGTCTAAAAAGGTTTAATTGAAAATAACAAAGAACTTATTAAAAGAGTATATTTCCTAAGCAACTAATGTGTCAAAAAGAAGCTAAAAGCTTATTTCAATAAATGGTTTATAAGTTAATAATGAGTTAATGACAATATATAGTTCTAAATGGTAGGTTTAATAAACTGATGTACATTATTTCTGACTTGATTGAAAATGTTGCTAAGATTCAATAAATATATGTATATATACTAAGTAAAATTAGTGGAGCGGATGATAAAACGGTGTTTTAGATAATTAGTTTATTAAAAATCATAAATAATTTTTCAATATGAAAGCCGTTGGCACTATTAAAACCTTACAAACTATTTTTCTCAATAGAAGTAGTACTGGGTATTGTCAATTATACCACGGTACGTTATAGATCGCGAAAAACCTATACGTCACATTCAATTTATGACCGTTGAGACTCGATTATCACAAGGTAAATTTGCTACAAGAAATTTGACGTCTGATCATTCGAAAGTTTTCCCGCAATAATTTGTTACAATGAATATAACTGGTCGACAATAATCGTTCGACCAATCAAAGTTCATTAACGGATTAATGTAATGAAATGAAATGATAGCCGTTGCTAAAGGAACATGTACGACTGTACGCTCTATGGATTGTTTATCATTCTTTGACTTCGTTTAAATCGATTTTTGATGTAAAATGTTTCTTCATTTGATTTTCTTTCCTTAACCTTTTTAAAAATTAATTTAATAAGAATTTGCACCAGTTGAAACAGATTGAGATCAATACTTCATTGATTTTGAGTAATTTTACAAAAATTCATAAATAAACTCGATATAATATTTTAAATCAAAATTGGCTAAGTTTGTAGAGTTACACTACTTACTCTGAAGAAGCCTCCTCCATGGATGACTTTGACTTAAGGAGAACAATCAGCATTTTTGAAGAATTGATTTGGGTATTGACTAAATGAAAAAAAAAAAATACACGAAACGAAACAATATGCACATTCATTCACTTCTTTGTCTTTTGGAGGCTTGCTGATCAAACTAATGTTTTGGGTTTTTTTCAGCATGTAGTGGAGCAATGGATGTGTTTGGCTACATGGCTGTAACATGGAATCTACCTGTAGTTACACCGCTTGGAAATTCCGGAACGTTGACAGACGAGATCTTTGATGTCATTACTCGTTTCTCTGGGTGGACACTTATTCATTTTGCTGAATTTGCTGATGTCATATTTCAGCAATTCGGGTACACTTACATTAGTATGATCTATGGTAATTCGGGATTTCGATCCAACGCTGGAAATACCTTTCAAACCCACTTTAGATATAAGTATGGATTGAACGAAAATGGTATATGGAATCATCTGCCAATTGATCCAGACGAGGTGACAGATGAAGAGGCGGAAAAACTGTTGATATCAGCAAGTCAAACTTCCAGAGGTAAGAGAGTATATAGACAACAAAATCCCATGCTTAAGTTATTACAAACACATTTACATTATTACACTTGAGTACAATTTATGTGGAATCGAGCTTATACATGATTTTGTGAAATCGCACTATTTTCTATGACAAAATTTATACAAATATTGTATTAGCTTTCCTCTAAGCATTTTGTAGAAAGATGCCTTATTATGGACCATAAATCATACCTTGTTGGTTTAGTTTCTAAAATATCGAAAATGTCAGTAATCAGTGTGCTTTTGACTATTTGTTATATTGCACTGTATTCGTTAAGACAATCTCTCTACACAGAATAGCATTTCACAAAACTTTAATATATGTTCAAATGCGAATAACAGATGCTATCCAAGCAGGGATCCCTTCACTTAACAACTTCAAATGCACCTCGACCTATCAAAGAACAAAATAACCATTCACTTAGCGAAGAGAATCTTACAGAAAGTTGATGATGATGTGACAAAAGCTTCTTGGCCCGATCATGTGAATAGTTATTTATTAAAATCAACCCAAACCGAAATTTCCGCTCCTTTGTATGCTTTTTTCAAACATTCTCTTTCACTTTAAAAAGTACCGATTTAATGGAAAACAGCAAATTTTAAAGCTATTTTGAAAAGGACGACCCTTCAAATAGCAGCAACTATAGACGAAGCATTCCCTTCATCAAACAACTATTGACGAAGCATTCCCTTAAAAAAAAACCAACTATTTATGAAGCATTCCCTTAAAAAAACAACTATTGACGAAGCATTCCCTTCAACAAACAAGTGTTGACGAAGCATTCCCTTCAACAAACAACTATTGACAAAGCATTCCCTTCAACAAACAACTATTGACGAAGTATTCCCTTAAAAAAACAACTATTGACGAAGCATTCCCTTCAAAAAACAACTATTGACGAAGCATTCCCTTCAACAAACAACTGTTGATGAAGCATTCCCTTCAGCAAACAAGAAGCATTCTCTTCAAAAAACAACTTTTCACGAAGAATTCCCTTCGAAAAACAACCATTGACGAAGCAAAATAACAAATAACTGTTGACGAAGCATTCCCCTTTCGATCAATTTTTTTTCTAATTTCAGTTTTTATTTTACTTTTACACCAAGACGATGATTTAAGACGGTTTATGTTAATTGCTCACAGATTAGGTTTGACCAATGGTGATTATTTTTTTATATCAGCTGCTTCCAGTAGTGGTGTTTCTAAAAGTTGGTGGTCACACAATGACGAATTCGACATCGTAAGAATTTAACAATAATGATTTGATTGAACTACGATTACATCAAAGGTTACGCCCACATGAAAGTATAGAGTAGCATTTTGTCTGAAAATGGTTTCAAGTCTATGAAATTTGATATCAATATCAAAGAGACAGTTATTGTCAACAATCACGATCTTTGTGTTCGACTTAATGACAAATGTGACCATTTTGATTTTCCTATTGTAAATTTTTCATTCACATACAGTAACATACCTCAATTACCAGCTTATGGTGTGTATGTTTCACAGCTCATCCGCTATGCCAGGGCTTTTTCAATTTATGAAGACTTTCTGACTAGAGGTCTAGAGTTTTGACTTTGAAATTACTTAAGAAGGGTTACTTTATGCCCCGGTTTCACATGGACGAACTTTTGGAAACTTCGTAAGGATAGAGGTCGGCTGTGTCGGGAGTGTCGGAAGCAAAATCGGGCCAAAAGTGTCCCTCTTCCGACACTTCCGACAATGCTTACGATCAACAACCGACTAACAGCCGACCAACAGCCGACTAAAATTTGGCTTAAACGACCACCGTTCAGACATTTACGAATGTCGTAACGACATTTCCAACTGCCGTTGCGACATTAACGTATTAGAAGCAAATTCCACCCGACTAAAACAAATTCGTTAGGACTGTCCTAAAGACAAATCCAACTGTTACCGAATGCTCTACCGACATATACGAATGCCCTTACGACACATACGAATGTCCTTACAACTAACCCGAATTTGTTCTGGTCGTATATATATGGAGTCGCCGTTTTCAACATTATCATTCTTCTGCAAGTTGTCCAACACTGCAGATCTCCATATCCATGATGGATGACTACAGATACCGACGACTTCAACTTGTTGGGGCTACCCTATGACGAGGCTATCGATGATATTTGGGCTGTTTCATAGCATTTTCAAGATGATGTTCCTCATAAAAGAAGACGCAAGAGGCTGAACACCCTTACGACTGTTCAGACTATGCTTACGAACGTTCAGAATGCTCTAACGACCGCAAAAAAGCCCTTCAGACTAACAGCCGACCAATAGCCGACTTGCTTCCGACTAATTTTTAATTAGGACGTGTCGGAAGCTTCTTTCAACTGTTTTGAACATTTCAAAACAGTTGTAAGAAGCTTCCGACACGTCCGAATTTCTACCGAATTTTTGCCTCGTCTTACGAACTTACCGACCTCTTACGAAAGTCTTCCGACTATTAAAATTCGGATGAAATTCGTAATATATTCGTCTATGTGAAACCGGGGCATAACACAAATTTTATGAATCTGATTGTATCCAATAATGTTCACCTATATAGTAGTGACGGGTGTCGCGAGCGAAGCAGACCATGCTTACTCTTTTCGAAACACCTGGTGGTACTTCTCTTTGGAGTAGTCCACTACTATAGAACAATTTCTCTCGATTTTGCCATGATTTTGGACGAGATTTTGATTAACGGAATTGCTTTGCTTGTACGGATTTTTATTTATATTTACACAATGGAGCAGTTTTTGGGGTTATTGTCGTTATTTTTTAGTAGTAATAGACACTACAGTTTTGTAGAAAATTGTTCTGCTGTGAAGGTAGCCTTCTACTGTAACTTGTTTTTCAGGAAGCGCGGGAAGCTTTTCGAAATCTTTTTGTTATTACTGTGATGTTGAATTTAACTGATTCGTACTATGAGTTTGAAAGGCAAGTTGTAAATAGATCATTGATCCAGCATGGTTTCGACTACCAAAATGAAGAGGTACTTAGATTATGTATTGTTATATATATCGATCCAACCTCGAAAAAAATAGCCTATTGAAGTCAGTAATTCGTCAATATTCATAAATATCCAACGTATGAAATGACTGACATATTATATCATTTGTAATATTGTAATTATAATATCTTATTCCTGAGCACTTCCGGTTGACTCGGCTGTGGAGTTGAGATTTGATCCGAGCAAAATTTGAATCATGATTTTATTAAATTCTCCACTTATAGCCAAGAGACAAATTAATATAGAAACATGCGTCTTTCTACCGTAAGTGAAAAAAATATTTTGGCGCCATGTCCTTTTTTTCTATATTTCATAGCCAACTGTATTGCTTGCTGGGTACTATGACTCTTTAACAGTGTATGCACAGGTTCTAAATGAAACGTTAGAACTAGGTAAAGATCCCACGAACGGTTCAGAGTTTTCAAGAAGAATGTGGAACAGAACATTTCAAGGTCAGTCTAATGCTGTTATTTTTGGATGATAACATAATCGCCCTTTGAATATAAATTATTATCTACATAAAGAATGTCAATAAATCCTGAAATGTAAATGTTCCATTTTGTATCCTTAAAGGAATCGCTGGTGAATTGGTGATTGGTCCTAAGGGTTTCAGAAATGCAAATTTAGGATTGCAGCAAATTGACCTCGAAGGAAATTGGAGGGTAAGTAAATGTAAAAAGCGTCTCCGATATACATACAAAATTTAAAAAAGCTTTTACAGGCTATCAACTGCAATGTCATCATCCCAATGTCATACCTTTCTCCTTTACTATGTACGTCAAAAGCCATGACCGATAATAGTACTAGAAATACGGACAAATTTGATTGGCGACAATATCCTACACGTACCAATGAAAACCTCTGTCCAAAATAACCGACCTTTACGCATGCAAGCTATTTATTTCTTATCATCCATTTGAATTGCAAATTTTATTCATTGGTTAACCAAGACTACGTTGTAATAGTCGCCATATATAACTCTATGGCCATAACTCGATATTACAGTACATTTGATTGGTTGCTATTATTAGTTACACTGTAATTAATCGACAACTGTCCGAGATTCACTCGGGGTTATCTGTCAAGGTATTAGGTACGGTAGTTAAAGAGAATAACTTGACCACGGGAAGATGCTGCAATGTATGTGTCTGCTAAGCATACTGTCATTTAAGCAATACATAGTACAACAGTCAATCTATGTAACTGTCATGCTTTTAGAGATTAATCTTATGAAATTTTACAAATTTGTCAATTTTAATACAACAATTCTGACCCTATACCACTGTAAGGTAAACAAGAAATCGTCTATATAGCAGGCCCGTAGGAACAGGGGGCAGGGGGGGCAATACAAATTTTTTTTTAAGATATAACAACAAATTAGAGGTATGTTGTTAAAGCCAGTGAAAGTAAAATTGCTTTATATAGGCAGGAGCAGCTTTGAATTCTGCACAACCAACTTGAGAATGAGTTTTTGTACATCCCCCCCCCCCCCCCCCCCCAATATGAAATTGCTTCCTACGGGCCTGTATAGCTAACGCTTTTCTTCTTTTTGTCAATTCAAGAAATAAAGACCTTTATCTTCATTGTAGGTTGTTGCAAGATTTGACGTACCCGGCCAAAAATACTTACCAAGTGCAACAGAAAACATCTTCTGGACTGGAAATGGCCCACCTCAGAACGTACCAAAGTGTGGTTTCAGAAACGACTTGTGTGAAGAAGGTAATTTTATGTAACTATTTTGCGACGGAAATAAAATAATTATTTTTGTTAATTTGATCAGTGATTTTAATAAAATTCTGGACTGCAATCAGAAGTGTCTCTGAAATCTTATTAAAATTAATGATTTTGTCTAATTTTCTTTCAGCTGTGACAGCGACTTTTAATTAGTATAGATTACAAATTACGGGTATTTATTTTCACTTCCTCAATAATGTAACTTGTAATAAAGTCAGATCTTTTTCATTTTAGGAGTATCATCAAAATTAATTTACAGTCTTGGAATAATATTTGGAATTCTGGTTCTTGGGGCCTCAATAGTTTTACCTCTCTTGTTCAGGTATTCATAATTTCTGTAATTGTATTCCCTTAGTCCGAAACTTGCTGACTCAATTCCCAGTCTTTGATAGATATTTGGACAGAAAAACTTCCAATTTTTCACACCTTTTTCAAAAAACTTTGATAGACTCGCATACATGGTCTGCATGGTGTAGGGGGTAATGGTGGTATGATTGAACTACACAATCATCAATCTTTCCGAATATATCGAAGCTTTATGGATTCGAGATAAATAAATAGGTTTAAAACTCCTGCACTCGCGGAGGTACGGAAAAACGCAAGTTTTAGGAGCCTAGTTTTTCTGAATCTCTCCCAGCCATATCTGTCCAAAAAGCTATAAGAGGCTGGGGAAAGAGTCGGACTAGTATTCCCTATGGCCTTATCTGATATTTGACATGAGATAGTGTTTAATCACGCTCCTTCAAAATCCAATCTAACGTATACAACAATATCATTCATAATATTATTCCCATCTACTCACATTTACAACATGCTTGATCAGAAAAAGAAATTCAATATATTTAATTAATATCAAATCTTATTCACGTTATATGGTAGAAGTCTCTTCACCCAAACCACAAAAGGCTACTGTGAATCATTGTTAGCTAATACCCGGAGTTCAAATTCACGATTATAGCAGATTTAAAGGGACATGTTCACTAACCGTTCGACTAAACAACTTTTAGTCTCAGAACCTGGAATTGTTTTAGCTAATCTAATCTAAAATAATGTTTCAAACTCTCCTCGAAATTTAAGCATTCAAATCCCCGTGTATCCATAAATATCGGCGTTTGAAAGTAAAAAATACGACTCGTCGTTTAGTAAGACTATACCTCATATAGATAACATATAATATACAAAAATTGAAAGATAACTTTTAAGGTACAGGTAGAGATTTTGCTATTTTTGGGCAGTTCTAGTGATTCTGAAGGCTATTTTCATATATTCAAGGCCTAAATCGATCCTTAAAAATGCTGAATATTCCCCTTTAATCGAATGGTTCAATCGGGAGACATCGGAAAGTTCAGTAATATTCAATCTGGCTTTGTTCCGAATGAAAAACAGTCTTCAAGTGGTCAGATTTCAGTCAATTTCTGGAGTTGCGAATAGATATCCCATGCCAAAACCTCAGCTGCCTGTCTAATCTAATATCGTAGGCGATGGAAGAAACAAGCAGAAGCTGAAAAGCTCTGGTGGAGAATAAATAAAGATGATATTATTCTAAATGCAGTAGTGGCTGGTAGATCAACATTATCTTTATTATCAAAAGTAATGCTTTTTTGGTACTTGTTGGCACCCAGTGTAGTTTGTACTGCATGTTATATTGTTAAATTGTATACTATTTATTATTGCAGTACACCAAAATTATAATGATTATGTATTATGTATTAGTGTTGTATTGAAATGAAATAACGATTAAAAACATTACCATCCGTTTTGTTACTCTATTGTAAAATGTAATTTATGTTATTTAAAAATGTATGTACATATTATGTATGCATATGCATTAAATGTATGTACATGTATGCTAATGCAAAAAGGTCATGACTTGTTTACTCAATTTGTAATTAAAACACCATTCTATTTTGAAGAAGGTCCAAGTATTCATATGGATGATATTAATGTTTAGAAACACTAGAATTGTAATTTAATACTAGATAAAAAATGGTTGTGTGGAATATAATTATATTGTAATTGCAGTTTTATGTATGGTTTTGTAATGTAAGGCATTATATATAAATGCTATATTATATCGAAGATTTTTGAAGTTACATGTATACAAATATTATCATTGGTAATTAACTAATTATCCATGTTGAAATCTCTCCTACACTACTGGTATACCATTGAAGATATTGACATATTATACTTTATACACTATATATATTAGCAATTATTTATTAATTATTATTCAGGGTAGTCAGGTGAACCCTAATGATACAGATGTGACATGGAATATGGCTTTATATAAGGTAAATGTCAGCATGATTTAATAAGAAAAGTTACACTAACACGTTTTATATCATCTATTTTGTAAATAACAAGTAAACCAGATGGTCTGTACATTGTTCTGAAACAGGAAAAAAAACTTGAGAATCCATGAATGACATAACTTAATACGAAATAGTATTTTTTTCTCTTTTGGAGACTCAAGCTCTGCTGAGCTATAATTAGTCGCTGAAAAAAAATATCACTTTAAGCATTTAGGAGAATGTTTTATATTGCAGGGAAATCCTGTTAGAATCCGCATGTTAGAGTTACATGAAAATGCTGACCCTTTTTCTGCTAAACTAATCAAAGAATTCAGCAAGGTAAAATGCGTGTAATAAATGTTTTCTCTTTTATATCTGCATAATGACATTCAATTTTAACAAAGCGGTTACAGATCTGACAATTTTATCAAATATGCAATGCCATAAATAATGAAATACGTAATACATTAACTTTATTGAACAATGCAATATAATTTAATATAGACAATATAAAAATGCCAATATTCAATTCACGACAATTCAATGAAATGCTAAACTTGATTGTAAAGTGTTCTTGAAAAAATCACTATCGAATAAATCAAATGATAATTTTTTTTATTCCAATAGCTTCGAGATATCAACTGTTCCAATCTGAATAAAGTTATTGGGGCTTGTATTGGTGATGGTCGGGAAGCTGTCTTAATTACTGAGTTTTGTTCAAAGGGAACGTTACAGGTAAAACTGTATAAATATAATATTGAGAATCTTATATATCATAGTCTTAACTTTAAAAGATATCATTAAGAAGTCAGTATAATACACTATGTGTTGATATACTGCATCAATAAACATTAGGCCTACCTGCAACAAAAACCTCTCACTATCAAATAGTTTTGATATACATCACACAGTATAATAAATATACTTAATTTTTTTCAGGATTTGTTGGGAAACTATTCCTTTTCTCTAGATTCACAGTTCAAATTTTCTTTGGCTATCGATATTGCTCAGGTAGGGTTTTTATTTTCTGACCTACCTAAAATAAAAATAATGTCTCAAAGTAATGCATTATGACATGCAATAAATTGTGGCACCATGCAAGAACTACCCACAACATTTTTGAGAAATCAACGAAAACGCTCACATCCATAAATTGACCAACTATACCTGCATCTACGATTAACCTGATCGTCACGGAATCAGAACCAAAAACAATTACACATTTTTGAAGGACTGAAGAACACGAGAAAACGTATTGCAACTAAAGTGATCAATGCGATATTTAAGTCATCGCTGGAATAAGGAATAATACTTCTTAGAATGCTCAAAAAAGCAAAATTTTCAAACTTGGTGAATATAGAAACCAAGAACCACAAAACGAAACCCGTAATCCAAAAAGACACTTTGACGAAACATAGGTAACAATAGTCCGAAATTTGCTGACTCTTTCTGCGGCCTCTGATAGCTATTTGGACAGATAGTCATATCTGCCCAAATATCTATCAAAGACTGGGAATAGAAGCAGCAAGTTTCGGACTAAGGTAACAGCAGCTTATGAACTTTTCACATTACGAATTATATCAATCATACATGAGTAAGTATTTTATAATGAAAAGTGTATCGGGTGTCTAGAAGAGTAAGCATACCCTGCCTGGTGCCACACCCGTTCTAGCTGTTAATCATATAGGAAACAAACTACAAAACAAGAAAGCGCCAACTGAAAAAGAAATTGACTTGACGACAATTTTCAAAAGTTCAAGGGACATAACTGATGAAAATACATTCATGTCCAATTTCGATAATTCAAGGGACGTAACTGATCATAATAATTGTTATATTATGATAATAAAAAAAATATCGAGTGCACCCGAATCAATGAGGAAGCATTTAATGATGAAAAGTGATATCAAGTGATCAGAAGAGTAAGCAAACACTACCTAGAACCACACTGGCAATAGCTGCTTAATACTACAGATAAAATAGGGAGGCAACACAAAAAGTAATGTGAGGACAAATTTAAAATGGATAAGAGTTTATATTCATAAGGCAACTTGTCTGATGTCATAACTATACTATATAATCTGATAAATCCAGAAATTAATCGTTTTATTAAGCGTTGTTCAATAATAACTTGTAATTTTAATTGCATCTGTTTGAATACTGTAGACACCTTTGGTGAATATATTCTCTTATTGGCTAAGTTTGATAACTTATACATGTATTATAATTTGTTCATTTTAAGAGGTGGTATCGTAAGTTTGATTCTCCCATATACAAACATTGACTATCATACATTCAAATCCAGTTACTCGCATTATTTGTCTGTTGTAAATCGTAAGGTCGACTTCGGTCCATTTCAGACCAAATATCATTATCTATATAACAAAAATGGCTCTGTTGATATACCTACAGATAAGAAATATCTCTGGTCTTTTATCTGCAGGGAATGCTATATCTCTGTGAGAGTTCCATTGGTTTCCATGGAGATTTAACTAGTTCAATCTGTTTGATTGACAATCGGTTTTCTGTGAAAATAGCTGATTACGGTGTTTCCAGTTTATTTAATAAAGTCAAGATAGATTATGAATCTCAAGAATACAAAACTGGTAAGTATTGGTTTAGTATTTGAAATGGTTTGCAATAATAAACACCTTACATCTTTGCAAAATATTACCATTCACATGACATTTTCCATGCAAATCAAATCATTGAAAAGCCTAATCAGATGCATGAATGTAGAGTTAAGATGTTGAGTGTACATCCACATATAGAAATTTAATATCATTTCATTATCAGACCACATTCTTATTCTTTTTTCAAATGAGTGACAGGTTGAAAGCACCCAAAAGGGTCCGTAGCAAAATGTTATCGCTCGCAAGGTTAATCGATTTGAGCACTTACATCGATTAAGATAAGTACTTATAGTAATACATGTAATTTGATTAATGAATTAACTGGTCGATTTGCCTTCAGGTCTGAACTATAACTGTGAACTTTTAATGATTTATCCAACACCAGCAACTTATTGTCATTTTAGAATGTTTATGGAAAGCCCCCGAGATTTTAAGATCAAATAGTGCTAAAGGCACTAAAGAAGGCGATATTTATAGCTTTGGTATTATTTTGTATGAAATTTTTACACGAGAACAACCTTTTGCTGATGAAACAGCTGAGCTGGGAATTTCAGGTCAGTCGCAAAACAGAAAATGGCGTATTTCTCTGTCGGTCAATCCGTCTTATGGTACAGGTTTCTAGGTTTTCAATGCCTCATGCATAAAATATGTGTATAATATACGCTGAATTTATCGCTTATTTGAGGTTTAACGGAAAGACAACCTACCAAAGGTATTGTAATAAGACATTTTGACTCACAGAAAAAAAGACCATGTTACAGCCCTGTATGTTTGCAAGGATTCGTAAAGGTTTTTTGTCAGTGGCGGCTCTAGGTATTTGGGCGCCCGTGGGCAATGTAAATTTCAGCGCCCTATTATGCTTATGTGTGCAGAGCACACATGCCGACGCGTACTTTGAGGGTTGGTAAACCCCCTTCCCAAAGTTAGAAGCATTTTTGTAATCGAGAAAGTATTAAGTGAGTTCTAGCGAGTTTTAGAGTGGACTTTTGCTTTAAGTTTAACTCAAAAACATGCAGTATTTTCGGACATATGTGGTGATGGCCATATATGTGAATATACGCGATTCCCGCTGAGCATGAGTAACAGCTAGGATTGACCCCTCCAGTTAGTTACCCATTCATTCATTTCTTGACGGTGGCTGTCATCACACCCCAATTGTTGTTGTTGTTGTCTATATGTTGTATATGTTTGTCCCCATGGGCTGGGTGTGAGACAGGACCGTATCACTCGTGATATTGAGCCTAATTCTGACCCATGTAAAATAAAGAGTTTATTATTATAGCCATTATCTGCAATTTTGAAACCCCCACCCCATCCCCCCCCCCCCCCCTTTTTAGAGGCGACATTGTTTTTTGTGATGATAAACATTTAAACCTAATTGTTTATTGTTCGTTATTTACATTACGTGTACCAGATATTTATTTCATTTTAGAATTTTAAGATTTATACAAATTTTCTATGTTTTACAGCTGTGATAGACAAAGTAAAGGATAACACTCCACCATTTTGTAGACCTGAAATGAAATTTTGTAGCAAGCAATCTGAGTTGGAGAATCTCATTAACATTTGTTGGAGTGAACATCCCTCAGCTCGTCCCCACTTTTCTCAAGTAAAAAAAAAATTGAAGGAACAAGCAGGGTTAGTAATTCTTGATACACGTGGGATCAGTCTATATAATTCTAAACCAGGATAAATGGTGGTTATTATTAAACTGTCGGTACAACAGAAAACCAGTCATAGCATGGAACACAGCGTGGATTATTGGGGAAGATGTGCAAACCCTTGTTTTTAACCAGATATTCGTCTATGATAACACTGTAATTATTATTTATTCAAACACAGTAAATATGGTGAAGGTACCAATCTCCTCGATAATTTGTTAAGAAGAATGGAACAATATGCTAATAACTTGGAGAAATTAGTGGAAGATAAAACAGAAGAACTTGTTGAAGAGAAAAAGCGATCTGAACAGTTACTGTACCAAATATTACCAAAGTGAGTCTTGCCTTCTGTTTGACTCCGCATTTGAAGTACATTTCTATTTTTGTTATACTAGAAATACTAGCCCAACAAACGCTTTTGTCTAATGCCCGAGAATAATAGAGATGTCCAATACAATACAATGTTGTTCTCGTGTAAGAATATTATCTTATATTATTCGTTTTTGGAGCAAGTTGTATGGTTCTCAGATAATGAGAAAAAGTAAACCAACCTTACTTTAACGATATTATGTGTATATTTAATACATTGTAGATCTGTAGCCGAAAGTTTAAAAATTGGTCAACCAGTACAACCAGAGGCATTTGATAGTGTTACAATATATTTTAGTGATATTGTTGGTTTTACAGAAATTTCAGCTAAGTCGTCACCTCTTGAGGTAAATAAATAGAACCTTCATAAGTACGTCGAGATTTCGAATCTTATATGAAACACCACTATAAACCTTAAAAATTTGGCGAGAATTCGAATTTCATTTGTGTTTCATGGTTAAAATAAAGTTATACCTTATATTTTAGGTGGTAAATTTATTAAATGATCTCTATGTATGCTTTGATGAAATTATTGATAAATTGAATGTTTATAAGGTAGGTATAAATAACATATTAAATGCACAGGAATAGAACGTTTAGCAAATAAATAATTCAGATTGGTAAATATTATAAAATCGGCTGTAGTTTTACAGGGTTGACGAAGGTGTAAGCTCTAAGTTTTAAATGAAGAGTCTAATTAAGTCAATCTCAATCATAATAAGTTTTAAAAGAAATGTTTGTTTAATTGATGACATTAAAAAGGATTATCGGAAAATGACTGCTGATTGACATATGTTCACTGTCAAGACAAGGGTGACCGCTGGCCACGTCATGAGGGTGGTGTTGAATAGAGGTAAATTTGGTTGAAAATTGCAGAGGATGTAATTTAGATGGCCGTCCATTAAAGGGCGTTGCTGAATACAGGTGACCGTTGGACCATAGGAACATGCTATTGAGTAATGATTCATTGGGATATTGGAATGTATTTTGGTTAAATGTAACTTTAGCTTTTCTATTGACAGGTAGAAACTATTGGAGATGCATATATGGTAGTATCAGGATTACCTATTAGACATCCACATCACGGTAAAGAAATAGCTAGTATGTCGCTTGCAATCAGGAAAGCAATCAGTTCGTTTAAAATACGACACTTACAAGACCAGAGATTAGAAATACGTATTGGTCTCCATACAGGTTCAGTATTTTTCTCACTTTCAGTTTAGTCTTGTGAAAAAGTTGCCTCAGAAACATTTTGGGACAAGTTCAATGGCTGATAATTTTCAAAATGACAGCCATAGATTTCCCTTCTACTCTGTTTATAAATAGCATGCGCTGTCGAATGGCACTAAAGGTGTATGGTGACGATTTTCTTGAACCATCTATTGTGTTGAGTGATCCAGTCTTACATCCTAAATGATAGAAGTGAACACGAAAAATAACCAATCCATAGGAACATAGGTGTTCTAGCTCGTAATGATTTTACTTGTCTACTAATAGGACCGACTATAGCTGGAGTTGTTGGATTAAAGATGCCAAGATATTGTTTATTTGGTGATACTGTAAATACAGCTTCAAGAATGGAGTCGAATGGTCAAGGTATACTATAAGAATTCAATTACTCTTAGTGGCACGTTCTATTGTTTCAATTTCGAATAAATCGTTTAGCAATGATAAGTAAACAATTATCATTTTGAGTTCCATCAATAATATTTAATAAAAAACGTGGTGAAAATACAAGTTTTTGTACATAAACATGATCTGATCTTTTTCGCCGATTGTCCATCTATGACCAGCACTGTGTATGATGTCTGAAATAGAATTAAAATTTGAATATCTGTTGTTTTCAGCAATGAAGATTCATATCAGTTCTGTGACAAAATCCAAATTAGAAGGTTATGAATGTTTTGATTTGATTCCAAGAGGTGAAATTAATATCAAGGTATGTGTCGAGACCTTATAACATCTCACTGTCCCTTCCACTTAAAGCGATACTTATTGCTTGTTTCACTGGTTGCCAAGATTTTTAAAATTAAATAGCACAAATTGATCTAAACTCTTGGATGATTTCCAACAAATTAGTCGTGAATGATTAATTTCAATAATGTTGTGAATGACTTTCTCAATATCGTAAATGATGCCATTAATGCAATGGATGATTTCTCTCCCGTGGTGCATTGACCTACCTTTTACAATTAACCAAGTTCTCTTCAATAATGATGAATATTATGATTCAGATCAATATTAAATCAACTCCCTCGAACATTCCAAATTAACATAGTGACGTTATTATATTGAGTAGCTGTGGCTCAAGGCAGTGTATGTTTACTCTTTTAGACACCTTACATAACTTTTATTAAACATATTCTATTATTATATCATATTTTATATGAAAAGATTATTATATGCTACCGATATATTGCCATTAAGTCTATATAGATTTCGAGATTAATCTTTTTATGATCGTTCGTGCATGGTTTTTACTGCCATGTACTGTGAATGGTGCTGGTAATGATTGTCTACATATTATTAAGACATACTTATTAAACTGAAAAATTTCGTTAGGAGTTATCTCCCGTAATGTTTTGACCGGATTATTACACCGAACAAAAATATTTTTTGACAGAGTTCTCTCCCTTAATGTTGAATTTTATAAACTCAACTGGCTTGAAAATTGAGTTTATGACAGAAATCAGTAACCGATTGATGTGGGCAATATATTGCCATTGGGTTCGCATGGATTTCGAGATTTGTTTTACGGTTGGGATCGTTCGTGCTTGGCTTTATTATTTAATAAATGTTATGTATGATCAGCAATCATATCTATCATATCTTATAATTCCAGGGTAAAGGTGTCATGGAAACGTATTGGTTGGAACAAGGTGATTAATATATCAAAGCTGTGTTTCTTTTACCATTTCCATATTGTAAATGTACGTCAACTTCATGATTAAATAAAACCCTTTCAAACATTGACTTGTTTGTCAAAGTTTTATCGTTTTATATCTACTTTTCAGAGGTCGAAGGAGCTACATCACGAAAGTCCTACATGAGGCTATCATAATATGTACATGTATAAATGCTCTTAAAAACTCAATATTATATACACTTACATATCTTTTAAAAATTACTTTTATCATAAAATCAGATTGTTATCATTGTATGGAGAAATAAAAATGTCCAATTTAGACTTTCGATTACAATTTGCTGCTTTGAAAGCGAGCGTAACCTATCGTTGTCAGTGAAATATGCTCATTGATTTATGGGTCATTCCCGATCCTTTGATTCACTAAAAAAAAATAACATGGCGCGACACTAGAGAGGGGCAGTATTTTGCAATGCAATCCGCGCTTCAAGGCTTAAAACATTGCTTCAGTAACATTGAATAATATTTTGGCGAAAAATCCATATCTGACATTAGAAAGCATATAAAAAATTTACTTTTGGAAATAATTGGCCCTAAAAATGCCCTTCAACCGTTTCCAAACTTACCTCAATCTGACCTATGTATTCCGTTTATACTCCCCAAGATGTTAAAGCTATGCTCAAGGATTATCTTTCTAAAAGGGAACAATCTGTGGTTATAAGATCCTCAACCTCAAGCTCGGTATCTGTCCAAAATAGAGTCCGATGCTTGGGCCACCATTATTCTTAAAATATATAAATGATATTTCCAACGACAGGGGGAGCACCACAAGCACCACAAGCTCCTTGGTATAACATTCAATCAGAATTGTAAATGGGGCGAACACATTGTCGCCCTTATATATACATATCAGTAAGTCAGTAAATATTTTTTTCGTTTGATAAAATATAGACTTTCTAGGAAATTTATGTATATGATAATTATACAGAAACAGATTGATTGCTTTAGATCTATGCTTATGATTACAATAGGCCTACACGTCATGGCCACAAGCTACGAACACTTTTTTAGTAGCAAGAAGAGAAACATTACTTTCACTAACAGCACCATCTAGATGAAAAAACGCTATTCTATGGTTCAAATCACCTCAGTGAAGTTGAAAATATACGTATATCATACCATTTAGTATATGATTTTATAAGACGATCAAATATATTCTCTATTTATATCTTAATTGTCCCTTTAAGTGATATTAGCCTACTATTAGATATTCATCTTCCATAAATAATAAAGTTGTTGATCTCACTTACTTACAATATACATGTATGTTGATCTTGTTTATCCACAATATGTGTTGATCTCTTTTATTTACCCCAGTGATGGACCATGTATACTTGCGTTTGTGATGTTTCATCTATCTTTATTAGCTTAAACCGGTAAACTCTATGTAAATTCAGTGAATACGGACTATCAATGGAGTCACAAAAGACACGCACGAATCGAAGGCAACATATTAAACCGGAAGTTTCGCGTTGTTTCAAAATAGACACGCTGTCATTGTTGTTTTTGTTTCAGTTTTAGACTTATATTTATTCAAATGTTAATTTTATGAAAATGCAGCTAACTATAACGACTGTCACTGACCAGATATTTACTTTAGAAGTTTCTGCCGATTTGGAATTTGAAAACTTCAAAGCTTTATGTGAATTTGAGACAGGAATTCCATCCTCTGAAATAGTGATTCTTTGGAATGGAAGACCTCTTCAAGAAAACACAAAAACATTACAGCAATATGGAATTAATCATGGTGACATGTTATTCCTTCAACAAGTAAGATCAGGAAATTTGCCCATGAATGCACCCGGTAGAGCTCCATCAGGTAGGTAATCGGGTTTTTTTTTCCATTCATTTTCAAAACATGCAATAGCCTATCATTCAATATCCATCATATCCAGGAAGACTAATTTAATACACTGTTAGGCCTATCCTATGTCATAAATGGCCAACTTGACAGTTGTATGAGTGGGCTGTTTATTGAATGGGAAATTAAAAAGTGCCTTAAATAAAATTTTAGTGTCAGATCTCAACTAATCAGTACCTAATGGTGTTCATAAGTCTCCCTCACCCTCAAAATTTAAGCCTTCAAATCCTTGTGTATCCATGACCATAGTAATAAACATATGTCCCGTATTTCATTGAGACTATACTTGATATATAGAAAACACATAGCCTACCAGTAATGGTATACCATACAGAAAATAAAAGATAAAGGAACATTTTTTAATTTATTCTGATTATCAAAACTATAAGTGCAACCTACTTTTAAATTCTAGAAGGCCAATATGTTGACTTTTTCTGGGGACTGTTAATTGTTTTATTGTTTGTTTTATAGGTGGTCTTCCTAATATAGATTTTGGTAGTATACAGATTCCAGGTGGTCCACCAGTACCACAACATACCTCTACGTCATCATCCATAGGGGGAGCACCTGCTGCTGGTTCTATTTCTCAATCAGATCCCCGATTGGAGGACCCAGAGTTTGTACGTCAAATGCTTCTGGCTAATCCTCATCAAGCCTCGTTGATCAAAGAGAGGAATCCGCCTTTAGCAGAAGTTATAAATGATTCAGGTGATTATTGATACAATGGGTTGTTTAACAATTGTAGGTAACTTTGTCAGTGAAAAATCCATGTTTGTGTCTATCCTAAGTATCATGATACCTAATGAGTTGTCTGGATACATTTTTGGATTTTACTAAAAATATAAGCTTATAAACAATCTGTGTAAAGCCATTTTCTTAATGACCAGACCAGAGTTAGCTTAGTCTTTTTCTATCATTGTACTAACAAAATAACCTTCATCAAAATAAAATGTCTAATTCAGCCACACAGCAGTTGTCTAATACTGTTTTTGAGTCATTTTATTGATGTTTGTACAGGTAGAAAAGTTTTTTTAATTTGTGAAATTTTCTTATAGCTAAATTTGCACAAGTTTTTCAAAAGCAACAAAGGGAAAGAAAAGATAAAGAAGAAGGAAGAATAAGATTGTTACAATCTAACCCATTTGATCCAGAAGCACAAAGACTGATTGCTGAAGAAATAAGGTGGGTGAAAATTATTTTTTTAGGAGATTGTAACAGAACCTAGTTTTTTTTTGTGTTTTCAGTGATTTACTAACCTAAAATGATGCAATATTTCTCCCATGTCCTCTTCACATTGACTTTCTCTATTACTCTATTTTGATAATTTAATATCTGTTGTAGGTTAAAGAATGTTGAGAGTAATATGGAGACAGCCATGGAGTTTGCACCAGAAAGTTTTGGTCAAGTTGTTATGTTGTATATTGATTGTCATGTTAATGGACATCCTGTTAAAGCCTTTGTTGATTCAGGTTTGTTTCCACTGATTGTCTTTTTTGTGAGAATGTCCTGAAGAACGTTGTCTTTTTATCCATCCACTTATAGCATCAATTTGTACCATTCAAATTTTCAATCAGACATCTGTTGTTTCAGCAATTACACTTTAACTAATAAGTTTGATAAAAAAAAATTAAAGCTGTTTTACCATCCCTTTGATTACATGACTATACAACTGATGGATGACATTAAGCTATTACATGTATTTAATTTGAATATATCAGATCAGCTTAAAATATAATCTAATCTATTTAAATTCAAGTCTACTGTAGTGTCTGGAAAGGCAATATTGATAATGCATCCAGTAATAAACATGTTATGACATATGATTTATAATGGTTGATTGTTGTTTGTAGGGGCCCAGATGACTATTATGAGTCAACAATGTGCTGAAAGATGTAATATAATGAGGTTAGTAGATAGAAGATGGGCAGGTATTGCTAAAGGTGTTGGTACACAACGAATTATAGGCAGAGTTCATCTATGTAAGTAAATTTTATTAAAAAAGTTTATGATCTAGAACTACAAAGTAATTATGAAGTTATGTTAAAAACAAATAACCAATTATAGTGACACATGGTGTGGTCCTACATATTTGTATATTTTATTGTAATATATATATGAAGCTAATAATATTCAGCTTTTCTAAACACTTGCATTGGAGTGGCTTCTTGATATATGCCTGGCAAATGTATTCAATACCAACTTTCATGGGTTATTTTGTTAGCTAATCAGAAATGAAAAAACCCAAATTTGATGCTAAATACAGACCTCTTCTGCTTTGATTATAGAACAAAGAATCAGGTTGACATTCTGTTCAAGTTATGAGTCATGAGTGGTTTTTAGATAGCTGAAGTATTGATTGTTTCTGAAAGTTATAGAAAGTCATTAGTTACATTTTATTTTTAGGTCAAATTAATATTGGTCCAGATTACCTCCAGTCAGCATTCTCTATATTAGAAGATCAACCAATGGATATGTTATTAGGTTTAGATATGTTAAGAAGACATCAGGTACACAGCTATTTATTTCTCATATATTTCTCTCTTATATAAAATAGGTTGTTTTGGTTGAATAATATTCACCTCTTTATGTGAAGATATTTGGATAAAGTGAACTAAGTCCCTTCTGTATATGGATAAGTAAATCAAAGTTATCTGTCAGGAAAAATACGATAATCTTGATAAGAAATTACAATGTGAACACATTACAGATCTAGTTATCAAATTTATTATTATTTAGGAAAATTGTCAGATTTTAATTTCAGTAGCTAAAGAGTCAACATTTCATTTTATCAAATTTACCTAAATGTAGTTATTCCCCTTATATTATTGTATACCGTCCTATACTGTATTTGTTATTTGTTAATTGTTATTTGTTTACAGTGTATAATAGATTTAGCTAAGAATGAATTAAAAATTGGTACAACTGGTACAATAACAAGATTTTTATCAGAAAATGAACTACCAGAACATGCTAGATTAAATTTATCAGATAGTAAAACGTCTGTTGATGAAGACGGACAATTAGCTCAAGCCTTAGCTAAATCAGCAGAAGAGTCAGGTAAGGAATAAAATTATCATCTTTCTAAATATTTTATATTATTTATTTCATAATATACTAAATTTGAGATCTTTCAGGGTTTAAATTACAATCAGCTGGATATTTTTCATCTATCAAACTTCTGTCTACCTGGGTGGTGCCAAGGTGACATTTAGTGATCCGAAAGGTTATTGTGTTGATTTTCCTTCCAATATATTTCAGCAAACAATAAACCATCCACATCGAAACCTCCAGCAACTCGTACATCTTCTCAGTCTATGATGTCATTCCCAGAAGAAAAAGTCACTCAACTAATGTCTTATAATTTCTCTCGTGAGGCAGTTCTGGAGGAATTACGACGAAATAATGGAGATGCTGATAAAGCATTAGCAGCTTTGATAGCCAAATCTATAACAGTACCAAAATAACACATGTATTTTATTTCAATTATACATATTTGGTTTTACTTTTTTGAGGATCTCAAAGATTCCCTTTTGTTTCATTGAATTTCAATGCATTTAACATAATATTATACATTTAAAATTCACATTTAGTATGGAAAATGAATTTTGTCTGAAGATTAAATGTTAACTTGAAATTGTGGATCTTCGTATGTCTTTGTGTGTATAATTCATTCCATTTTATGACAATTCAAAGACTTAATCATATCATTTGGTCTGGGAATACTATAGATAACATTTCTATTCTATTTTGTTTAAATATGTTTCATGAACAACCTAGGCAATGTTATTGCCCTGGATCAAAATATTAGAGTAAAGGATCTATTGTATAAGTCCCTGTAAAATACAAGCTAAAGGTTTGCTATCATATTATGACCCAAATTGTTTTTTCTAAGCAAGTCGAACAAACCTTTACCAGTGGGTGAAAGAAAACAAGAAACTAATCAATGACAAGTTTGGCTTTACTTTCACTATAATTTTAATAATTTGACCAAAACTAGTAATAACAGTGTATGATTAGGTAATTAGAATTGGTAAAGTCTTTCAATCAGGTTATAATTTGACTGCCAATATTGTTCTCATTCTACTTGTTTATAGCTCGGCTGAACATTATTTAAAAGCAGAGACCACATATTGGGTTAGCTGGTTTTAGCCTTGAACATCAAGATCTTTCTTAAATTCCTTTTAAGGTTATGGATATTGATATATGGAGAAAGACTATAAAAAAAGTATTGTCATTAAATGTTCTGGTAATGTTTTAAGATTTACTATAGTGTCATTATAACTTGTAAGATGGAAAACTGGAACTCTTTTTTATTCAGTCTTATTGTAATATCTTGTGAAATGAAATGTTATGTTGGTTGAATGGAGAATTGTATTATAAAATAAAGAACATATTTTTCTATTTTTTTCATTCCGTTTTCAAATCAGCTTATCATTAAACAGAGAAATTGTCTTCATACATATGATAGTGACTTAGTAGTGAACATATTTAACTTTCTTTAACTAGCACATAGAAGATTACTTTGTGATCTGGACCAATCTTCTCATTAACTCCAATACTAGTCCTCGATTTCTGAACAAGGTTCGTCTGTTCCAATTCTTCCGTTCCAATTCTTTCAGTCTCCCCGATTTTGAATTCTGTCTTGAGCTACTTTTTTTTCGGAACAGGTGGAACGCATTCAGAACTCTTTCTAACTTACATTAGATTCCATGAACTTACAGAACTCGCCAGTCAAGCAAGCCCAAGTATCTCCTCTTTACAACAAGCTATCAATACTCTTGAAATACTCTTGTAGTGGTATATACCGACAACTTGAACCAAATTGAGTTGCATTTCAAACTAACGACAATAAAAGTTTATTAGCTATCATTCTCAACTGGTAGTCACTATATTGGTGGGACAGTAATAGTGTAAATTTGTCAAAATTGCTGTAAAAAAGAATATAGGACATGAGAATAATGGCTCAACTGTCCATCGAATATCATTGTATGTTTTTTAAACACAAGTATGTGAAAGTCTTACATACAGTTTATTTTCACTGTAACACAGATATCAAAATTACAAAATAATTATGTAAGTAGAACATATAGCACCACTATACGATTCAGCACACACCCAATTAATTGCAGTAAATAAAAAGTCTATATAGAAAATCACGCTATGATTCGAAATTCAAACAAAACGCATATAATATCATATGCATGTATCTTTATCATTGAGCCACTTCTCGACAGCTTATAGATATGTACTTGAACTACAGCTAACCCACATAAAACCATAGAAATTTTTAAGTTCAAACTAAAAGCGATTTTTAAAAAAAAGTCCAGGACTAGCAAGGAAATACATAGCTGATATATGAGTCTATAGCTAGTTACAGATGATATGTAAAAAAGCTGTGTGAACAACTCTTTCTAAGCATATTATCTTTTTTTTTATACCTATGCCCAAATAATCATTGCTCTATGTCTAACATAACATTTATTTATTTGATTTGTTCTAAATCACTCCACTATGCAATATTTAACTCTTATTTCGAAGTATAGACCTTGCAAATGCATCCACACAGTCACTTTGTAGTAGTAGTCACCAATGGGCCTCACTGTTCGACATAAAAAAAACAGACTTGCAAGAACAATATTCACAAATAGACTAAACTGATTCGATTGTAGTTGTAGTTTTGATATAGTCAAAATTGAATTGAATTGTTTATGCCTCAGAAGGGATGACTTATCAAAGATCGTTTACGTTTAGACCAGCACGTTGAAGAACATTCCAGGCGATTTCCTCAGGCAATTCACTCAAGTATTTAACTCTGTCTAGGTCTAGTTTCTCATTGTCAACCCAATGTACAGATAATGTGTCTTTACGCCAATCAAAAGCACCACTCGGCTTATTTTCATTTAATTCAGATCTATACCCAGCAAACCATGTTGGATGACAGTTATGATTTAGACATTTAACCTGAAGCCGTCGATCTAAAAAGGCAATGGTGGGGTCATCTTCTAGAATATGGTACGCGGCGTAGTGTTCTATGTACCATTTAGTCTTGCCTGATGAATCGTAAAGGTCTTTAAGTTTAGTAAAGTAAGGAGATTGACGTTTTCCCATCATAATACTCGGGTTTAAAGATTCGGGCCAGATACCAAACATTTGCCAGTCAGGTGACACAACAGCATCATAACCAAAATAATATTCTGGTATTTGATTTGTCCAAAACACAGAATTATCGACGTAAATTCCTCCAAATTGTAAAAGAATATCTATAGGATGGAGAACCAAATCTCCAACCGAAAGTTGACGAGGCTCCACAATTGTCACTTCAGAAAAAGTTTGAAGTAAATTCCACCATCTACCATTAGGAACTTCAGTAACATGAATATATACACGATTCAATTTTGCAACAAAAATTGAACTTAACACACTTATAAATGAGGTGAAATCAAATTGATGATATGAATCACAAATATAATGAGCTATCTTTGGAAATGGATTGTTGAGATCATGATGTGGACGCAAATTGAGTTTATCATAAGCAATATATCTAGATGTTAATGCAAATTTGGAATTGGAGTACCATATATATTTGGGATACCACAGTTCATTCATGTTAATACACATAGTTTTCATACTATTTGTCTTTTCAAATTCTTTGATATCAACGCAATTTGACATTTTCATTTGATTGGCATATTCCTTGGCTAAAAGAAGTTCCAGTCCCTGTGAATTTTCAGGAACCTCAAAATTATTTGTATTTACAGACAGAATTCCATCCTGGTACTCCTCGGAGCCCAGACTAAGGACGTTACCCGTGAATTGATATTTTAGAAATGCTTGAGGGAAATTCACCATCATGACGTTGTCGGGTAGGTATACACCCCCATGTTTGGCAAGAATCTGTAAAATAAGAATAAAGCGGTCCGGACCTTTTACTGGACAGGATGACCTTTCAAGTTTGTTTAAAAGGACATTAGGTATCTTTCTCAGAGTGTCATTGAACCACGTAAAATATCCTTCTTCATCAACTATTGGTAAACTGACATAATGAAATAGTATTTTATGTGGTCTGATAACATTAAAAGCACTTTTAATAGCGAGATAATTCTTAAACTCAAACGCACGTTGTCCACACCACAGATAATGAACAAGGAAAGGTTTCTGTACTGCTTTTACTTCTGATCGGGCGGGTAACTCCAGTCTTTCCCTTGAACTCAATGAACGTTTGGATATTTTTTCTGTTTTCTCAGCTGTATCTGTTGGTGTCAGACTGAATTTGGTACTCGAATGAAATATGGAAAAATATGTCATATATATAAAGACTAACAGGAATGAAGCAAGACTCAACCATAGGAGATGATGTCGACGATGAAATTTGCAACAACGCATCATACTATTCTTATATCGTCCACATGGCAGCGAACCTGAAAAGACAACACAAATTTATAAAGATAAAAAATTATATAAATAATGTTTTGTAAATTAAGTTATGCAGTGTGCAGACGAGACGAGACTTCAGAATAAATTTATTAAATCCCTATATGGAATTTGTACCTTTCACCCATCACTATTTTGGAATTTGATTCTCGTGTTTGCATACCAACATTTTGATTGTTGTTCTTATCAATAGTCTATCAATTGTTGACTGTTTATTCTAAATTATTTTCTTTATTTATTTAACATAATGAATTGTCCGCATTTAAATATACATCAGAGTAATTCGACGCTGAATTAATTCGAACGATGTCTTCAGTGTCACGCATTTCATTTAGTGAGTTATCCAACAACTGACAAAAACATTGTCTAGGATGTGAAATAGTTAAATATGCCTCGACGCTTTTGATTGTTTGGCTTTCTATTCATCTATTGGAGAACTATAAAAAAAATATGGGTGTTTTTATCAGCTAGTTAAATCAGTGTTTTCGATCACAAAACGTGCCGGACGTTCACTTACGTTTTCTTTACATTTGACTTATACTATGAAATAAGTTGAATTGAACCCATCTTTCTTGTCACCGTACTGTGGACCGAGAAGTTCACACCGTGTCATCTTTATTATTGTAAGACTACCGTCATTAAAACATGGTCGTAGTGAAAGTTCAAAATAAACTTCACACTTACACCTATCTCTTTTTAAAGATTTAAAACTCAATATATACATAAACATTATACACCAACAATATATAATAATAAATATAAGAGGTAGATCTTTTCGTTTTTTTCTAGAATCCACGAATGATTGAACTGAAACCATTTGCCACTAATATACATGTTTATTTATCGTATTATATAAAAATATGACTGTGAGTGGTAGATGGGCCTTATAGGTCGACATGCGATTCAAATATCTATCTAATTCAGGGGTCCTTAATTTCGTTTTTTCATCAACATTTTTTTGTCATTTTTATAATTATTTTTTTTATGATTTCTGAAATCTGAAAATCGAGTGTCCGAAATCAGAGGCTTTTTTGTGGTTGGGGTGAGGGTGAGAGGTGGACCATTTTCAACCAAGGGTCCCCTCTACCATTTTCATAATGCTAATAGAAACGTCGACATTTTTGTAAAGCAGAACTCTACCCATCCCGATTTTCAGTCTTTGGTGTGTGTGCTCACATTTCAAAATAAGAACTATTCATATGAAAATAACATAACTTGACTGAGATATCATCATGACTATAATATCGGGTGTCCCAGAAAAAACGTCCCCAACTTTGACGCAAAATATCTCAGCTGCTGAAGAGCCGATCTCTTTCAAAATGCTCACAGATTTACTTCAACATGTCCCTGTCAGACCCTGAAAATATGAAAGTCATCGAACAAAAATTGTACATGTACTGCCACGAACAAAATAGCATGTCAAAAAATTCAATATCAGAGCAAATTACATATTTGAATTTGTGTTCATTGTGCCTTCACCACATCAACCACCAATATCAAGCATTTTCCATTCTGATAAACTTTCACGGATCTCATCTAAAGGTACCACTCGAGAAGCGACCATCCTGCATTCCAGTTTAATCAGTGTGCCCCTCTTAGTACACCTGTTTCTTAAGAGAATCCCAAATCATTACCATCACCAGTGGTACAAACTGACCAAACAGAAACTGAAAGGCAGGAAGGTTGCTTTATGGGAGAAAATACCTCAAGATGAGATCGGTGAGTGCATTTCAGGATGGAAAATGAATGATATTGGTGGTCAATGTAGTGAAAGCACAATAGACACAGGTCGAAATGTGTAGTTTGCTCTGATATTGAATTGTTTTTACATGTTATTGTGTTCGTGGCAGTTCTCATACAATTTTTATTTGATGACTTTCCCATTTCCAGGGTCTGACAAGGACATGTTGAAGTAAATCTGTGAGAATTTTGAAAGAGATCGGCTCATCAGCAGCTGAGATACTTAGCGTCAAAGTTGAGGACGTTTTTTATGAGACACCCGATATAATATGCAAATCGAGTTTGATCAAAATGGAATAAAAACCATTTCCTCCACATACCGCCAAATTTGACGCATCTCTACAAAGTCAAGGTGAATTACAAAACAATTCTTTCAACAATTCTTTTGCCAATTTTTAACTTGAACGAAATCTTATTAATATAAGCCTATAATAAACAAGTTTCGGAAAGATTGAACATTACTGAAGCCTCTTATCATGTCCACAAGTAATATGGAAAGAACAAATAGATGAAAAATCATTAATCATCATTGATAGTTGATTGCTTATATTAATTCATTTGCAGCAAAATATAAAATTTGCTTACCCCACTTCGTTGCTGAATTAAAAATTCTTTTACCGAAGGCTGTAATGTTGTGATCAGGTTTTCTGGTATCTGGTTGAGTAATTGTGGCTATATGGACGTCTACACCAGGGAAAAGACTCATGTTACACGGTTTAATTCAAAGAGGGGGTAGAAGTATATTCAATGCAGTATTATAACGGCCCAATCATCCGTCATACACATTTCTTTTATACTCTTTTGAAGTGGGTGTGGATCTACATGAATTCGGTGGATTGGTTCATTTTTACAACAGATTACATCTGAACTGAGGTGCTAATTTCGCGTGAAATGTTGAATACAATGGCAACTGATTTTGAATTGATTAGTATAATATAATTCTATAGTTTATTTGAAACTGAAGCTGAATATTATGACGTAATAAAATTATCATCGTTGCATAAATAAATTAATTATTGGAAAGCGAGTAGCAACAAATCTTTTATTCAACGAAAGTTAGTGACTTTGTCCAAGAATCCAGGATTAGTTTCAGTTTATTTCAGAATAAAAACCAAACCCATAATTCTATTTAGAAAAAAAGAAGTAAATTATATTTTATGTATATGTCAAGTATGGAAAACGCCATTCTGTAGTAAAAAAAAGACAAGGTAGAAGGCGCCCATTTCTAGAGAAAGAGGCATCCAGCCATAAGCAGTATTTTTTTTAAATTGTCGATTGGCGAGGTAATAAAATGGCCTGAAAGTAAGCAGGTTTTCTCTAATTTAATTTGAGAAATTAGCCTTCAAAAGTATTTTGAAAATTTTGTCATAACTATTCCACGCAAAAGGTAATTGTATTTTGGTAGGGTAAAAAATAAGCGATAAAATCAAAATCCATAAAAAACTAGAACCGTGATAACGGTACTGAGCAGTGCGCAATTTAAACATCCTTGAACGGTTGCATTTTAGTCCTGCATATAAATTAGGTCATGTGACAGAGCTGTTTATAGTTAAAAATCTCAATTTTCAATCGGCTATTAAACCGGAAGTAAACATCGGAAAACACAAAGTAAAACATCATTTGGTAGATTTTATCGAGGGCAATAGCTTTGGTTCAGATCAAAAGGTCATCAAACGTCAAGGTCACGAGTTTTGAGCTTTGAAAGTGTTTGCTATTGCTGAATTTCTTTAACCGGAAATAGACAAAACTTTTAATCGATATTAGGAAATCGGCTGTCACCATTTTGTTAGTAATATATTGAAGATGCCATAGACATCAACATTATGTAAATCGGATGATATCCTGATCACTTATATCGATTTAAAGAAAAGTTGGTCATTTCAAGATGGTGGTCTACTAGTTACTTCCGGGTCCAATTTTATCCTTTTTTTTCTATGAATGTTATGTCATTTTATATTTTCAAAAGAATGTGTCGACTCTCTTTAAAAATCCACAATTTAGGAACCACGTGTTTTTTCGCGCCAAAAAAGCCACGCAGTTACTTTAGAACAATGAACAAAATTTCCAAATTAAAAAAAAAAGCAAAATGATTAAAATATCTACTATTATATATCAAGAGGAGATAAAGCATAATAAGAAAAGACGATTTTTTGTGACGTACGTGAATTAGGTTCAAACTGACAATTTTCATTTGGCTATAAAACAAGAAGTAAATATTGGACAACAAAAATGAATTCACCATTGGATAGATCTCATTTCGGGCAATAACTGTTGTTCGGATCATAAGGTCAACAAATGGCAACTTCACAAGTTATGAGCTTTAAAAGTGTTCCAATAATTGCTGAATATCTTATACCGGAAATAGACAAACACCATAATCGAAATAAGCAATTCAGCTGCCCTCATTTTGTTGGCAATAGTTTGGAAATGCCATAAACATGTTCATTTCAAGATGGTGGCCAACGTGTTACTTCCGGTTACAATTTTGTCATATTTTTTTCTTTGTTAATATGTTCTTTCATATCTTCAAGAAATTGTTACCTATCTTATGAAATTCGTAATTCAGATCTAGTGTTATATATCACTGGAAAGAGGAGATAAAGCGTAATAAGAAAAGAAGATATTTTGTGACGTGACGTCGCGTGACAGGGCTGTTCAAAGTTCAAATTAACAATTTTTAAATGGCTATAAAACCGGAAGTAAATATTCGACAACAAAATGAATACACCGTTGGGTTGATCTCATCATGGGCAATAACTTTTGTTCAGGTCATAAGGTCACCCAAATCCAAGGTAACGTGTAATGAGCTTTGAAAATTTTTGTCATTTCTGAATATCTTTTACCGGAAAAAGGCAAACATCATAATCGAAATTAGCAAATTGGCTGTCATCAATTTGTTGGCCATAGATTGAAAATGCCCTAGACATCAATATTATACAAATTGGATGATACCCTGTTCACTTCTCTCGTTTTAAAGAAAACATGTTCATTTCAAGATGGTGGCCAGCGTGTTACTTCCGGTTACGATTTTATCATATTTTTTTTCTTTGTTAGTCATGTTCTTCCATATCTTAAGAAGAAATTGTTACCTATCTTATGAAATCCGTAATTAAGATAACACGTGTTTTTTCCCGCCAAAAAAAACGCAGAGTTACTATAGAACAAAGAACAAAATTCGAAAAAGCAATTTTGATCGAAATATCTAGTGTTATACATTTTTGGAAACAGGAGATAAAGCGTCAGAATAATAAAAGATAATTTGTGACGTACATGAATTAGGTCACGTGACAGAGCTGTTTAAAGTCAAAACTCGACATTTTCAAATGGCCATAAAACCGGAAGTAGACATCGGACAGCAAAAATGAATACATCAGTTGATAGATCTCATCAAGGGCAATGACTTTTGTTCAGGTCACAAGGTCACTCAAGGTCAAGGTCACACGATATGAGCCTTAAAAGTTTTGACTATTACTGAAATTTTTTTACCGGAAATAAAAAAACTGAATCGAAATTCAAAAATCGGCTTCTCATGTTTTGTTAGCAATCGACTGTAGATTCCATACACATCATTTTTATTCAAATCGGATGATTCCCTGATTCTGAATTTCGATTTAAAGTAAAATCAGTCAGTTCAAGATGGCGGCCGATATGAAACAGCTGGGTCAGATTTTATCATTTTATATTTAGTGAATAATACTAGCACATTGCAAAAAGATTTTTTAGAATATCTTCATTATTCCGGAAGTTGACATTTCAACTTTACAAGCGAATGACGTCAAAACCGGAAGTGATATAACATTTTTGAGAAGATCATTTTGTTTGTCATCAAAATGTCTATGCATATGTAAGTTTTCATATTAATCAAAATAAAATTGCAAAAGTTGAAAAAATTGTCAAAAAAATGCTTCAAAAAGTCAGCGACAAAGTTTTGAAAATGCATGTTTTTAAACCCCCAATTTGAAGACAATCGGTTAATAAAATAAACAAAAAAAATTCCATCAAAATCGGTTGAAAATCAGAGATGAAATTGGTAAAAACATTAAATTGGGCTTATTGGCCATACGTCATTTCCTGTTGGACGAAAATGCATCATTTTATATTCACCTAATACCGTGCAGTTAGGCATAGTAAAAAATTTTATGAGA
Organism: Lottia scabra; assembly: GCA_029955415.1. Lineage (NCBI taxonomy): Eukaryota > Metazoa > Mollusca > Gastropoda > Lottiidae > Lottia > Lottia scabra. The sequence goes on from JARJEI010000034.1 coordinate 1,739,086, forward strand.
TAATGGGTGGCATGCTCCCTTCATACCGAATTAGCGTGACCAGAAGTAGACAAAAAATAAAAAAACATACATTATGAAAACAAAGCAGTGCGTTCGCTAGAACGCACTGCAATTAGGCTTGTATATATATATTGACAATAGGTAACCACTTACAGCACGAAAATATAAAAAGTTACATAACGGAGACATCAACAAAATGGTGTGGTGTAAATATAATCTATAACAAAATAATGAGCTAAATATCGAAGGTCCTTATCTGATTTTTTAACGTTAACTTGCAGTTACACCCAATTTCGAGGAGTAATTAATATGGCTCGTGGTTTACAGGGATATGTCAAATATGACACTATCCGTTCAGAACCCGGATTATTTTTTAGGCTAAGCTAATCATTAATAGTGTTCACAATTCTCCCTCGAAACTGCAGCCTTCATATCTCAGTACCGTAATCATCAGTGTTCGCAAGTCAAAAATACGACTCGTATTTTAAATGAGACTATGCATTATATAGAAGATTATTAAAAACCATTTTTCTTGCTTCGCCTATTTGTAAAAACAAACTGGTTACATGTAAGCAAGTATTAATAAAACTACATCAAACACAAGAACATGATACTTTCAGTCCAATACATTTAAATAAATATTACATTAACAAAATCCTTCAAAAGAGAAACACATTAAATATTATATACATTCAACTAAATCAGTACAAATATCAATTTCAATGAACACAAATCTAATATTTAAAGGCCATTTTCTTTAGATATATTTACCCAATTAAATATTTAACAGTTGAATGAAATAAAAGTATATACTTGCAACTAAAGATACATGTGATAAAGCGTGAAATAAGCAGGGCAGGAATCATACCGTAATGATACGAGCATACAGATCACACATTATGTCAAGAATTGTAGCCTAGAGAATAGATAAAAGCTATGTTGTAATTCATGAGATGTCCAATGTTCTATTACTATGCATGATGATGTTATTTTCAATGTCAACTAAGACTTAGCATTAGCAATATGCAGTCAAAGTATCCTCCAAGAAAATCCGATATGTAACCCTTCAAGAAAGTCCAACGCATTACCGTCCAAGAATCAGTTACCATCAATAAAAGAGTCGATAATGTTATCATCAATGTCGATAATGTTATCATCAATGAAAGAGTCGATAATGTTACCAACAAAGAAAGAGTCGATAATGTTATCATCAATGAAAGAGTAGATAATGTTATCATCAATGAAAGAGTTGATAATGTTACCGTCAATGAAAGAGTAGATATTGTTATCATCAATGAAAGAGTTGATATTGTTATCATCAATGAAAGAGTTGATATTGTTATCATCAATGAAAGAGTCGATATTGTTATCATCAATGAAAGAGCCGATAATGTTACCGTCAATGAAAGAGTAGATAATGTAATCATCAATGAAAGACTCGATAAAGTTATCATCAATGAAAGAGTCGATAATGTTATTATCAATGAAAGAGTTGATAATGTTATCATCAATGAAAGAGTCGATAATGTTACCATCAATAAAAGAGTCGATAATGTTATCATCAATGTCGATAATGTTATCATCAATGAAAGAGTCGATAATGTTACCATCAATGAAAGAGTCGATAATGTTATCATCAATGAAAGAGTCGATAATGTTACCATCAATAAAAGAGTCGATAATGTTATCATCAATGTCGATAATGTTATCATCAATGAAAGAGTCGATAATGTTACCATCAATGAAAGAGTCGATAATGTTATCATCAGTGAAAGAGTTGATATTGTTATCATCAATGAAAGAGTCGAGAATATTATCATCAATGAAAGAGTCGAGAATATTATCATCAATGAAAGAGTTGATAATGTTATTATCAATGAAAGAGACGACAATGTTACCATCAATGAAAGAGTCGATAATGTTACCATCAATAAAAGAGTCGATAATGTTACCATCAATGAAAGAGTCGATAGTGTTATCACCAATGAAAGAGTCGATAATGTTATCATCAATAAAAGAGTTGATAATGTTATCATCAATGTCGATAATGTTATCATCAATGAAAGAGTCGATAATGTTACCATCAATGAAAGAGTCGATAATGTTATCATCAATGTCGATAATGTTATCATCAATGAAAGAGTCGATAATGTTACCATCAATGAAAGAGTCGATAATGTTATCATCAGTGAAAGAGTTGATATTGTTATCATCAATGAAAGACTCGATAATGTTATCATCAATGAAAGAGTCGATAATGTTACCATCAATAAAAGAGTCGATAATGTTATCATCAATGTCGATAATGTTATCATCAATGAAAGAGTCGATAATGTTACCATCAATGAAAGAGTCGATAATGTTACCATCAATGAAAGACTCGATAATGTTATCATCAATGAAAGAGTTGATAATGCTACCACCAATAAAAGAGTCGATAATGTTATCATCAATGAAAGAGTCGATAATATTACCATCAATGAAAGAGTCGATAATATTACCATCAATGAAAGAGTCGATATTGTTATCATCAATGAAAGAGTCGATAATATCAATGAAAGAGACGACAATGTTATCATCAATGAAAGAGTCGATATTGTTATCATCAATGAAAGAGTCGATATTGTTATCATCAATGAAAGAGTCGATATTGTTATCATCAATGAAAGAGTCGATAATGTTATCATCAATGACAGAGTCGATAATGTTACCATCAATGAAAGAGTCCATAATGTTTCTATCAATGAAAGAGTCGATATTGTTATTATCAATGAAAGAGTCGATAATGTTACCATCAATGAAAGAGTCGATAATGTTACCATCAATGAAAGAGTCGATAATGTTATCATTATTGAAAGAGTCGATATTGTTATCATCAATGAAAGAGTCGATAATGTTATCATTAATGAAAGAGTCAATAATGTTACCATCAATGAAAGAGTCGATAATGTTATCATTATTGAAAGAGTCGATATTGTTATCATCAATGAAAGAGTCGATAATGTTATCATTAATGAAAGAGTCAATATTGTTATCATCAATGAAAGAGCCGATAATGTTATCATCAATGAAAGAGTCAATATTGTTACCATCAATGAAAGAGTCGATAATGTTATCATCAATGAAAGAGTCAATATTGTTACCATCAATGAAAGAGTCAATATTGTTACCATCAATGAAAGAGCCGATAATGTTATCATCAATGAAAGAGTCGATAATGTTATCATCAATGAAAGAGTAGATAATATCAATGAAAGAGTCGATAATGTTACCATCAATGAAAGAGTCGATAATGTGATCATCAATGAAAGAGTCGATAATGTTACCATCAATGAAAGAGTAGATAATGTTATCATCAATGAAAGAGTCGATAATGTTATCATCAATGAAAGAGTCGATAATATTACCATCAATGAAAGAGTCGATAATATTACCATCGTCCACCGTCAAACATGTTACCACCCAAGATACCGCCAAACAAGTAACCACCCAAGAAACCGTCAAAGATGTTAACACTCAGGAGATTATCAAACATTTTACCACCAATGATACCGTCAGACATGTTACCAGAAAAGATACCGCCAAATAAGTAACCACCCAAGATACAGTCAAAGATGTTAACACTCAAGAGACCATCAAACATTTTACTACCCAAGATACTGTGAAACATGTTACCAACCAAGATACCATCAAACATATTACCAACCAAGAAACAGTCAAACAGGTTACCACCCAAGATACCATCAAACATGTTACCACCAAGATACTATCAACCATGTTACCACTCAAGAGACCGTCAAACATTTACCACCAATGATACCGTCAGACATGTAACTACCAAAGATATCGTCAACCATGTTACCACCCAAGATACCATCAATCATGTTACCACCCAAGATACCGTCAAATATGTTACCACCCAAGATACCATCATTCAATCATGTTACCACCCAAGATACCGTCAATAATGTTACCACTTAAGATACCGTCAACAATGTTACCACCCAAGGTACCGTCAAATATGTTACCACCAAGATAAAACCAAACATGTATTTGCAAAATATGTGATGAATCTCAATTTATTCGGCACTTAATTTGATTTCTGGGAAAAACCGAGTCACTTTACTCAGCTACAAGGCATTTACCAACCAGACTCAAAATTTTCGTTTAGAAATTTGACGATCTAATTGAAAATTACAACATAGGATTCGAACATTGACTGACCTACATTTGATTGATTTAAGAACGATTTTTTTTTATTACCAGTTGCTTCCCTTGAACTATTACTTTTTGCTGATTTTTTAACACCGCCATTCAGTTCAATTCAGATAATTCCCTTCAAACTTTAATTTACTTTTTGCCAACTTCATTTGAATTCATAATGCTAAGTTTGATAATTTTCTATTTTGTGAACAAATTGGGCAGCTTAACTGTTTTATGGATTTTGAATTTTGTTTAAAGGTCGTCAGTGTCATAAAAAAAGTCGATGTTGTCATTTAAAACACATAGCGATGTTAAAAACAGTAGGCTCTATAATAGGGTGAGTTATGCAAAAAAAAACAGTCGATGTTGCCATACAAGAAACATTCGAATATTAAAAATCGGTGGTGATCAAAGACACGGTAGAGCTATCGAACAAGACAGAAGCGCAGATCATTTTACAACCAAAAACCATTCTTGATCGTATTGCACTGACCTACTTTTTACATTTAACGAAATTTTGACAGAGTTATCTCCCGTAAAAATGAATTTCATATTCCCATGAAAGTTGAACTTTACAAATTTACTGAGTGACGTAATGTCATTGAACAGCAGTAGGCTATGGGGCAATAGTAATTACTCATTTATTGAAATGAAAAATTACCTATATGAATTACATGAAACGTTTTGCAGTTACTGGGTTTTATTATTCGATTAGCCTATTATATTAAACATTCTATGTTACCATCCAAAATACATGATACCATTCAAGAAAGTCCAACGGGTTATCCAAGAAACAGCTAGTCATTGTTACCACCAATGAAACCTCGACAATGTTGCCATGAATGAATGAAACCGTCAAACATGTTACCAGTTATACGTATACGTATTCTACATCTTGTGACGTGAACGAGCGTTTTTTAAACAAAAACTACCTATTAAAATATATAGTATAAAACATATGAGTAACTCAGGACCGAGTTTCACCGCTATGTCATTTGACCCTACCAAATTCTACGAATTCTATAATTACCAAACCAACACAGTACCATACAATTGAATCAATCCAACTACGACTACCAACAACTACCTTTAGTTTGCGATATCAGCATCCGCTGGAAGCGAAACAATTGTCATAGTTCATGGTAGATTAGAACCACTTTCATTAACTCCCTGAAACAATTGTATTGGAATTTGAATTATATATTTTTCTTTCCAGAAGTAATAATATATCATTGAATTTTTATTAGTAAAAATATATTTTATCTCAAAACTTTATGATGAAATCAATAGTATCTACATGTGACCTAGGCCAGTGCTTCTATAGGAGAATACCTTCTATAACACCTATAACCAACCAAGTTGTGTGACTAATGGCTGATTGTTAACCCCTGCACAGATGTACTAAATTTCTTGCTCTATTTCACCCAGTGTTCTCGCGTAAAGATATATTGGTCTGATGGTCCAAAAATCATTGGATAAGTTGAATTTTACAAGAAAAATTGGATAATTGGACAAGACGAAATAAAAAAGTACATACACACATTCTCGGCCACAGATAATGCAGTCGAATTAAAATCAGACCCAAATTTTGTTGATTTTAATTAGACTGCAGATTATGGTGTGACTTAAAAAAAAATCGGTGGAGAACGTGGACTATTCAAATTTCTCTTTGTACTCCTTGAAACATTTTCAAATTGAAAAGATTTTTTTATTAATTTTTTCACTTATATAATACAAAATATTGTAAGTGGCACGTTTAGGTTCAAATGGTAGATTATATCATATTTCAAATAATTTTAAGGTGTGGGTTTGTCCCTCACTTTCAACAGTAAGGTGTATGTATACAAATTATAGTTTGAAGATTATGGTTCTCTTTTTGACTGGCACATGTCATAAATGCAATTACATACTCCTGTTAAAACAGCTTTATGTTTACTAAAGTGATGAGACTCTTCAATTTTCTCTGGTATATCTTGACAATTTCTTCTGTAAATCATTTGAATCTGTTGAAACGCCTGTTCAGTGCCGTAATACAAGCAACACTGCAACAGCAATGAGTTAATGGTTAATTTGTACTATGACAGAAGCCTTTTTTTATATTGCTAGTTTTTATCTGCGGATGTCCGAACTTTTAAAGCCAATAAATGCTTATTTCTAAAAAAAATACTTTTCACTCCTCTTCCTCATAACAGATTCTTAATATTACACGTTATCTGGTGATAGCCCAGAAATTTCCATGTAATTATTTTTAAATAACTGCATTGTATTACATTTAATGCATATTCGAATGTTGCGTTATCAATATTGGCATTTGGTACCATGAACTAACACACAATATCAAGTTGTATGGTACTCTTGTCGTTTCCAAGCCAAACCGTTTAGTAATCGTTCTAATGTTTTTGGGAGGTGTATCATTGCAGACATTTTACTTCGAGATATTTCCCCTTTAACATTTCTTTATAATTAAAATACATGTAGAGTACAATTATAATATTTAATACTCAGTATCTAATGTGTTTATAATTAGTCCGTGTTGATAACCTGAGACAATATCTATATACATATTGATATCTCTATTATACCCAGATGAAATAGCCTAAAATATATTATTGCCTTTGTGTTTCGCAATGGAAAAAGAAGGTACGTCCAGTTAGTGATATCTCTGTTATTGTAAGAGTTGATGTTTTTAAGATACATCATAGGATACTAAATGCATTCATGCACCCACTATAATTATAATAGTTAAGTGAGCACATACAACAAACTTAGACATAAGACAATTCTCGACAGTTAGCTTAGAGCCTGGGTTTTCAACTGGTTTTCTGAAGTGTCCCCGATTACATACATGAAAATGACCATGTCCCATAAATTTTCCACGGGAGTCATCGAAAACATGCAATTTTGCAGCATGATAAAGTCACAGAATTGTGCTGTTAAATATGTTGCTGGCAGTTAACATTGCATACATATCTACAAGAAAATACACAATATTACAATTTTCTTTAGACCTTTAGCTCAGTTTGTGTCCCAGGAAAATGTCCAAATGTTCCTAGTCTGGGACATGTCCCCCAAGTTGAAAACTCAGGCCTTAGAACATAGATATGTTACAGAGCGCTAATGGAACTTTCACGGAGAACTTTTGAAGCTGTACCAAAACGCACCCAGACATTCAGATGGCACCCACGGCAACGTCATTGTAAGGAAATATACATTGTACAATGTGCATACACGCTATAATACAGGTTTAATATTAATCTAATGGTAGAGACGACATTCAATTTTCGTCACTTTCACACGACTATACTATCAACTTATGTTATAATTTTTTTTTTGATATTGTCGATGTTTTATCGGTGAAGAAAGTGCCCGGCACATTTTAATAACAGCTTGTTTATATTTCAAAAAGACATTATTGACGTTATTAGAGGATTGCAAAGTAAAAATCGAAGATAAATATTATTCAACATGCATTTGGGTAACCGAATCACACCTCTTAGATAAGAACTTTTCTTTATAAAAACACTTCATAGGCAAAAAACAACATACACATTTTATGTTCAGCGTCAATAGGCAAATGGCGGTCAAATTAAAAAATATACTGATCGTGCTTGATAGAAGCTCAGATTGATCTTGTGATTGGTATAATCTGACAGTAACACGGCGTTTCGTTTATACAAGATCCGATAAGCCCCATCAACAAAGTCGACATAGGAATGCAATTGGAAACCTAGAATAAAAAACCTTTTCAATATTTCAAAGCCCATTATCAATAATGGGTCCAAGGAAAGGACCAGCAGGCAGAAAGGAAAGGCATGGGAACCTAAGTTGTTATCCTTGTAAAATCTAGAATGTTTCATTCTTTCTTTCAAACAGATTAAGACACTCGACACTCGGGTTGTTGAACACTATTATTCCAAACAGGTTTTCTTACCCCTCTCTTATTGAAATTGGGGATTCTCTAATGTCTAAAACGCTTCTTATTGGCTTGTATTAATGGGTGTATTTTTGTGTACCTCAGAACTGTCATTTGTTCTGTTTAAAATGAAAATGGTACAACAAAAAGCTGTTAGAGTCACCGACAGCCTATGAATGTAGTGTTTTACAATACTCTGTCCTAGCAGTTTTATTGACTCCAGACCACATTTGTTTGAAATTATCTCCCGTTAGTCACGTAAACTGGCGAAATGTAGATCTAAATATGCCCAGCTTTTGGATACACCTACATAAAGTGCGCATATTTTCGTCAGCCTGTCATTTGAAAATTGCCCCTAAATCCATTTATTGTGGCCTATAGAAGACACTATTTTTGAGAGATTTTGAAGGAACTGTCTAATGTAATTGTTTATCATCATCTGAGAATGCATATTTGTTGTGAGTATTTGCCTTTGACTTTGTTCTGCAAAACGTTTTCGATTTTTAGGAAAAATTGGGCACAACTTTTGGATTAGTTTATTTTCAATAAAGGATAAAACTTATCGAAAAATAAACAAATTCTTACTCTTCAAAGGCAGGTTTGACTGCTGTTCAATATATATATATATATATATAACAATGTCCAAATAATATCCAAGTTTCGCATCCCAACATTGCTTTGGACCATTGGAACTCTAGAAACGTGTTCGTTTATTTAAACGGGTGAAAATGGATTTTAAAGGTTAGAAAAAAACTTGAATTATAATGGTATCTAGTAGTGTGGATGGGAAAAGTTATAGAAATTACAATAGACTTATGATTAAGATAGAGAAATTTGTTACATAAGGAGCAGTGACTTTAATTAAGCCCAATCTCATTCACATCCCTCTGGCTTGCAAATTCATTTAGGTAAACGTTCATACTTTCTGTTTATTATGAAAGGAACGTTGGCATTTTAATGAGAAATTGTGAAATTTATATATTCGTTGCCATGGATTCGGTATATACAACTCAGCGTGGGCTGCCACTTACAAAATTCACGATATTCTGTTCCTACAGTCTTTTTGAAAAAAGTAAAATAGCATTTCGAAATGATGGTGGGAAGAAAAAATGGTTCTGCACATAATTTAGGCAAATGCATAGGGTTATTCCACAGTAATATTTCAATGTAGATAATACCAGAGAGATAATACAGGTCTGTGGCCAGGCATTTCCAGGGGGTGGGGGTATTATACAATGATTTTTTGTTTTCCCGACAACCCACCCCTACCCCCACTCCCTGGCTATATACGGGTGTGTATTAGGCCTATGGCTTTTATCGCATTCCAATCAATCTCTATTTCTATGTATCTTTATTCTAGTGAGATTGCTCACCTATCATTTTTTTTAATGTAGTATTGGCATTGTTTAATTATATATCTTTATCCAGCCATTGATATTATGATATTAGGAAAAGCCAACCACTTTTCTACCCACCCACCTGTTTTAAAATGTATACAGCTCCATCTACAGTGTGTCGTCACGTGACTACAGAGGGAATGGTGTCAGTCGATTATTGTTAGTGTTGTTAGTGTAATATATTTATTCAATGGTGTCTATGAAACGTGTATTTTAAACAGTTAAAATGCCTTTATTTGGGAAAAAACACGATTCTGATAAAAAGAACAATAAAGAAGGAAGTATTCGAGCCAAGTATGAATTTAAAGAAACGTTAGGAACGTGAGTACGATTATTTTTCACGTCATGTCATTTTCAGAATGTCTTGTTCTGTTTTATCATGCATGTCGGAATCAGAAATACCGTATATAAAATCGAACATGATCATATCGTGAGAGATTGTTTATATGATATTTACTGACTTGTTTAGTGTTTCGTATATAACTGCATCTCTAAAATTATATGGTAGTACTAGCCTATTATGCGAAATATATAAATTAAGCCGTTGGTATTTGTCACGTCAATTATGGCACTGGATTTTGAGGAATTTTCATAAAAATCATAGCCACTTAGTAGTTACATATTTATTTTAGACATTACTTGCATTTGAGTAAAAAAAAAAAACTTTCAATGGTTAGAAAGGTATATAAACAAAAGTTTTCTAGTCTAGTATTTATTCGGTTTGAATAGATATCTTCTAAAATATCTAATAAATGTTAAATGTTCTCGAAATTGGAAGTTTCAATTGAAAGATAATGGCTGACATTAAAATATTGAATCTGTTTCGTAATGATGTAATTTCTCAATATTATGTTTACTCGATGAGCTCAATAGTTATTCATTAGAGTTGTTTACATTTAACTGGATGACCTACTTTAAAAATATATGTTAGCTGAGTTACTTCCCTTGAGATTTGTAATATGTTTAACGCACTGGACAGCATAGTGGCGTAGTCCGAGATCTTGACAGTGTTTATATGCATCTTCCATTTCTTTGCAACCTTTTTCATCCACTTCTTATGCCATTCACCTCTAGCAAATTATTTAAATCGTAGACATGCTAGTTTGGCATTGGTTCAAACATATATAAAGTAAACCCAGAGGTTGTAGATCTAAACATTAAGCTAAGGAACTTAGAAAACAAAAAAAATTGTAAAAATGAGGATTAATTTTCCTGCATATGAGACCTAACTCGGAATGATTCTCATTTGCAGCGCTCATTTTGTTTTTAGAATAAAGGTGGATGTCCTTGTGTCTGAGGAATTTACGACCCGCATGTAAGATTGGACAAGATTCACCCCCTATTTCGTTTCCTTTGAACCCTAGGGGTTCGTATGGATTCTATTCCTGATACTCTTTCTAGCAATGATGGCTGATGTATTGAAAAGATACACAAACAAAGATTGCTGTACTTCAAATGAAAAATATACACCAAATTTTGTTTGTTAAACTGTCAAATAAAGAGAAATTATATATCAGGTTGTGGTAAATAGCCCTAACCTATAAATTGTGCAACAAAGTATCAGTTTGTACAATAAGGCAGAAATGTTACACATTTTTTTATTTTTATACCAGTAATTAGAATATCATATTTAAACTGTGAAATTATGGTGATTTCACATCAATACACTTTATATCATATATTTATTTCATCTGATAAGTTGCTTTGAAAACAGAAACATGAATTATAGAATTAAAAGTTTGAAATTTCTAAAAAAAATGATAGATTTTTTCTTCATATTTTTTTTTCAACATGCAGGCTCATATTCTCCTAAAGACAAAATATTTGAGAATTTGTGTTTTGAATGATTATCCATGTATTTTTATTGCCTCTAAACCAATCATCAAATTTCTTATTGATCAAAGTTATTTGATAAACTTCATTGAAAAAGTCCTTAATTGGTTTCTTTCCAAATATTATTACATCTACATGCTGTCAGCTGATGTTCAGTACTTATTGAGGTAGAAATCAATAGAGGCCATATAAACAATATTTAATTTAATGCCAAGATTGTTTTAAGGCAGTACACTTTGTTATGAATTATCTGATATGAATATAAAACAATAATCTTTCCTAAGATACTTGTAAAAAGACCAGAACAAGTTTGTCCCTTCTTTCTTTCTTTCATAAGATAAGTTTAAATCACTTGATTACACCATCACTTGATTACGCCAGTCTTGATATGAGAAGACAGTTTTCAGTGGCTTTCATCATCCATATTCTTATTCAGATTGATTGCAGCCTACGGTTTGAGCATCCTTCTTTTCTGAAAACTAGATGTTATAGAAATGTGACAGCTTTGATGAGAAACTTTGTTTTCAGTATTCAATCAGTTGTGCTCATTTCATCAAACCCAGATTCAAAACAAAATCATTCTATGTTTCATGAGAATCCAACTGAAATGTTTTGCCTCATTAATTTACTGATATATCTCTGTAGGCTATTCATTCCATTTTGAGTCAAATATTGGATTTATTTAGAATAAATGATAGGGACTACTTATAGTAACATTTATATTATAAAGTTCAAGCACAAACAACTGATTGATGTTAGATTGTACCCTGAAATAGAAAAGGCATGAAAAGGGTAGATTTTACTGATAAAAGTAGAAGGTTAAAGTAACATACAATCCACCAGTATTTTCAAATATATGACAATTTTTATTCATCTTTAGGTAGATTTTATTTTGTTTTCAATATATTCCAACATTTTTTAGAAGATCTATGTTTTCATTTGAGAGACCTTAAATCTCCCATGGTTGCTCATAGCTAAAGAGGACTATGTTGGGAACATAATAGTAGTTTTCTGTGGCCTGATTGATAAAACTTGCTCTAAGTTGCCCTAAATTTCTCTCATGGTTGGGATATATATCAGAGTACAAGATGTCAACATGAGAGGAAACACTTTGAAGATTCTCAAATGATTCTACATCTTAAAATATCCATTTCAATATGTCTGTTAGCTGAGAAAATAATCAATAATTATAATGCAACTTGTCCCAGTCTTAAAAGTTATTAAAATTTATTGAATTGTGCTTGTCATATGTCTATGATCTATATGAATGACAATGTGTCGTGCAAATGCTTCCTGTTATTTGTAGCTGATCATGTGATGCATCTAATACTGAAGATTGTTTCTTTTCTGAGTTGTAGTTTTTCAGATCTAGCTCATAAATTCAGATTTATTCAAACATATGTGATGTATTTGTTAGCAATCCATTTAGCCCTTTTAACAAACAAACAAACAATGTAATAAAAAAATACATCAGTGGAATATTTTCCAGTAACAAAATACTTTCTGGTTTGATGGTGTGTGTCATAATCTATGATTTGTACTGTTCTGTTTCATGTGCTGGTATTGGGATGAATATTTCATTAAAATCAGGCAGTGTTAAGAAAAAACCTATAACTTATTAACTGTCTTTGTTGTTTGGTTTACTCCTGGGAAATAAAACATATTTCAGAGTTCTGACCTTTTCTAGATTTCCTAGTATTACCAATTCTAGGTAGTTTTGAATGTGCTAATTAGATTATCATTATTCAGGATATGAATTATAACTCAGAGATGCTGGTTGAATTTGTATGTTTGTTTTGACCTGACACCTTAGATGACTGAAATACAGACACTATGCCTATATATGTACATGCATAGAAAGCAGATAAAAGTGTTTTTTCACATATTTCTAAGAAAAGGGTAAAAAAAGCAGTTTTTAACACATTTTCTCCCTGTTGATAAGGTGTTTAGTGACGTCATATTCTTATTCATTCTTTGAAGGTGAATTTTATCAATAAATGACAAAATTTGCGTTGTGTACCTCAATTTGCGTACGTCAGTTTTCAAATAAGGGATGTTAATCATTAATCTTAAGATCCAGTGATTGTATTATTAAGTATTGTTATAAACATGTGCAGGTCAACAGATATATATCAGTGGTCTTAAAGCTCACCATTGTGGTCAGTGACCTGTCAACATTTTCTACTATCTTACATATTGATTGCTATATAATTACTGTTTGTACATGTATCCCTTGAAATTAATCGGTATTCACTGTCTAGTATCTACATGAAATAGATTTCAGACCAAATAAGCCAGACATGTTATGTTTCAGTTGGGAAACTAGGTTAAACTTACATTCATGTTATTAGAATAAGTGGAATTATTCTTGGTGACAGATATCATTCATTAGGATAGCATTCTAGACTTTTCTAACACGTACCTGAATCATATATTTTTCTTGGTCTGGAAGTCTTTACAATCATTCTTGTCAAAGAAAGTCTAATCCTTGTATTACCTTCAGGGAGGGAGAGTAACGGACCAGTAAACCAATCTTAAAAAATCTTCAAAAGAAACTTGATAAGAGAAGATTAAAGATGTTTTACAAGATAAAGATTGACATTTAGGCTTAATAGCAGTTACTTTAAAAACTTGTGTTATAAAGCCGAAATATTTGCTTTCAGATAGATGTTTTCGGTCTAATTGTAGAATCGAAATTGGTTTTTAGTATCATTTTGACTTGAATGCATAATCTTAAATTTTGTTTTATTTTGACAATGTTTGCTCAAATATTTGAACTCATGGTGCCTGATTAACCACTATTAGGTTATAGCCATTTAGAATTTGCCTTTTTCTGTGTCAATATGATGACAAGATGATTGATTAGCCCTTGGAGTAATGTACATAGCTTCAAACAATTCCACTATTCTCCAATATAGAATAATATTTACATGAAGCTGTTCAACAATGTATTTAATACAACTCAATGTGAAGTTCCGATAGGATCTGCAAAAATCATATTTCATCGAGATAAGTCCACTGATACAAATTCGTACAAGCCATTCTGTCAATTGAAATCTCATCCAAAGCATGTCAAAGTTGAGAGCAACAGTTGTTTAGTAATAGACTCATCTCCATAGACAAATTCTAGCATTATATAGATTCTTCCTTCCTCGACTCAGTGGTTCAATTATTTAGACAATTGATCTCAAAAGGGAGAGACCAAGGTTAGATCCCTGTGCAAGTTGAGATAATAAATTCAGTCAGTGATGTAGGTCAAAGGGGCTGACATAGTGTCCAGTTGTTTTGATGAGATTTCATTTCATCTGCTGAAGTGCAATGCAAGATATGTCTTCATCTATTCAAGTAAGCTTATGATACTCTAACAAAAAAACCCCTAAATAATATAAGATAATATTATCCACCATATTCTACTTGGGATAAAGAGAAGATCGTTAGATAGATACTATGTAACCTAAGGGTTGTTCAACTTGAAATCTTTCAGCATGGATAAGCTGTCACCTTGAAGAAACAGAAACCTTTATTAGTTTGCCCTCTAGATTTGATCTACATCTCAATATTCTCATACCATTACAATACATTAAAGATTATATTTCCCCTGTCATTGTTCCTCTTAATCTCTACAGGCTGTGAGTTGACCTTGTATACAGTTATTTACACTTGACTGTTTCTTTTCATTACCTGTATTTTTCACCTTTTGTGTATGTAACATTATGTGAACATTTGATTGATATTGAGTAGGCTGATGCAATCAACTAAAATCATTAATGTTGCATGAAGCAGCTTTTTAGATGACACAATTCTCATTATTAGTAAGATTAATAGATTATGCAATAACATTTATTTCCTGCCATTGACGTACCTATAATAGTAGGAGGAGACAAAAATAACATAGTCACTGGAATAAACCGTTATCTTGTCATCTTACAAACTATTTTCACCATCAAAGAGATATAACCCACTTGTTATGTGAAATTACAATGTAAAATGTGGAAATATTTAAAATTTGAGAGTATAACTAAATCAAAAGTTACATATAGAATATATTATATGAGACATTTTAGACTTAATGTATGACATTCATCAAAAACTGCAAAGATGTTGTTTTATTAATGAATTAGCGTCACATCTTATTAATTGTCAGCTCTGGAAACACCAAATGTAAGCAGACAGATATCCTTATAAGGTCCTCAGTAACTCTGAACTGAGGGCCTAGTTATATGTGACAGGCTGGCTCGGTTACCCGGGTTGAAAGTTTGGAATCGTTACATGAATGCGGGCTAAGGCTCAAAGAGTTTTAGTTTTGGTTCCTGGGAGCCATGTTGATTAGTAAGAGTATGTTGTACACATGCGCTGTGGCTCAGTAGTACGGGCTAACCCATCAAATAGTGTTTATGCGAATAGCGGGCTTCCCGATCTAGAAACAGGGGAGCCTGGCTACCCAGACTGGCCCGCTTTCCATATCAATACATAAATCAGTAGAAATTGACTACCAGGCTGGCTCGTTACTTATCACTAGGCCCTAAGCTGTTTTGAGGCTTGATTAACCCCATTCGACCATTGAAAGACTCACAAATAATCACTTTGTACTTACTCTTGAATATTATGTAGATTAAGTAATTCTGTATACTTACACATAAAGATAAAAGACTTGTATTGGGACATGATGTTGCGCAATACTCAAGAGTGAAATAATGATGTTTAGAATTGTCATGAGGTGGTTGTCATCAATGTTAACAAAAACAAAAATTCACCGAAATAGCGCAAAGAATTGAACTTTGATATTTCTAAAGTTTCTTACAAACCAAGAAATGTTTGAATTTTGAAAGACAAAAATAAGAGTTTCTTGATGTACGATCAAAGGATTTTTACTTGCTATTATTCTGAACCTTAAGGGAGACTTGATGTTAAAAGATTCTAACAGCATCTGGAGGGAGCAATTGATCATTTATACCTGGACCCGCTGACATCAGTTGTTCATTACCAAAGATTTGAACTTGTCATTTATCCTAAGATGTGGAAATTTGTGTCAAACAAGTGGATCAAAGTACGAGGTTTTCTGAATAGCAGCTAATGTCATTGACTGTAGTGCGATGCAATAATTTACCCACCCAATCTAGGTCAACCTTTAGATTTGAGCTTGTAATGTCTGAAAACTACTTTCAATTTTTGACTGTCTTGGAATACTAAACATTTATATAAAACTATAAGACCGACAAGTTAAGTCATTCTTGGTTTCCTGTCTCTCAAATTCACTATATCAGAGACAGGATGTTCCGGTCTTGTTTACAACCACCATTATGATTTATCTTTCTATCTTTAACAATTTTTTTTATGTATTTTATATGATTCATTATAGTAGAATACATTGAGAGTTTTTTCCACAGACATTTCAACATACCTTTTAATATAAACTATGGTAGGTTTACAATGATATTAAACAGACTAGGTAGCCATGTAAACCATTTCACAATACCTTGATAGAGAAAAAAATCACCCACTCATTCTGTCAGCTAGAGATTTGCAATAGAGATGGACTATAGAAGAAACATTCACCTTCATGTTCGATACTGACATTGTTATCTAGAAAACATATTAAAAAAAAGTATGGAAAATAATTATGTAGCTGACATTGTCATTTCATATGGTGTACTCTTAAACCCATTGTGTAATTGATTTATAAGCTAATTTTAAAAAATGAAAATGGTGTAAAAAAAATAAAATTATGCGATTTTTTCAAATAAGTTTTGTTCCATTTTGGGAGTCACAGTTTAACAAGTAATATTACTTCTATGGTTATTGCAAAATCGCTAAAACTTATGTGTTTGATGGCATCACCAATACCAAAAGATGCCTACATAAAGCAATAAATGTTATATCATTAAACACTAAATAGTTCAAGTGGAATTGTAGGAACCTTTGGAAATTGCATTGATCCAAATTCATCTACCAGTGTTGCTGATACACAAAATATAGAAAACTTCTTTACAATTCTTTTTTTTTTTGTAGGAGCCTGGAATATGTGGGTAATATGTAATAGCTACGAAGCTTTCATATAATTGTGCATGAAATATTTTAAAACCTTTTCAGTTGAAAATGACCAAAATCTTTGGATTTTTTTTTTTCTGTTGAAAGATAGCTGACTTATATGTCAACAAGTCTGTAGCCCACTTGAAAGAATATTGACATCAAAGGTTAAAGTACACCATTGTATGTGTATAATGTGCTATCTACTGTATAATGTACATTGAGGGGAATTGTCTGATATTCTGAACTCAAGTATTGATAATGGAAATCGAGAGAATTCTCACATGACCTGTCCTTGGATGAATTGAACTTCTATTGAATTGTAAAATGTAGTTAGCAGTGAAATTATCAACTTAGAAATCAATACTCTAACTGTAGCTCAACATGTTTTCTTTGTTTTTAACAACACCGATATGTAGGCTACATGTATTCTATAATGTCATTTTCAAGTATTTTCTTCTTTCCTTTCACTCAATACGAATCTGTATAATTAAATCTAAAAACAAAAAGAACGGTTCAAACTTCCACTCACCAAAATTCTACAAAATACTGTTATAAATGTAGAACATGAACATTATTAATTGAATTGATAAACACACTTACAAAGTTGGCATGCCTTGTCTGACTAGCAACACACTTACTCCAATGTACTTATTTGAGTTACAATTCAATTCATATTGGTCTTAAATTCAATGAATGTCTTTATATTTATTAGGTTTTATTTGCATGAATGGGTTGAGGATGGTTACGTCTTTCATTTGTAGAATTTAGATCCATTTCTATATTCAGAGCGTTTTTTTTTACTGAATGCTTTTTTATGGTCTACCATTTTAAACCTTTACAGATGATGTTGTAATAGTGATTTTGAAATAGTCCTTCCCAAAAATAATAGGAAGAATCTTGCAAGTGCATACACCAAAACAATCATCAGTAACCCATTTCACATGTACATAGTCTCTCAAATAACATTGATTGTTTTTTTTTTCAGGGGTGCATTTTCAGAAGTCGTTCTAGCAGAAGAGAAGTTAAACCGTGGTAAATATGTGGCTGTTAAATGTATAGATAGACAAGGATTACGAGGCAAAGAAGAATCACTAGACAATGAAATCAAAGTTCTTAAAAGGTACGAACTTTGACATTTTGTTTCTCTTGTTAATCATCATTCACAATTTTATGCAGAATGAATTTTTGTATCAGAATTGTTTCGGCAATACTTCAAGCAATGGGGGGTTTGGGCTTTTTTTTTATTAGCATACATATGGTTAGAAGGATAAGATGTAAGACTCCATTTCTTTTCTTTTTTGTTCATGCTGCTGTTATATATTGAAATTGTAAGCTTTCTAATTTAAAAATCAACACTTTGATATATTATTGTTTAGGTTCAATCAATTTTATTGGGGATTTATTCGCATGTTGCACAGTTTTTGATCTGAACTGATCTGATTCCAATAGGGTAAACAAAGTAAGCTTCCTTCAAACATTGCTGAGACTCATCTCATACAGTAAATATTAAATGTTAATGTAGGGAATAGAATGGTCTAGACAATTCACTTACATATTGTTTAATTTAATTGTGGACATTGGACCTAAGAAATACTTAGCTTTTATCCTCATAGAAGTGAGCACTCAAACTTTTGATTAGTGTGGCTGGGAAATTTCAGCTAGAAATTAGAAATATTTTGTCCTGGCTAGAAGGCTTATTGATTGGTTTAAACAGTGTTAAAAGAGTCTTTCCTGGTAGAAGTTAATCGCTCTATAGTATTGGTAAGAGATGAGAAGGATTTATATTCTTCAATTAACAGTTTGTTTACTAGACACGAAGTCTCATTCTAATCCTTAATCTCATTCTCTATAGTTCATTGTCATTGTAAAACATATACATGCTTGCCACGCATTTCACATTGTCTTTGAATTTTAAACAAATATGAAAATCTAACTGTGAAGCTGACAATGGACCTGATAGGGTATGCTCTAATGCAGTTGGTCCCATATGCTATTGGCTGTGCACGTTAAAGATCCCTTGACAGTTGGAAATCGAAAATAAAAGCAGGCTAATGCCACTGTCCTGTTAAAATTTACCTCATTGCTAATTGCAGTTGTTATTGGACCTATTGATATCTCTATATAAGCTTATATGAAAACTATTAAAACTATTGTTAAAAGTGGGCTTGAAGATGAATCAATGATTAATTCTGAGATATATTCTCATGTATTACTTACTGCCAAGATAGACAAAACCTTTATTGATTTACACAGTTGATCAACTCAATTCCAGTTTAAAATTTCTGATCAATAACAAATATGTATGTAAAATGCGACTCCACAAACCTGTTCTTACAGTTATTTATGTATTATTTTGATTAAAGATAAAGATCAAACATAGAAATAATCTTTGGTTGATACATCTTTGAACTATTATAAAGTAAAAATCACTTGAAAAATTATTAGAATATCAGTTCTTTTTCATAAAACCCTTACTATACAAAAACAAATCTTTTGTATTGAACTTTTTCTGTTTAACAGGCTTTATTAAACGAAATGTCAGATTCTATGTCATGATGTAAAACGAAATAAAATTGCTATCAGGCAACTTGACAACTTTCTAAAAGAAGTAGACCATAGTGATGTGCGTTCATTGTGAGTTTTTTTCCCCTGAAACCATAGATAGAAATGGAAAATGAATGCTTGTGAACACTAATGATAGAAGAGTTCTATATAAACAGGAAGTAGATGATGGTACTAGTTCTATACATGTTAATTGTCTCCAGTATTGATTCTTGTAGTATTAACACAGTCAAAATTGTATGACTGCAGGCATTTTACTTTATATTTTCTATTTAACACCATAACAAATATTATTATCTCTAGATAAATCCTTTCCCTTAGTTTCCGTTTCCATTTCTATTGTTGTGTTAATAAGACATTGAAAATATTAAATTTTACTTGAATATCTTGTCACATGTAGGCTAAGAGCTTAAATAAATACCATTATCCTTTGTATATTTCGTTTGCAATTTTTTTTTTGGTAAAGATGCTTTCCATCTACTCCAACATTGTTTATAGTTAAAGATTAAGTTGCAAGTTCTGCCACAATTACAGTTCTGTAGGAACCTTGGCTACAGTAGCACTGCTTGAATTCTAAATATTGTTTTTATTTCAATATATTAAAGACAATTGTGAACAGATTTCCACCAACAATAAATTACTTCAACCAATGAGTAAATGTTTTAATGATCTTGGTTGGAAAGATTTCTAAATGAATGAAATATGGTCTCTATAGTTCTCTGTCAATTATCAGAATATACTGTGTCAATTATCAGAATATACTGTGGGAGTAACATACAGTATTATATAGAATCAACTCAATTTTCCACCCGGTTCTACTGCAATTAACTCAG
The DNA here is from genome assembly GCA_029955415.1 of Lottia scabra. Lineage (NCBI taxonomy): Eukaryota > Metazoa > Mollusca > Gastropoda > Lottiidae > Lottia > Lottia scabra. The sequence continues at coordinate 1,759,857 of JARJEI010000034.1, forward strand.
ATTGACAAATGATATACTGATACAAATTCCATTGAATTTTCCTACATAATCTTTCAATTAAAAATATATTGTTAGTTCTACATGAAGATAATAGCATGTTAAAAATATTTACATATTTATTTATAATTATCAATTGAGAACAAGAGATTTAATTGAGGTTATAGAGAAATCTATTATGAAGGTTGAATCATTTCTGTTAGCTTATATTATGACCTCTTGTGAAATTTGGTTATTCTTTCAAATCAATTGTGCAAATATATTTTTATGCTCAAGTATCATTCAAATCATTCACATAGAAAATCACTTGATGTAAAGAGCATTTCATTGAAAGGTTCAATATTTCTGTGATAGTTTTAACCTCTAGTGCAATTTTAACAGCTTCTGATTTGTGATACAAACTCAAGCACTGGTTAAACAATGTTATGTTCTAATGATGTTTTTCATTTATATTTCTTTAAGTTCAGGGAAAATGACATTTTATTTTCTGACACTCAGCGTTCTGAGGGTTTGTAAAGGGATTGTAAAAGGATTTTCTAAGTTTTGTACGTGTATCGTGGGCACTGATAGCATCAATTTGTGCCATTCCAATATCCATTCCGACATCTGTGGTTCTTGCAATTCCACTAAAACTAACACGTTTTAGGACGTCACTACCTTTTGGTAGATCACTGGTAGTGACGTCATAAAACAGACATCGTAATGGAAATTGGAATGACACAAATTGATGCTATCAGTGATCCCGATACACATACAAAGTTTAGAAAACCTCTTTGCAATCAGTTCAATATAGCAGATCAAATGACTGTAATAATTTGAAGACCTTTAACTGAAATGCTGTCACTAATTTTTTTCAAAGTTATTTCAATCAAATGATAGACCTGTTTTAAGAATGACAGTTGGTAGAATAGGTCAAGTTAACTTGCATGTGTCTCTGTAAGTGGAGCTTGTCAGAGAAATCGTGGCTAAAATGGATCAATATTTGAGTCTCTTACACAAATCTATCAAGCTATATATCTAACACTGTGGCTCTATATATTAGACTCAACATAAACTGTAAATGTTTAAGTTGAGGACTCAGTATTCTGTTAGTATGTCTGTCTTGGAGATGAACAAATTTAAGGCAATCCTAGAAATTAACATTATATATCGGGTGTCCCAATAAAAACGTCCCCAAGTTTGACGGTAAGTATCTCAGCTGTTGGTGAATCGATCTCTTTCAAAATTCTCACAGATTTACTTCAACATGTCTGTGTCAGACCCTGAAAATATGAAAGTCATCGAATAAAAATTGTACAAGAACTGCCTCGAACAAAATAGCATGTCACAAAATTCAATATCAGAGCAAACTAAACATTTCAACCTGTGTCTATTGTGCTTTCAACACATCAATATCATTCATTTTCCATCCTGAAATGCTCTCACCGATCTCATCTTAAGATATTTTCTCCCAAAAAGCAACCTTCCTGCCTTTCAGTTACTGTTCATCCAGTTTGTTCCACTGGTGATGGTAATGACTCCGGGCAGTATGGGATTCTCTTAAGAAACAGGTGTACTGCACTTGGGTTAGAGGGACACACTAATTAAACAAGAACTGAAATGCAGGATGGTGGCTTCTCAAGTGGTACCTTTAGATGAGATCCGTGAGAGTTTATCAGGATGGAAAATGTTGGATATTGGTGGTTGTGGTGAAGGCAAAATGGACACAAATTCAAATATGTTATTTGCTCTGATATTGAATTTTTTGACATGCTTTTTATACGCCCACATTGAAATGTGGTCGTATATTGCCGTCGCCCCTGTCCGTCCGTCGGTCCGTCCGTCCGTCCGTCCGTCGGTCCGTCTGTCCACAATTGGCTTGTGAACGCGATAGAGATCACAGTTTTGGTTGGATTTGAATAAAATTTTGTATGTAGGATTATATTCATAAGATCTCGGACAAGTTCGAATTTGGTTTCGATTCGACAAAAATTCACGGAGTTTTACACCCAAAATATGTTAAAAATGGCTTGTGAACGCGATAGAGACCACAGTTTTGGTTGGATTTGAATGAAATTTTGTGTGTAGGATTATATTCATAAGATCTCGGACAAGTTCGAATTTGGGTTCGGTTCGACAAAAATTCATGGAGTTTTACACCCAAAATACGTTAAAAATGGCTTGTTAACGCGATAGAGTCCACAGTTTTGGTTGGATTTGAATAAAATTTTGTATGTAGGATTATATTCATAAGATCTCGGACTAGTTCGAATTTGGGTTTGATTTGACTAAAATTCATGGAGTTTTACACCCAAACTATGTTAAAAATGGCTTGTGAACGCAATAGAGACCACAGTTTTGGTTTGATTTGAATAAAATTTTGTGTGTAGGATTATATTCATAAGATCTCGGATAAATTCGAATTTGGGTTTGATTTGACTAAAATTCACGGAGTTTTACACCCAAAATATGTTAAAAATGACTTGTGAACGCGATAGAGACCACAGTTTTGGTTGGATTTGAATAAAAAAATTTATGTAAGATTATATTCATAAGATCTCGGACAAGTTTGAATTTGGGTTCGATTCGACAAAAATTGTTGGAGTTTTACACCCAAAATACGTTAAAAATGGCTTGTGAACGCAATAGAGACCACAGTTTTGGTTTGATTTGAATAAAATTTTGTGTGTAGGATAATATCCATAAAATCTTGGACAAGTTTGAATTCTGGATCGATTCAACAAATATTTACGGAGTTTTATTAGTTATGAAATTAGATGCTTTATATTAACAAGATATTGGATGAATTCAAATCTGAACACCATCCAACAAATATTAAGATAGTAACATTCCTTGATATATTGACAATTTATGTAGTGTAAGTGGGCGTATATTGCTAGGCAACCACTTGTTTGTTTGAGGCAGTACTCGTACAATTTTTGTTCAATGACTTTCATATTTTCAGGGTTTAGCAAGGACATGTTGAAGTAAATTTGTAAGAATTTTGAAAGAGATCGGCTCATCAGCAGCTGAGATACTTTTAGTCAAAGTTGGGGACGTTTTTTTTGGGACACCCGATATAAAAAACCTAGTTGTTGTATTTCCTGGGTAACTGGATAAAGCTGTACTTCATTTTGTTTACTTACTTATCAAGTCGCAATTGTAATCAATATTTTGCCATTTTTTATTAGTTGTTAGGACAGCAAGTTTATATATATATATATCTTTTACAAGCAACACAATTTTACCAGAATTAAAGGGATTGTAAAGAAATTTTCTAATGTTTTATGTTAACGAGAGACACTTCAAACTACTATTTGGTACATTCAGCATTCCTGCTGGGTGCCTGTGGTTCCCATTATTCCAGAAAGACTTCACCGGATATGACACACGCCCGCTCCTACGAAGCTTAAGATCACATATAAGATAACAAGGCGTTATCTCCCCTTACAAGATGGCAGCATTTGTTGATAAAATCTGTTTTCGTTGCTTCACTAATTATTTTCTTCAATGCAATTTTCTACGGCACTTCAGTAATGAATTGTGCTCATTTTTATACGCCCACATGAAATGTGGAGGCGTATATTGCCGTCACCCATGTCCGTCGGTCCGTCCGTCCACAATTGCTTGTTAACACTCTACAAGCCACAATTATTTACGGATTTTGACAAAACTTAATGAAATTGTTTATTATCACCCAAGGATGAACCCTATTTAAAATCAAAAGAATCAGAAAATATTTGATATGAATTATTGCCCTTGATCTTTAAAACGCGTTCGATTTTTAGCTCGTTAACACTCTACAAGTCACAATTCTTTACGGATTTTGACGAAACTTGCTGAAATTGTTTGTTATCACCCAAGCATGTACCCTATTTAAAATCAAAAGAATCAGAAAATATTTATTATAAATTATTGCCCTTGTTCTTTAAAACGCGTTCGATTTTTAGCTCGAACACTCTACAAGTCACAATTCTTTAATACGGTATGGATTTTGGCGAAACTTGCTGAAATTGTTTGTTATCACCCAAGGATGAACCCTATTTAAAATCAGTGAAATTCTGAAAATATAAAATATGAATTATTGCCCTTGTTCTTTAAAACGCGTTTGATATATAGCTCGTTTACCCTCTAGAAGGCACTACGATTTGAAAGAAACCTATTGAAATAGTTTATTATCACTCGATGATTATCGATAATCAAAAAATATTTGATATGAGTTTTTGGCCTTCTTCTTTGAAATACATTCAGTTTTAAGCTCAGAAACACTCGACAAGGCAGAAGGATTTTGACTAAACCTGATGTATGCTGAACCCTTGATGAAATCGAGAAAAAAATATTTAGACAACACTTAATTCAAGTTCTGTACGAAATGTAGGCCTATGACTACAGGTTGAATATTTCATGGTTGTGATGGTTGCTGTTTCTGCCAAATGTTCTTTTTGAAACAAAGCCTCCAGTGGGCGTATATTACCTTGCCTGGCAAGCTATCTTTTAAGAAGTAGGACTGGTTTTGTGTAATATATCGAACAAAGAGCACAAATTATCTTCAAAAACGAGAGTAGACCGATAGTAGTTAGCGAAGCGACAAAAACAGATTTTATCAACAAAGGTCAAATGGCATTTAAGCACAATATATAGACAACTAGGGGAATTTTCACGGCGATCGGCAGTAAAAATTGGACTTTGGTCTCCTAGTGTGTACAGTGCTCTGAGGTTCGCCCGAGCATCTGCCGAAGCCATTCGCCGACATCAAGCATGTTTGATAATATTCGGCTGAATATTAATCGCCGTCGACTCTTTCGGTAAGTGTGTGCAATCGGGCGAAGTTTAAAAAAAACTTTCCAATCACAGACCCAAAGCGTCACATGACAAACAAAATGGCGACCTTTATGGACACCGCAATTTTGTGGTCAGTCCCACCTGCGCATGCGTAATTCAATTATTAGTTCTAAATATTTGGTATAATATAAAATACTGTTGGTAATGTTTGGAGTAAAATTTTATTGTAAATGTCAAACATTTATTTCAATTATGGATTATTTTACTGTATAACCCTGTAAATAGTGAGTTTGATTTGATTATTTGATCAAGTCTTTAGAGCCAATGTCTCGTTATTTCCTTACCAAATTATATCTTCTAACAAGAAAGACTATCTGATGGAAGATATAATTGACCATTTGTTGAAGAATTCTGTTACTGCCACAAGAATTGACAAGAATGACTGAGATTCTATTGATTTCCAATGAGAAAGCTCAATTACAGAAAGAAAACTTGGGATGTAGTAGTATTAGCTGGCTTAGAGCTTATCACAAACAATAGATACACTAGTAACCTATTTCTTCTTTTAATTATTTATTATAACTTATAGCTAGTAACAGGCAAGACTAACACTGATTAGCTAGGGGTGTACAGTCATTTCAGATTCCAGGGTCTTTGCTTGTGGAGTTCATACAATTTTTAACATAAAGGTTTTGTTTCTTGGTCAAGGTGAACTATTCGTGAAAAGTTTCTGAAAGCAAAATTAAGGTGAAACCAGAACTTTTTAGTCATCATGTGGGCAACCTATTTCAGAATTTAATCTCCAAACAGATTGTTTGATCACTTATGGAAATTGGACAAGTGCTAACTGGAGGGAAGTCAGAGAGAGAAAAAAGTTGTCATTTGTTTATATCATACAAACTGTATATGACACACTGAATAGAATCATTCAACATGCCGTAAAGCCATGTTAATTTCTCCATAACAATACAGTATTAACATCATCATTAGTTCCTAATTCAAGCCTCTATAATGACAATTTACAGCAAGATTAAATTGTATGTCATGATCTGAAAGTTTGTCTTATAATTACAACTAACCCTATAATAGACATTTTAGAAGTTAATGATTTACAGATTTGGCAGGAACATTGTTCATTTGTTTCTGAAAATTAAAAGTACAACTATATTATTGATGTGTATACAATTTTTAAAGGTGAAACAGAGTAAACCCCTCCAGTTTTTGCTGTTAAATAGTCAAACATTAAAAAAATGTTATAAATAAATAAATTGTATATAAAAAAGATAATAAATCTACTTGCTACAGGGTCTTCATTGTTATCTGATCTCACCATCTTTATGGGTGAATAGAAGTGAGACATTATACTTTGTTTAATTCACAGTTATTTCTCTACAGTTAAAGTACATTTAAGGAGCCTATATCCCATATCTGAAACTTATAAATATTGAAATATGATAGCTTGAATAAGAGATCTTTATAAGAAAAACATTGCACTTTTATATTTGACAGTATACTCTCTAAGGCCTCTTCTTTTTTGTTTTGATTTGAAGAACAATATATATTAATTCAATTAAACATTTTGATTTTGCATATACTTTCCTTAAAGAGATTACGGGAGGTTTATGTAACAGTAAGCTCATGTGAGAAGCCCATATTCATATTCCAACTGACTAGAACTCATCATGGGTTTCAGATAGATAATCCATGATATTTTTTTAAGCATAGCTTTTAAGGGATAACTTTCTAATTTTGATTTAATGTAAGAGTAAGAGCATAGTGATATCACTGAATAATTGAATAAAGATATATAGATATACCATTTTGTATGCATCCTTTTCTAATTCAATCACTCGGAATAGATTCAACAGAAGATAATGTATATTTTGTCTGTAGAATGAATGCATTATACCTGTATGTTTCAACGAGAATATTGATAAATAATATATCCTTCAATTACCTTCAACAATTGTTATTTTCAATATCTCTTGCCGTTAATGTTTTTTTAAGTTTCAAATTATAAAAGGCTGAAAAAATACTGTTGAAAAGGATATTGTAAATAAGTGATGATTATCTGAACCATGCGATAATATACATTAAACTTAGTAGACCATATCATCAAACTGGTATTTAGTGCTCGTGAATGCAAAGGTTCAAAGGGCCAGAGAATGAGAGTGGTATTTTTTATCCATTAATAAAATTATAGTCAGCCTGCTTAGATACTTTTTAGAATGAAAACCTGTTTTAGAAATTGTCAAAATGTTGATAAATGTGAATTCTGCCAATTTTTATTATCCAAAAATAAGTTATGTGTGCAGTAAATTTCAACTTTTATTATCTTTCTAAAAATAAGAAGGACTCACGAGATTATATCCCTTTAACAATCAACCAATATGAAATAGACCAAGTAAATACACAATCGAATTTTAATGGCAACTAGGTTTGATGCTTAAGATGGCTTAATGGCTTAAGAAAATCTAGTTAATTAGGAATATTGTGAAAGCGTCGGAGTACTGCAAGTAACATTACTATAAACATTGTTAAGAATTGTTCTGACCTTATGCTTTAGGCTTTGGTCTTTTGATTATATTAAGAAATAAGAAAGAGCCTGCCCTAAGCCAAATAAGACAAAGCATAATTACATAATGATCAGTTTGACCTGTTCTTTCTGCTTGAAGCAATAAGATATGTTACAATGTCATTATTACTGTATTATTTCACTTTATCTTCTCTTTGCATCATATTTCTTGTAGAATTTGCAATAAACAACATAAATTGCAAAATTCTAGAATGTCAATCTAGTTCATATTTCAATTGTATTACTTGTACAATGAATATGGTTAAAAGTGTTTATTTACGTAGGGTCGTATTTCAAATACACTTCAAATATAATGATTTTATGTTCTCTTACTTCATTGGTAGTTTATATCAGATCTTGGGAAATTTGGTATGGGTATGCTTCTGTATATTGATGAGATCACAATGAGTACAATTTTCAACACTTGTAAAAGATTTTGATATGATTTTGGTAAAACTTGGTACAATACAAAATTGTATGAATTTGATTCTCATGAAATTTTGACGATTTTGTTTGTTTTGGTTATTACCTTATTGTCCCAATTGGTGCATATTTGTAAAATTAAATGAAATAAAATTGATCTTTGTAGAGAATAGAGTTGCCATGAATGAATGGATATCTAATACAGAGTTATTCCATCATCAATAATCGGTTAATTCACTATGCATGTACCTTGGTTGAATTTGTATGTGGAATCTTTAGTATCAGACAATTTTATCAGATGGCTTCAGTTGTAGTAATATCTTCAATTCTAGATTTAGTTTTGAGAATTAAACCTGAGGTTAAATTGCATTTGTAGATGAAAAATCTGAGAATTAAATATTCCTAATTATTTGGAAATAGTGCTAGGTATTGCCGACCACATCATGATACTACACGTATCGCGATATGGGATAAAGGAACAAAAATTAACACTTCATTTTCAAAGTTTCACTTTCTATTTATTAAACTTTCTAATTTCGGTTATTTAGTTGATAGGAGTGGTCCATATCCATGTCTTAAAAATATTTCACAACAATTTCAACCAAGTCATTTATAAAAAAAATTGTTATTTCATACGCTGACTTGTAAAAAAATCCTCACTTTTTATGAAATGAGAGGTATAGTCAAGTATCAAGTATTGATACACGACCTCAGGATACGATACACGTATCGTGACATGTTGTATCGCGATACATCAATACAACGATATATCGTGCCAGCACTATTAGGAAATCTGATAATCAGTATATTACTGTTAAAATGTCAGCCATGGCATGATAAATTGTGTCACTCGGTCATTTATTTTGTATCAATATTATTTAATGACATCTATTTTCATCTTGTTTACACAGCAATTGACTATTGTAAAGTTTTCTAAAAGGCTTTATCTTGAATGTGCAGAGAACTTTGACAGTTCAGCCTTGTGTTGATTTTAAAATATAGAACATCAATAATCTTCATATGGTGGTATTTTCTCTCACAGTGTTTTTAATGTCAGTTACAGATGTGATTTCATACAAATGAAAAGCTGAAAGAGTAGAAAAAGACTAAAAATTTGACAAAAATATGTAGTCTCTTCACATTAAAATACATTTTATTTACAAACATTTAAGAGTTATATATAAAGATGTTAAAATGAAGATTTTTTTCTGCTCTGATGAGAACATTAATAATTTGATAGTAAAGAATTCTGATGTATATATACTGATTGCTTTTTGTCAGTTGCACGTTTTTTACTGAAAGGTGTCCTTTTCAAATATTTCCTTTACAATCCATGTGCTACAAAACAATCTATCCTCTTATGTTTAACTTTGTTATAGATGCCTGGAAACAATACAAAAGAAAAAATAAACAGTTATAGGCAGAAGATCTGATTTATTTACATGTAAACGGTGCAAGCTTTGTGTTAAACTTTTGGCTAAAAGAAGATCACTTATTAAGCCCCACTAGTTATTGATATTTTAAGGAATTTTATAGAAAATAAGTGGTCTTATGACTTCTGTTTGAACTCTGTATATGGATCTTATATAAGATAGATATTTAACAAGATAATTAATATATATTTATTGTTTTATTTTTCAGATTAAGTCATCCTAATATTGTCAAGTTATCTGATGTTTTTGATGATAAGTCACATGTATATTTAGTAATGGAACTGTAAGTACTGTCATTGTTATTTTATGAAATATAACTGATATAGAGAACAGGGAGTCTAAACCCCTTTTACATTACAAAATGTATCCCTTCTCAGAACGCATTTGTATGAAGTTTGTGTGATGTAAACAACCAAGCTTTCTGAAAAATATTCTGTTTTGAGAACAGACTTGGTAAACTGGTATTAAGTAGATTGTCCACAAGCAATGTTCATCTTTTCCCACAGGAGTTTTTGTCTGATCTGGACTGAAAACGAAACTCGGCTTAGTGTAAAAGGGGCTATATAAAGTAATACTTTATAAAAACTTTATTTTTGCACATGACAATAGATTAAGAATTAATAAGCCAATCATTCAGTTTTCTGATAGAGAAGGTAATTGTTGATGTTTATTACAGAGTGACTGGAGGTGAATTATTTGACCGTATTGTGGAGAAAGGAAGTTACACAGAAAAAGATGCCAGTAATCTTATCAAACAAGTTTTAGAAGCTGTTGATTTTATGCATGATATAGGAATTGTACACAGAGATTTAAAGGTACTGATATATGTTTATATGGGTTTAATCGGTAGTGTTCAATTTTGAATTTAAACCTATACAGGAACAGGAACAATAAGATTAGAGATTCTTAAAGAAATATAAACCACATATGTGCTGTGTCCTGACGTGAAACGGTCCATAGCAACCTTTGATATTTTTCCTTTATAAAAATTAACATTTATTATGTGAATGGCTTCTGTCAGATGGATTGAGACTTCATCCATCACTTTTAAATTTTTTATATGTAATGCTTGTCTGATTGATAATACTTTTAATTTTTTATCTTTCACATTTTTTAAGTCATTTTCCTAAATGCATAATGTCGGATCAAGCATTACTGGAATATCATCTTGTCTTAATCAGGCCCCTATTTGTCATACATCCTCAGAGCCATGGTAACACAAGTGAAAAAAAATTACGTATTCATAGCTCAATATTGTCCAATCAAAATTGTAGTGTTGAAACGGTTAGTGATTTTTACGACCCGGGTACCCGTCGGCAATAACCGGTTATTTTCCGGTTAACCCCAAATAATTTCTTAAGCTTTAAAACAAGAATGAAGAACCGCATTTGTAGCTGTGAGACAGAGTAAATTAAATCTCAGTTAGTACAAATGAGTTCCGAAGTCGCCGAAGAAGAGTTGACCTACTTTGAATCAGTTCCTCTCGGAATTGTCGGTATATAAATACCAACAACCCATCGAAGCAGACATCAAATTACACCGAAACTGGCCAGACAAAATAACCCCACTGTCATTCATTGGCAAGGTATCTTATAAGCTCCAAACACGAACATGGTCGGGTACATTTAGCACCATCGAACTTAAAATGGATGGCAGTATGATAACATAGTTCAGATCATCGGGGTTACTAGCACCCAGAGAAGACAATGAACGTCTGGATAATCAAGTTAAACAAAAAACCAAACGGGCGGTGTTGATACAATTAGGCCAAAATTATTTGTTCCACTCGTGAAGTAATTTTAATTACTTGTATAAACGGAAAAAGATCATCTTTTATATGATATATAATAATAACGTAGTCTAATCACACTTTGATACCTATATTTAAGATATAATGTAAGGATTTGAAACTTTGATATACCCCGTTGCGGACGATATTGTCAAGCACTAAATTTAATAGACACTGCCGGATGTTTTGACACACTCACAAGAATGTTAAAAGTGAAAGTAGAAAGTTAATGAACGTGAGAAATGCATTGGCTGATAAAAATAGATATCTCTTATTGTCCAATCAGATAATAGCATGCTTTGTTGACGGATTTTTACAAGTGTCTGTTCATAAATATTTTCAACAAGATGTTCTATTTTTTTTACGGCTTTATCGTTCTTTGATAAACATCGGAGATCGCGAAGATGAAAAAACAACTATTTCAGATGGTTCAGTTGATAATACGGCGGATTTATGTTATAAAATGCCGTTTTTTAAACGCATTTCTTTATTAAAATTATCATGTTACAAATTGACGGTTAACCGATCATCTGAAATCAAACCCGGTTACCCGTGAAATCGTAACCGATATCGGTTAACTGATTAACCGTTTCAACACTACAAAATTGGTCCCGCAGTATTGGTAGCAAAATTTCAACCAATCAAATCACATGTTCTTTTCTCTCTGTTCGCGAACGTAAATAAAACGAAAGCAGCATGTTTTAATTAAAATAGACAATATAGAATTGAGTAAGATTTTCGATAAAGAATTGAGGCTAATAGAAAATCAACACTGGAATATTTATTAGCAGTAGAAAGTATTTTATATTTTATTTACATGACCTTCACCCCTTCGTCCTTTCTACCTAAACTGCGATATAAAAAGCGTCAACCTCATTTTCACGCTGCTGCTTCCTATCTTCACAGTTAGCAGGGTTTATTTTAAGTTTTCTATTACAAGATTCACACCAAAAATTCATCAATATATATATATAGTGAAAACATATATATATATATATCATTGATGTTAAAAATAAACTTACATGTTAATTACTAGTAAAAACTGGTTCTAATTTAAGGATAGTTCTGTAGCATTGGTAACTGTAATATATATGTTAAGATCATGTGATTTATAAATTTAAAGGACAAATACATGTTAAGTAATATGTGCAACATCTACATGTCATGATATAATACATAACATATATTGAGAAATTAACTCACTTTTTCATGTCATGAATTCAATTATTTTTCAGCCAGAAAATTTGTTATACTACAATTCGGACCCTGATTCAAAGATAATGATAAGTGATTTTGGTTTGTCCAAGATGGAAGATTCTGGTATTATGGCTACAGCTTGTGGTACACCAGGCTATGTTGGTATGTTGCTATTTAGAGATTTTCTCCCGTTTTTACTAGAACATTTACCGGGGTAATGGATCAAATAAGATTAATAAATCTACGGTACCTGACTTTTACCTGATAATGGTATAAAAAACAATTTCTGATTAGCGATTCTTATATAAATCATAAAAGTGTTAATGATATTATACAATATTCCTTTCCTATGGAAACAAATCACAGCTGCATTGGTACAAATCATTATACTGATTCCAGTTATGAACAGTTTATAGTAAATGATTGTTGGTAATAGGCCATTTATTTACAGCTTGGTTTGTCAGCTTTATCATTTTCTCAAGAAAATATACATGTAGTTCTCTATTTTTCTTGGGAGTATATTTTCTAACATCACTCTCTTTATTTGAACCAGTTATGTTAACGTTAACTTGAGCATTTATTTTTGATACACTGTATACATGATAGTATTTCCTATGATGACTCTCTGTTGTTTGTATATCTTTCAAATATTTAAGGGGAGAACCCATATATAGTGTCTTGCATCTTTGTCTCCAACCTATTTGGAATTTTCACCTCAACATTTGCTCCCCATGAATCAGTCTGCCCCTATTGGTACCCACAGTTCCTGGTTGCTGAAGCTGCACCTTATTAGAATAAATAGAATTAAACTTTGTTATCGATAGTATAAATGGTGACCTTGTCATTTATTCAATTTGTCACATGATGAATTGAATTTACACATCAATAATGTTGAGACCAATGTTAATTCTTAATTAAATACTAGTAAGAGGATTCAATTGGCTATTAACTGTTGATTTCACTGAATATTGACCTTCAAATGAGCTGTATTTGATACATTTATATCAGGCCTTCTCAAATTAATTTTTGTCAGGGGCCAAATGCATTTTATGAAAAAAATATAAGGGCCAAGTAGAGCTTAGCTAGAATTGTGAGCAGAGCGTTTTAGAGGAAAGAGTCACTCTTGAGGGGCCATTCTCAAGGGCGTCGCGGGCCGCCATTTGAGAAGGCATGATTTATATTGTCCTTTGTATGCTTCCATAGAGATTTCTCAAAGATAAAAGTGACTGTTATGCTTAATCACATTTTTCATTACCTTGGGCTGTATTAAAAGGAGATGATGACTTATAGACTGACAATGAATCAATGCTAATTAGTGTCTTTTCATTGACCTCATTACATTTCCCAATAATCAACTAAATTGAAATTAGTCAGATGAAAAGAAAGGAAATGTAGTTATAATCAGAAAGTAGTTATGATTGGAAAATATTGAAAGGTTACAGACACATATGGTTAGCTTTAATTATCTCAATGTTTATCATGTATGTACATCAGAAGGAGAGAAACTACATATACTTGCCATATCTACCATTAAAAAATCCATAAACAGACAATAGTTCTACAGTGAACCACTTTCTGATTTATTATTGTCCTCTTGTATGTGTAGAAATATGTTTTTGATAGAAATTGAGTGTTTGTTTATCTTATATGTAATTTACATTTGACCTTTGCTGAAAGTTATGAACTAAACTATCAGGAAAGTTTATATATGTGATCTAACTCTCATATTTTTGTTTATATTCAACTGATAAATATGAATGGTGAAAAATTGATATTGATATTGTCTTGAAGTCAATCATTATCTGTATGAATAATGTGTTAGAATATGCCGTCTTACTGTGAAAATACTAGGGTAAGGTTTTGATGATAAGAAATTAACCATATAAAAACAACAGTTACCGACAATATTTTTCTGGTGCAAACAAAAAAACTCACTATTATTTCCACACTACTCAGGATATTTAGTCAATGTAATATGTGTGATTTTTTTTATTATTTCAGCACCAGAAGTGTTGGCACAAAAACCTTATGGAAAAGCTGTTGACTGTTGGTCAATTGGTGTAATATCTTATATACTGTAAGTATATTTAATATATGTTTGATAATAAAGTAGTGTGCAATAAGAGATGTTATCATAATTCAGTTATATTATAACAATTGTTTCCGGCTTTTCTGAAGTATTTTGGTGAAAAACTTAGTCTTGAATGCACAAAAATAGGACAGAAATAGTTCCTGAATGGTCAAGAATTACAGAGATTTTTTTAAGCCTAAAACTAAGGTTGGATGTATTGTGTCTGATAATTTATTTTGTTCATGAATATTCAGGAAGAATAATATGGTATTACCTTTAAGTTTGGCTACATGTAATATAATTGTACAATAATACGGTGTAACTTGTAAGATAAATATAGTGATTTAATAACAACTTACATCTTTATTTACAGGTTGTGTGGTTATCCACCTTTTTATGATGAAAGTGATGCTCAGTTATTCCAACAGATCTTAAAAGCTGAATTTGAATTTGACTCACCATATTGGGATGATATATCAGAATCTGGTAACTATGATTTGTTTGCAATCTGTAGAATTTCTGGGATTCATCTCTGATTTTTATTGAAAATTGTGCTGTCTGGTTTTGGTGGTTCTGGGTTGTACTATGTAAAGGGAAGTAAATGCATTCATTTACCTCAATTTTGTATAGTATGAAACATTGTTAAAGGGATTGTAAAGTGGTTTTCTAAACTTTTTATGTGTATTGGGGACACTGGTAGCATCAATTTGTGCCATTCCAATTTTCATTCTGATGTCTGTGGTTTACAACGTCATTGACAGTGATCTACATAGATATCAATAGTAGCTTATGGTAGATCACTGTCAGCCTAAGAGCAGTTTATATGAGTCAACAAATTGAATATGTAGGTTTTTTGTATTATAATTTCAAAATATTAATATCAATATTCAAATATTGGCACTGATTGATGCAAACCTGCTGAATTATGGGATCACCCAACTTATCTTTGTTTTTTTCTCCACAGCTAAATCCTTTATTAGAAAGTTAATGTGTAAAGATCATAATAAAAGATATACATGTAAACAAGCTATAGCTGATCCTTGGTGAGTAGATTTCTTTCTTATATCATAAATAGAGTTGCCTCTTACAGGAAAGGTGTAGATGTAATCCTATTTCGAGTATGTGATGAATGTACAGATCATTCCTTTGACACTTTTGGCATTTCAGAATATATTTTAACAATTATAACATTACTGATTTGTAGGATATCTGGTAATGCTGCTTTGGATAAAAATATCCATGCTTCCATTAGTGCACAGCTTAAGAAGAATTTTGCCAAAACAAAATGGAGGGTGAGTTAAACAATGTGTTAAATTTCTAAGTGGACTGGTGGACAAACACACAAGGCATAAATTCACTTGCTCAACACTTTGAATAATAATTTCTCTTAAAACAATAATAGGTTTTGGCTCCGCTACTCCAGTGACATATCTATAAAAGGAAGTTTATGCTTACTCTTCCTAAACACCTGATATCACTTACCTCAACATCTTAGTTTGTAAACTTGGCATTACTTTTTGGGTGGGCCCACATGAACATTTTTGTTTATTTGGTATTTTAGGTTTGTGAGCAATTCAAATTGTTTTTTACGTCAAGTATATTGAAATATTTTATTTTATTTTTCAGCAAGCTTATAATGCAGCAGCTGTGATAAGACAAATGAAAAAGTTAGCATTTACTAAAGAAGAATCAACAAACATGTAGGATAATATGTTGAGGCAATTCGCTCTTTTAAAAAAATATTCTTTGTGAGAAGAACTCAGAGAGTACTGCACACATTATTCTTTTTACATCAAACACAGGTGATTGTTTTCAATCTGGAAGCAGAAGTATTGAAAATTTACAGATCAAAGTGAAAATGGCAGAGAAGATTTGTCTGTTGTTCAGAAAAAAATACACTAATTTTGACTGATAAGGGCACAGGAAAGTAGATTTTTATGGACATTTGTTCATGTTTGGATTGAAACTTTATGTAAATTTATTTAGTCATTGTTATATTTTTTACTTTGAGCACCATGATGCATGACATATTTGTATATTGATGTATACAAATTTAGGATTATTTTTGCAATGTAAATATACACTGTAGATATAATTATTGTTGACACATGGTGTTCCACAATCTCAATGTGTTCTTTAATCAAACTCGGTCTCAAATATTTGGATAGGACACATCTTTTACTGAAGATATCTTAATGAATTCTACAGATCACATTAATGCAACCACAGGCCACATGTTACCAGTTAATAATTTTTTGAAGTTTTAAAACCAGACCAAACAAATCTCATCAAGATAAAAATTCCCTGCACTTTTATTGACCATTAAGAAACATGTAATTTGAATTAAAATGAAATGTTGATTATCTTTCTCAGTGAGAATTTGTCACAGAATCTGGATATTTGAGATCTGAACTTTGTTTGAACTTAAGGCTGTGCATATTGTACTTTAAATTAATGTACATTTAACTACGGTACCTATATGTACTAATATTGTTTTATTTATAATTCTATGTTGTATTACACATATCAAAATTAAGAATGGTTCTATAGGTTACATATTTATATTTTAAATTAATTAATTGTATATTTTATGAATAGATAGACAGATCTTTTGTGTAAACATGTTACTAAGTAATAAATTAAGGTCAGATTTACTCAGTTATTGTCATAGAAGTTACGAGATTTGTCGTTCAGTACGAAACTCTTCAAAATAATAATTGGCTAAATTCAGGTTTTAAATCAAGATTTTTTTTTGATAAACAAATTGGAAAATGTTTTGAGATACAATTTTTTTGATAATGCAAATTTGAAAGCTTTTTGAGATTTGATATTTTTTTTCCTTTTTGATACACAAATTTTTGAGATATTATTTTTTATTTTTTCGGTAAACAAATTTGAAATTTTTTAAGATCAATACTTTTTTTAAAAGATTTTTTTGAGATTATTTATTTTTTTTTTACTTGAGTTGCCACTATTTCAATTAAATGAAACACTGAAGATGGATTTTCATACTAAATATTATGAAGAAGGAAAAAAACTTACATAAACAATTAAATCAGTATTAAAAAATTGCATATTACATAATATATGATAATGCATAATTTAAGAAATAACTATTAAACAATGCCCGTGTACTTACAACTCCAATAAGGTCACTTACAAAGTTGTTTATTAAATGTTTTCTTTGAATTTTACCCCTGTTTATTCTTACACTTATTAAGAGGTAGAAACAGAAAGAGTATTATGCAAATAAACCTCTGCTAGTCTATAATGATTGTTTTATATAATAACCTTAGGGTTAAATATTATATACTGATATTAAAAGTAACTTCTATATAATTATATTTTCCTATATTTATCTTATTATCTACTGCTCAATTCAATGGTTTTTTTCTTCAATATTTTAGAGGACCAATATTTTATTATATAATTTTTATACGCCCACATGAAATGTGGAGCGTATATTGCCGTCACCCATGTCCGTCGGTCCGTCGGTCCGTCCGTCCACAATTGCTCGTTAACACTCTACAGGTCACAATTCTTTACGGATTTTGACGAAACTTGTTGAAATTGTTTATTATCACCCAAGGATGAACCCTATTGAAAATCAAAAGAATCGCAAAATATTTAATATGAATTATTGCCCTTGTTCTTTAAAACGCGTTCGATTTTGAGCTTGTTAACACTCTACAGGTCACAATTCTTTACGGATTTTGACAAAACTTGCTGAAATTGTTTATTATCACCCAAGGATGAACCCTATTGAAAATCAAAAGAATCGCAAAATATTTAATATGAATTATTGCCCTTGTTCTTTAAAACGCGTTCTATTTTGAGCTTGTTAACACTCTACAGGTCACAATTCTTTATGGATTTTGACGAAACTTGCTGAAATTGTTTATTATCACCCAAGGATAAACCCTATTGAAAATCAAAAGAATCGCAACATATTTAATATGAATTATTGCCCTTGTTCTTTAAAACGCGTTCGATTTTGAGCTTGTTAACACTCTACAGGTCACAATTCTTTACGGATTTTGACGAAACTTGCTGAAATTGTTTATTATCACCCAAGGATAAACCCTATTGAAAATCAAAAGAATCGCAAAATATTTAATATGAATTATTGCCCTTGTTCTTTAAAACACGTTCGATTTTTAGCTTGTTAACACTCTACAAGTCACAATTCTTTACAGATTTTGATGAAACTTACTGAAATTGCTTATTATCACTCAAGGATGAACCCTATTGAAAATCAAAAGAATTGAAAAATATTTAACATGAATTATTGCCCTTGTTCTTCAAAACGCGTTCAATTCTTAGCTTGTTAACACTCTACAAGTCACAATTCTTTATGGATTTTGACGAAACTTACTGAAATTGCTTATTATCACCCAAGGATGAACCCTATTGAAAATCAAAACAATCGAAAAATATTTAATATAAATTATTGCCCTTGTTCTTTAAAACGCGTTGATTTTTAGTTTGTAAATACTCAAGGCACAATTCTTTTTCGATTAGATTTTAATGAAACCTATTGAAATAGTTTATTATCACACGATAAACCCTATCGAAAATCAAAAAATATTAGATTCGACTTATTGCCCTTCTTGTTCAAAATAGGTTTTAGTTTTTAGCTCATAAACAGAGACAGATTTTGACTAAACTTGATGAATGCTTAACCCTTGATGAAATCGAGAAAAAAAATATTTAGACGACACTTAATTTAAGTTCTGAATGAAATGTAGGCCTCTGACTACAGGTTTAATATTTGATGGTTGCTATTTTCTGCCAAATGTTCTTTTTCAAACAAAGCTGCCAGTGGGCGTATATTACCTTGCCTGGCAAGCTATCTTTCATTTTGTTAGAAAAAACTTTCAATGATTCAGAAATGGATACTTAGTCAAATGTCATCATTAATGTTGCCATACAACAAAGTACATGTAGTTTTTGTATGAAGTTGGTTTAGGTTCTGGTGCTTAAATCATGATGATTGGAAGCAGTACTTTAAGAATCAGTTTTTGGTACAGTTAAAATAATGGGTTAAAAAGTCGAAGTATAGTGTTGGGTTGAAAAGTAATCTAAACAATTTGCTAAAAACCACATTTGCTTAAGCTGTGTATATGTATATAAAAGTATTTTATTGTGTTTATATTTGTATTCATGCCCAGTGTATTAGTGTTCAATATCTTATAACTACTGCACTCATAACTTACATGATAAAATCCATTATAACTTCCTAATATGAACCACTCTAGGTTATATAAGAATCTCTTTTGTTTCTATCTTCTCCACAAGATTATTTATCAATCATTTCAAAAATCATTTTAAAAAAGTTTGATAACAGTTTACACTGTCGTTACACCTGATGTTGTTTATGAGACAGGATATACTCATCTTACAAAAACATCGGATCATTTTACTATACGTTCTCTACTGTTTATATAAGTATTTTTTATCTTTCTAAGCTCTTTTGAATCCTTTGTTGATCGAAAGAGATGGCGCATTATTTTGTAAGAAGGCTCAAATGCTGACTGATGTGGTCATTGCAATTTAGAAGATCAGACTTATATTATAAAGATTTCAAATTATGACTTATTATAATTAATGTTAAAAGGGAAATAAATCCATTAAGTGTAAGCTGTATATCACTTATCTTTTTTGCAAGGAAATTAAGTTTTTAACTAACATTCCAGAGGAAGGATAAAGTTTTAAAACAGAATTGAATATAGAACAAATGAAACTTTATTTTACATTTTATATACAGTTTAATTATTACACTAGGCATGCATAATACTTTTTTGTGTATTTTCTGTGTCACATATTAGTTTCATTGACATTAAAACGTTTTTATTAAATTAACTTAAATATGAATAATGTTAATGGAGAAAGTGAATTAAATTTTCATATTCATTGGTCATTGTTGATTAAGAAATGATTACCTAATGATATTCACAAATATCTCTTTAATTACTATGAATATTCACAATAAAAAATATAAACATAAAGCTTACTGTGGAATCAGTTTGTATATCTCTTTCTTTGCTTTGGTTACAAGATAAATACATTGTAATTTTTTTTTATTTTGAAGCAGAGATCATGCATTAAGAAATGGAAAATATCAGACAGTAAGTCATATTATTATTAATGTCTGTTAAAAATGGCTGGCTCAATATTTCATGGGATTATATCTTGTAATATTAAACATTCCTTAGATTCTATTATATACACAATTTGTACATATTTTTAACACTACCATATAGATAATTATTATATTGTTAATTGTTGAATGGTTGGGACTTGTTAATGAATTGGGACATACAGTTCAGCTGTGAGTAATAAAATTCTAATTTGCTATTTGGTATATTCCCTGTATTTGGTAATATTTGATATACAGAAGAAAATTTGGGAATTAATCATTTAATCTTAAGTTATGTAATTGATAAACAATGCACACATTCATATAAATGACTTTCAAGCAGCACTGATTCAAGCACAAAGAATATAAATATTTGACTGGTAAAATTCATGGTTAACCTTCAATTTGATCATAGATAGATCTAAAGTAAATTGCTTATGGTGCTGTAGAAGATGTATTTTGATAGGAGTGAGGATTGAACCAATTGAATTAGAAATACCAATTTTTACTGACATTGTTGTGTGTTGTATTGTAACAATTTATTATGTTTATGTACAATCAGTGTCATTGCACATCACATTTAAAGCATCCATTATGAACATTTCTATGAGGTGTTTTTTTTTTTCATGGTAACTATTTTCACTAATAAACTTGTCTAAACTGTTGATAATATATTTTATTTATTTTCCCTTGTTGTTTCCCTGTCTCCATAAATTGATGGATTGAAATACTTCAACATAAGTTTTCCACAAGAGCTGATCTAAAATACTATTTATTGATCCCATGATCCCAAATACTCTTGTCTGTGTTAGCTCATGATCCCAAATATTGTTGGTTGTATTAGCTTATTATCACATATAATCTTGTCTGTATAATCACATTATGTCTGTATAAGCCCATTATCCCATCCCTTATACTCTTGTTTGTATTAGCCCAGTATCCCATATACATGTGTACTCTTGACTGTGTTGGCCCATGATATCAAATACTCTTGTCTGTGTTAGCCCATGATCCCAAATACTCTTGTCTATGTTAGCCCATGATCCCAAATACTCTTGTCTATGTTAGCCCATGATCCCAAATACTCTTGTCTGTGTTAGCCCATGATCTAAAAAACTCTTGTCTGTGTTAATCTATGATCCCAAATACTCTTGTCTGTGTTAGCCCATGATCTCAAATACTCTTGACTGTGTAAGCCCATGATCTCAAATACTCTTGTCTGTGTTAGTCCATGATCCCAAATACTCTTGTCTATGTTAGCCCATGATCTCAAGTACTCTTGTCTGTGTTAGCCCATGATCTCAAATACTCTTGTCTATGTTAGCCCATGATCTCAAATACTCTTGTCTATGTTAGCCCATGATCTCAAATACTCTTGTCTGTGTTAGCCCATGATCTCAAATACTCTTGTCTATGTTAGCCCATGATCCCAAATACTCTTGTCTGTGTTAGCCCATGATCCCAAATACTCTTGTCTGTGTTAGCCAATGATCTCAAAAACTCTTTTCTGTGTTAATCTATGATCCCAAATACTCTTGTCTGTTTTAATCCAACATCCCATATACTCTTGTCTGTGTTAGCCCATGACATCATATACTCTTGTCTGTGTTAGCCCATGATCTCAAATACTCTTATCTGTGTTAGCCCATGATCCCAAATACTCTTGTCTGTTAGCCCATGATCCCAAATACTCTTGTCTATGTTAGCCCATGATCCCAAATACTCTTGTCTATGTTAGCCCATGATCTCAAATACTCTTGACTGTTTTAATCCAACATACTATATACTCTTGTCTGTGTTAGCCCATGATATCATATACTCTTGTCTATGTTAGCCCATGATCTTAAATACTCGTCTGTGTTAGCCCATGATCCCAAATACTCTTGTCTATGTTAGCCTATGATCCCAAATACTCTTGACTGTTTTAATCCAACATCCCATATACTCTTGTCTGTGTTAGCCCATGATACCATATACTCTTATCTGTGTTAGCCCATGATCTCAAATACTCGTCTGTGTTAGCCCATGGTATCATATACTCTTGTCTGTGTTAGCCCATGATCTCAAATACTCTTATCTGTGTTAGCCCATGATCCAAATACTCTTGTCTGTTAGCCCATGATCTCAAATACTCTTGTCTGTGTTAGCCCATGATCTTAAATACTCTTGTCTGTGTTAGCCCATGATCTCAAATACCCTTGCTGCATTATCCCATATGCGCTGTCTCTATCAGCCCATAATCAAGCCAGACTGCCCCTTAAGAAACCAATCTATATTATAATTAGAATGCCGATTGGAAACTTTTTATATCGTGTTAAACTAAGTAACATATTGACTATAAAAAATATCAATTCACACGACTATAATTTTAAAATCTGTTGCCGCTTTATGAATTAAGTGAACATATCGCACACGTCATCGATGCACACACGGTAAAGTAAAGATAAGTCAACATACGTATTCTTGCTGTAAACGTTGAATCCATCATGGAAAAGTGCATGTGGATATCATATAAGTCCAACGAATCTCGGTTGAAGATATAAAGTATTGATTGCAAATGGTAAATATAAATAGGTACGGAGTAGAATAAATTACTGTAAATATATCGAACAACCGAGTAGGTAAGTAAAGCTGTTAAATAAGTAATGTTTAGTTTAGATCAATAAATTATGTATACGTGTCTTTTACATGAATAATATATAGCATACAACAGTAGGCCTATGTGTATTTGGATGTGATTTTCAATTGTGAAACCTGCTTGACCTATCTTGTACTTGATCTGAACAGGTTGCATACACCACTTTCTCCTACTAATAGGGCAGCTGCTTAAAGTCATGATCAAGATTATATACATATTTAGCCTAAGTCTGTAACATGGGTTACAAACAAAAGTAGAACAAGTTGGAAATGTTCAAGAGACCAAATGTAGCCTACACAAATAAACTATCAAGTTTTTATTAGGCCAATATACGATATAGTCTCAGTTCATTTGCTTGTGTGACTGATCTTTTGATAACATCAGCTGTTATATCTGTGATCAGAATGATAATTAATTTGTTTAGTGTAGGCTTATAATAATAAAATGTGATTCCGATCGTATATTTTGTAGCATTCTAGGCCTAAGATTTATCGTTCTTGTTGTTTTTAACTTCCAGATAAAGAAGATTAAGATGTCCACCGACTCTCTCGTACTAGTGACTGGAGCATCAGGTTACATAGCTTCTCATATTGTCAAGCTTTTACAGGATGAAGATTACAGAGTCCGCGGTACAGTTAGAAGTATGACGAATAAGGATAAACTGGAACGATTGAAATCACTATGTCCCCATGCTAAACATAAATTGGAATTAGTGGAAGCCGATTTACTTAAGCCAGATACCTGGAAGTCTGCAGTGAAAGATGTTGAATTTGTTATACATGTGGCCAGCTCGTCGCCAACTGATGATGGTGATGACTTAATCAACGCTGCTATTGAGGGAACAGTCAACGTTCTGAAAGCTTGTGCCAATACTAAGACGGTTAAGCGCGTTGTTTTGACTAGTTCTTGTATGGCTATATTCATGGTAAACCGACCCAACGAGATGATCAGAACGGAAGAAGATTGGAGTGACCCGTCTAAATTAGAACCTCACTCAAGAAGTAAAACATTAGCCGAGAAAGCGGCTTGGAATTTTGTCAAGGAACTTCCAGCTGATAAAAAGATAGAACTAGCTGTGATCAATCCTGCATTTGTCATGGGTCCGGTTCTCTTTGGTTCAAATGGAACAAGTCAAGAGCTAGTGAAACGTTTACTGGAAAGATCCATGCCCGCTGTGCCTAATTTTAACATAACTATAGTGGACGTGCGGGATGTGGCATTAGCACACGTAAATGCCATGAAAATACCAGAGGTTGCGGGTAGGCGCCATATTGTGGCCTCAGCAAATGTGTCATTTCCAACAATAGCCCAGATACTAAAGAAAGAATTCCAACCTCAAGGATATTATGTTCCAACACTGGTTGCTCCATATTTTATACTGTGGTTTGCTAGCTGGTTTGATAAAGTCATTAAATTAATATTACCACAGATAGGCAGAGTTTATCAGTTCGATGATAGTCGTATGAAGAATGTGTTAGGAATTAACCCACGAACCATTTCAGAATCTGTGATAGATATGGCCTATAGTATGATTGAATCTGGTTTAGTTTTTAAAAGCGATAAATATCATGGACCACTAAAATGATTTTTTAGCTTAACTATGTAAAACCAGCTTGTTATTACAATAAATAATAAACTGAATTTCCTGATGTTTTTTGTAGTGTATAGTACGTTTATAATTTCGGGTTTTGTGCAATAAACGTACCATACCTGTTTCCATGGTGCAAAGTATTTTCTTTCTGGTCCCAATGAATGTCGGATAACACAGAGTACACTGTATATGCAATAATTTTGTTCAACCCAACACGGTAAATGGTGGTAACCCGAATGCTTTGCAATAGAATATCAACAATAAATTTAAGCAGTCTATTTCTCTTAGTTCTAATGTAGGCAAACAAAGATGTAAGAGATGTAAACAGACATATGAAGCAGTAAGAAACTTTGAATTTACTGATTTTAGAGAATTCTTATCATTGGCATGGTAAAAGCGTGTGCTACAAACTGTGTGTAGGATAATGTCGCTGTAACAATTTAACATCGGTTGAAATGAATGTGGGATGAGATACAGCTACAGCCGTAAGAATCATGGTGACACAAAAACACTTCTGAAGCATGGCATTAAATGTTAAGAATTGTATGTCTTTTTCTGAACATTGACTAGATCATATTTAAGTACCTTTACACGAAAGTTTGTTTACATTAACTACACATACAATTCGTCTTGGTTTGAAAGATCACAAATGAACAAGATACATTTACTGATCAATCCCACAAATAAAACATAAATTTATGATAAAAGTTCAGCTTCTAGTTTGAGAATATCAACATCATCTAAACAAACACCAAGACTTCTGGTGTGTCGGGATGTGAGTTGTTTTGGATTAAAACAGGAATAGCCACGACAGCACTCTTCATCCACCAAACATGGCTTATCATCACATTGTTGTCTACCAAATATCATATTGTATGAACCACCCCAAATCTGTCGTCTAATTCTGTAATGGTAAAATATATTCTAATTATTCTTTAAATCAATACTAATACTTCAACCTCAAGGACGTGTCCGCAAATGAGGACGTTTTCTTTGGAAACATTTCGTGTGTCACAAGCTCTGACTATTATCCAAATACATTGTGAAGAAAGTTTCTGTTAAAATCAACCTGACAAGGCAACAGAGAATGAAAATAACAAACCATGACATACCTGCTTAATAATTTTGTATTTTTGCCTTCACCTGTAAATATAAAACGTATTATTTAATTAGATTCGATGTCTGTAACCTAGTTTTTGCAACCATCAAACCATCAGTTCCCGCATCATCCAAAAGATCATTGTTGTCTTGTTATATGTATATATATATATACTAGTAGATAGAAATAAAACTTGTATTCAATCCTTGGTTCTATTCCTTGTCTCACTGAATAATGGTGATCAACGCATGATATTCAGTTATTTGTGAGATTTTGTGGGCCTAAGATAGCAAAGTTGTATAGCTACATGTTGTTTGCGCTTGTTTGGGTTTTGTTTGCGCTTGTTTGGCCTTGTTTGCGCTTGTTTGCGCTTTTTAGTCGGACTCTTAACCGCAAGATTCTACTACCTATTAACAACTACATATATATGCGATATTAGTCTGCGATATCAGTTTACTGGAAGATGATGTTTATTTGTCATCCATCACTACCGACGGTCCGCCAGTTCATGACTGTATGCATTCCTCTGTTGTTCAGAATGGGCTCTATGTCCACTCTTCAGTGGTGGATTCTAATCAATAACAAATGCGATTCTTGTCGATTTGCGTGATTATTGGACATCAATAAAATTAACGAAATATTGCAGCTGTAGCTTAGAATGACCTATTTTCGAAGTGATCTTTAACAAAATTAACACGGGTTACTTCCCTTGAACTGAAAACAAAAATCTCACAAAAATATTACAAGAATTTGGCGGCATCTTCAGTCTCGCTACGTGGTTTTTGAACATATCATTTGTGAATGTCTGCATTGCAGTATGTCTTATAACATATTACTGAATATAGATCTAGTGTAAATAAGCCCACAAACGAAAAATGAGGGTCTGCAATTTACGACTTATGTTGGTGTCACGAATGGAACTATCTTTCACTTAACCTACATTTAACAGTTCTTAAGCTATATATGTGTCTAACACAAATCAATCATTATGCAAATTTTGAAGAAAGACGGTGACAGTGACGAGAACGTAACTGAACAGTAATTGATAAAGAGCCAACGGGGAGGACATTAACACTCAGATAGTAGTCTATTCCATCTTTACTTTGAATAGTTAATATGTTACCTCTTGTGTCGACATCATTAAACTACCGTTAACATAAAAAGAAAACGGCTCATTTCATTGACAGGGTTAAAAGCTTACTGAAAGCCTATGATTACATTGTCAAAAATATATCATTGTATTAAAATGTTCAAATGTTCAAGTAGACCTAATGGGAAGTGCAAAGAAACTCATACTAAACTTCGCATCTTTCCTAGCTCCGTATGTGTCGCAGATATCTCTGATGATAGGTAGAATTTCTCTGTTGATCAGAATGTAAAGAAACTATGTCAATAGATAGTACCGGTACGTTAGTTATCATCAAAACTTAATAGGGGCCTACAGACAGGCGCTTACAAAAAAGAATAAAGAAATAAGGAACAAGTTTACTTATACAACTACTGAACAATACTTATATATAGGCCCTAAGCTATAGTTTTAAAACAATGTTATGAAAAAGAATTTCAATAGAGAAAGCTTATGATCTTTCAAAAAATCTAAAATCTAAAAATGTTCAATCTAAACTAGGATTTATTGTGCTAATTTTGACACGTTGTTTTACCTGAACTATGCCCAATCATGCTAATTTTGACACGTTGTTTTAACTGAACTGTGCCTATCATGCTAATTTTGACACGTTGTTTTAACTGAACTATGCCCTGTCCTGCTAATTTTGACACGTTGTTTTACCTGAACTATGCCCAATCATGCTAATTTTGACACGTTTATTTTCCTGAACTATGCCCTGTCATGCTAATTTTGACACGTTGTTTTAACTGAACTGTGCCTATCATGCTAATTTTGACACGTTGTTTTAACTGAACTATGCCCTGTCATGCTAATTTTGGCAAGTTGTTTTAACTGAACTATGCCCTGTCATGCTAATTTTGACACGTTGTTTTAACTACATACTAACTATGCTCCGGACGAGATTTTTGCTTGTACGGATTTTTATTAATACTAATTTTGACATGTTATTTTACCTGAACTATGCCCTATCATGCTAATTTTGACACGTTGTTTTACCTGAACTATGCCCTATCATGCTAATTTTGACACGTTGTTTTACCTGAACTATGCCCTATCATGCTAATTTTGACACGCTGTTCATGCCCGTAGGAACAGGGGGGGGGGGGGGGGGGGGGAGGGGGGGGGGGTGGTGGGTTGAAAGAGAGAGCAGCCTTGAATTCTGCGTCACCACCCTTGAGAACCCCACCTTAATATGAAATTGCTTCCTATTTTTTGTTGTTTGGTTGGTATATGATGACAAGTCTTAAATGATATAATTGCCAACTATTTGATCTTCGAGCAGGGATGACAGACTGAAGTGTCGACTGAAAAAAGACAGAGACTGGAATTCATCCAACTTTCCAGCCTACTAGGAAAGAAGTGAAAAAAACAGACACTCGTGAAAGGAAACCAAATTAAATTAGATACTACATCCGGATCAGATTTTCTGGACTTATCTCCGCGAAAAAAATATTATCATGAAAGCAAGCTGTGTAGGTTTTAAAATTATAACGTTATTAACTTTTTAACAAGGCTCTTGGTGTGTCAGTAAACTAGAATTAATAGCCTTAACAAAATCTCTTCTGTTCTTTCCACAACAGTTAACTTAATCACAAGGTCCAGTGTATCTTAATAGCTACTAGTTTTCTCTGCTCAGATCACATCAAAAGATCAAGTTCATATTATATCTAGCCTGAAGAAGCCAACAGTATATTTTTTTTTATCTTTTATGTTGTTTATAATATAATAAGCACACCTTGGATGGGAAATTTGACAATACTTGTTCGTGTTTAAGTTATCTCCGTAATGTTTTCTTTGCGAGCATCTTTTCAAAACACACATCTCTACTTGCAACGACTCACAAATTCGTTTACTGTTGACATAGTGATAGATAAAACTTGAACATAATATAATATAATAAAGGTAATAGTTTACTTACTTAAAACTGGGGATGAAGATGATAAATTCAATAAAATAACAAACATCAAACATAATGCGGTGATAGACACTGTTAACCTCATCATCTGAAAAATAACAATTGATATACAGTCAAACTTGTAGCAATGGTAAACCTTACTTATCTTGAACCATCAACAAATGTTACTCTATTGACGCGGTCCGTATCTTTATGGACAGAACTAAACGATTTGCTGAGAAAAGGGCTATTTTTGGCTGCCGAAAAGTGCACGAGCTTGTATTATGTTAGTTATTTAGATAGGTCCGTAGAGATTACAGCTTGGAACCTAATTAGTCATATTCTGTATTTACCAGACTGACATTATAAGGATATTTAAGAGGTTTTCGATATCAGCAATCAGCATCCATTGGAAGCGAACGATAACATGTAATCTACGAACCAACAAAGCAACAGTTTCTTTAAATTGTGTATGTGTATCGGGGAAACTTATATCATCAGTAATAGTTGTATATAGTATTGCACTACTTAAAAGAGAAGTTTTATCAGGTGTTTTGAAAAGCATGGTCTGCTTCGCGCGAGACACCCGCCACTATAATATGATTATATTTGTCCAGAGGTTCGTTATAACGTTGGTAACCTTGTCAGTTCAGTTTCTGGGATGACAAGGAGCCTTCTTTTTTGAAATTCTATCCTGCAGCAACTTCTTTTGATCGAAACGAGTAATAACTATGATATTCCTTACATGATCTGTGATACCTGGTCTTATCACATAATCTGTTATATCTGATCTCATCATACGATCTGTTATACCTAATCTCATCATACGATCTGTTATACCTAATCTCATCATACGATCTGTTATACCTGGTCTCATCATACGATCTGTTATATATCTGATCTCATCATACAATGTTATACCTAATCTCATCATACAATCTGTTATATCTGGTCTCATCATACGATCTTATACCCGGTCTCATCATACGATCTGTTATACCTGGTCTCATCATACGATCTGTTATACCTAATCTCATCATACAATGTTATACCTGGTCTCATCTCATCATACGAGCTGTTATACCTGGTCTCATCATACAATCTGTGATACCTGATCTCATCATACGATCTGTTATATCTGATCTCATCATACGATCTGTTATACCTAATCTCATCATACGATCTGTTATACCTGGTCTCATCATACGATCTGTTATTTCTGAACTCATCATACGATCTGTTATCTGGTCTACGAAGACCAATATTCCTTTCCAGTATAGAAACATTAAATTAAGCTTGCTTCAATGATATTTCATGATATACTATGGAAAAAAATCATATCTAAGTCAATAATAGCTTAGAGACACTATAAAAAAAATAATGATATTAAAGATTATAATAAAAAATTAGGCGTAAATAACACGCTAACAAATTAAAACTGACACTTCTTGCTCAAAAGATCTGAACCTTTTCTAAGACCTGAAGATGATCTGTCGTAGAAAACCAATTATGATTTAGAAATTATCCATGATGTGACGATGTAAAGCGGAAATTGCAATTATTTACTGCCAGGAGAAAAGTTATTATTGATGAATGTTGAAATTAGCAAAGATCGGAAGTTGATTAAAGTGAGATTTTATGACGTATCGTGATGTTTATATTGAAAAACAAATAAGTCCTTTACATATCATTAATAAAGAACAAATAAAGGTGTGATTTTCTAAAACTAGTTTAATTTTTTGGGAGATCAGAGATAATTGTAGGCTACTACACTGCATCAGTCACTGAGGAATATACCGTACTCCAATGTACTTGAAATAACAAATTATGGCATCTTAATTGCAAGTAAAACTTTTGATTTTTTCTGGTGTTAGTTATTTTTTTTAGTATTTAAAATGTGGTTTAAATTCAAGATCCAACTACCGTCACAATAAAAAAATATCAAAGTTACTAAATTAATCTAAACGTCTGGGAGAGATCACTCTAGCCTTGAAGAGAGAAATTGGTCACTCCAACGTTTGTTTGCCTGCAACTCGACAAGTCGTAACCGTATGTTACATCAATGTCTGCAGTAGACTACTTATCAAATGCGTTTTCGCAAATTTAAATGGATTTGAATTATCCTATCTTCATTTTTCTGATGCAAATAGCCTGCTGGACAACGATTGTGTTAAAATGTCATTTTAACATCATAAAACTATATAATCGTCTGTGTTTAAATCATAATAAAAGCAATTTAATCGATTTTTCTTTCTACATGTAAAGGCGTGGGATTAAATTCTTGAAGAAACTTATTTTTAATTGACACTAGCTGTTTTTATTCTATTTAACATTCCGGAATACTCTAGGCAAATTTCTCAAAACTTCTTTTTTTAATGGGTTTTATGTTGTATTAGTGGAGGCAGACACCATACGTGGATCAAATGAACTGGTGTACTTAAAGGGAGATGGTCTACAATTTTCAATATCATGTTAAACATTGCATTCCGTGAAATATACAAAATCAATAAATATTGTTAATACAAGTACTTGTATACCAGGATAAGTGGCAGATATTAAACTAAGTAAAATACTTGATCTGTGTTTCAGATAGAAACATTGTTATCATTATAATCATTTGAATCATTTGTCGTTTTAATATCTCTTGGCTTGAAAAGTATTTCAATGACATCCAGACGATAGAAGCCCATCTGAAAAATTTATTGCTATTTTATTTAATCAAATAACAACTGGTAATATATCAAGTTTGCTTTAAAAGAAACATAAGTTTTATTCTAAATTCTTATTATGTTATTTATCACATGATTATTATCATCATATTCAGTCTATGATCATATTAAACATAATATATATCGGATGTCCCCAAAAAACGTCCACAGTACTGCCCCGAACAAAATAGCATGTCTAAAAAACAATATCAGAGCAAATTACATATTTCAACCTGTGTTCAATGTGCTTTTACAACATCGACCACCAATATCATTCATTTTCCATCCTCTCACCAATCTCATCTAAAGGTATTTTCTCCCCAAAAACGACAATCTTGACTTTCAGTACCTGTTAAGCCAGTTTTTTTTTCCATTGGTGCCGGTAATTACTCTGGGCAATATGGTATCAACAGTTATACTGCACTTGGGTTAGAGGGACACACTAACTGAACAGGAATGAAAGGCAGGCTGGTAGCTTCTCGATTGGTACCTTTAGATGAGATCCGTGAGGGTTTATCAGGATTGAACATGGTTGATATTAGTGATCGATGTGGTGAAGGCACACTGAACACAAGATCGAATATGTAATTTGCTCTGATATTAAATTTTTTAACATGCTATTTTGTTCGAGGCAGTACTTTTATTCGATGACTCTCATACTGTATTTTCAGGGTCTGACAAGGACATGTTGAAGAAAATCTGTGTGAATTTTGAAACAGATCTGTTCACCAGGAGCTGAGATACTTCCCGTCAAACTTGGGGACGTTTTTTTGTTACACCCGATATAGTTATTTTCTAAATTGGATGATACAGCTCAATTCGCATTACATTACATTCTATTTACCTTACAATTGCCGTAAAAAAGTATATCGTGGTAGTACATAATGTCCGCACGTCAGAAAGTTGATTGTCATCAATGAGAACTATCTCACTTTGATTTATTACATTAAAATCAAAATATATTGGTTGTTGTTGATGATAATTTCGCTTTGAACTGTGCGATAACGTTTCTAACAAGCTCATCATTTTTTTTTACTGCTAATAAACATGGAATTAGTGACATATGTCTCCGAAGACTATAAGCATTCATATTGTACTTCTTATCTCAGCAATAATTACTACTTTCAGGATGTTCCCGGGGGTAGCATTACTTAAGGATATTTCAGATTGCTGTCGACAACATTCCTGAGAGAGTTAAACCTTACAACTGCTTATGATAATGGTGACGTCTTGAATATGATAAAAATAACAAAGGCTTAGTGTAAAATCATATGATAAGCGTGATGATTTTGATTTTCCAATCGTCAATTTTCCTTTTATGTGTAGCAACATTCCACATTCGCCAGCTTATGTGTCTACGCGGATTTCTTAGCTAGATCGAAGCACCATAAGCTACTACTATAAGGATATTTACCAAATCGACTCAAAACCTCTCTGACGAAATTTTACGGTCGCCATCATGAACTAATTGAAAATATAAACTAGAGCTGTGAACAGCACTGAGCGTGGCCCGTGATACTTTGCCTGATAGCTGTAAGACTTTTTGAACTTCGAACCCCTAAAGTCTGGTGTTCACTTCATCAATTTTATTAAAAGTTTTGTGAAAGGGTAGATTCAATATTATATCAATATAACTTCGTGGTAGCTATAATATACAGGTATGTGTGAAATGTGAACATTATGTGACGGAATTCTTTTCCTTTAAATATGATCTATAAGTGTTTCACCTTCATTAGTGTAATGCTGAACAAGTTGTTGAAAACCAAATTTTTGAAACAATTAAGTATAGACAAATGACCCTCAAGATATTTTGATTGAAATCTCCCATAATAACATACACCAGATTCTTGTAATTCAACTAGTGATCTTTGTAACATTGGGAGAAATAATTCTAATCGATAAACAGGTGGTCTATAGATAACAATTACGTTAATATTCTTAAATATTCAAAGTAATGTGTTCTATTTTTAAAACTCCCAAATTTAAGAATTTTTTTTCTTCTTTATAAGGTTCCAGGGTTCAATCGCGGCATGGATCGAGATGACACCTTCGGATTTTTCAACCCGGTTTCCCCCTGTCAGTGATGCAGGTCGGAGGGGTTGACATGGAAAAGCATCTAGTCTCTTGGATGGGACAATAAACCGAGGACCCGTGTGCTATTGGCTGTGCACGTTAAAGATCCCTCGACAGTTGGAAATCGAAAATAAGAGCAGGCTAATAACGACTACTTTTGAATAGTGACTGCATAGACGATACATTACAAATACATTCAACAATTACGAACAAATAATAAGCTTAGCAGACGATAAAAACAGGTTAAAGTCAATTGGGCCCCTATCCAAAATGGCCCCTCGTTTGGTCAAAATGGTCCCTGATAAATGGTCAAAATGGTCCTCAAAAAAGGTCAAAATGGTTGAAATCAAAGGAGAATTTCAGAGGCCATTCTGACCAAAATAGGGGCCATGGTGACTGGCCATTTTGACCAAACCATTTTGACTAAGGGCCAATTTGGATAGTGGCCCAATTGACTTTTTATTGCAACGGATTAGCGCAGACGCGTTGCGAACGCGAACCCTCAGTCGAAAAAAACGCAATATTTTGAAAACATATTTTGATGGGTTATTGTTATATATCGTTTAAAAGATAATCGCCATTACAAAATTGAAAAATTTGATTATCTGCGTTGATTAGAAAATGTGATAGAGATGTGCAAAGTTGACAAAAATGTCCATTTTCGAATGTCCATAAAACCATAGGGTTATAGTCAATAAATGGTCAAAATGGTCCTCAAAAAAGGTCATTTTGACCAAATAATTGGTTGAAATCAAAGAGTAAATTCAGAGTCCATTTTGACCAAAATAGGGGCCATGGTGACCGGTCCATTTTGACCAAAATAGGGGCCATGGTGACTGGCCATTTTGACCAAATTTAATGTCAATATTTTCCTTTAATGCTGAGTTGAAATACTGTCTTTTGTTTCAATGGATTGGAGCAGTCAGTAGCCAGTTGAATTGATGTATGTTAGTCAATTAAGTGCGGTGGGTAAGAATCATCCACAAAATAAGAAAAAATCTATATCAAATATAGCAAACACTCGAAAAAACATGTTAATTTTTATAAAGTTAAAACAATGTGTAATGAAATTAATTTATTTTTGACCTATAATAATCTTAGCAGACGATAAAAAACAGTTTGAACACTTACTTTTTATTGCAACGGATTAGCGCAGACGCGTAAACAGTTTTAATTGCTGTCTGCTAGAGTCCAGCCCTAGAGTTAAAAGATGTAGTCTGACTAATTTGTTTATGACCTTTAATAACCTTAGCAGACGACAAAAAGAAAATTGGTGTGTATCTTGTAGAAAGAGTTCTGTCAATGGTAGAGAAAAAATTCGAACAGGTTAATGTATCAAAAATTCACTGCTCTAAATGATTGTATGTAAAATTAATATAAGTGAAAATTTTGCAAAAAAAAAAAAATAAATTTTTTATACTTTTTAGAGTGTTAAAAGATTACATAATCGGATTAATTTGTTTATGACCTAAAATACTTCACACCTCCATGTGAAAAGTTCATGTTGATAGTTTTATTACTATATTATATAACCTGCTATAACCCTTGTCAATCATTTTAATCCTCTCTATTTCTATTTTTTCTCAGAAAAAGGGGTACTCTATGCCTATTTTCACTTTAATGGATTTTGTATTAAACTGCTCATGTCATATGTCGTTGAAAAGAGAAAATTTAGTACATACTGACTATACACACCATATTGCTATTAGATAATTGCATTGTAAGTTATAACCCTCAGTCGAAAAAAACGCAATATTTTGAAAACATATTTTAATGGGTTATTGTCATATATCGTTTAAAAGATAATCAAATCGGCATTACAAAATTGAAAAATTTAATTCTCTGCGTTGATTAGAGAATGCGATATAGATGTCCAAAGTTGACAAAAATGTCAATTTTCAAATGTCCATAAAACCAGAAGTTAATATTTTTCAATTAATATCAGCATACCTATGGATAGCCGAGGTCAAGGGCATCCTTCAATGGAATTTTCAAGGTCATCAAAGGTCAAGGTCACATAATATGGCCTTTTGAATTTTCAAAAAATTCAAACGAACATAAAAAAATTTCAAATTCGAAATTCAAAATTCTGTTCCAACAAACTGTAGACAAGGTTACAAGGTTTTGATAGACACCAAAATCATAAAAATCGGATAACAAATAGAGGACTTATTAATTTTTTGCTGAAATGTGTCAGTCTGTGACGGCAGCTTATGCATCACTTCCGGTTTGGATTTTTTATGCTAAGTGCATTCTAATTATGACTGACAGACAATATATATAGTTTTTGTCAATATCTGAAATTTATACCGGAAGTGAGGCTGCTAGGCGTGATTTTGAAAAACCGGAAGTTCTCACGTCAAAACCGGAAGTGATAGAAAATTTTTGATTGATTAATTTTATTTCTCTGGACATTCTGTACATGTCCTATGAATTTCAGGTTAATCGGATAATTAGCGGCTGAGTTAGAAATTTTGAGCTTTTTTGACAATTTTGGTTTCAATATTTTTTTACAAAAATATTTAGAAATTGAAATTTTTGTAATCGCACTTGATACTTCTTATTTCAATGAATATATTGAAGAAAATTTCAGCCAAATCGGTTCATAAAAAAACCTTACAGACTAGGTGCAAAATAATTGCATATTATGCAATAGCCCACTTCCGGTTTAGCAAAATCTGAGTTTTAGATATTCATTTTTGATACCAGGTCATTTAATAATGTTTGGTGGATACAATTTTGCTACACCATTTTCGATTTTCTCTAGAAAGTTTCCCAAAAAAAAAAAAAACTAGAACCGTGATAACGGTACTGAGCAGTGCGCAATTTAAACATCCTTGAACGATTGCGTTTTAGTCCTGCATATAAATTAGGTCATGTGTCAGAGCTGTTTATAGTTAAAAATCTCAATTTTCAATCGGAAGTAAACATCGGAAAACACAAAGTAAAACATCGTTTGATAGATTTTATCGAGGGCAATAGCTTTGGTTCAGATCAAAAGGTCATCAAACGTCAAGGAACTGGAAATAGACAAAACTTTTAATCGAAATTAGGAAATCGGCTGTCACCATTTTGTTAGTAATATATTGAAGATGACATAGACATCAACATTATGTAAATCGGATGATATCCTGATCACTTATATCGATTTAAAGAAAAGTTGGTCATTTCAAGATAGTGGTCAGCTAGTTACTTCCGGGTCCAATTTTATCCTTTTTTTCTATGAATGTTATGTCATTTTATATCTTCAAAAGAATGTTTCGACTCTCTTTAAAAATCCACAATTTAGGAACCACGTGTTTTTTCGCGCCAAAAAAGCCACGCAGTTACTTTAGAACAATGAACAAAATTTCCAAATTAAAAAAAAAAAGCAAAATAATTAAAATATCTACTATTATATATCAAGAGGAGATAAAGCATAATAAGAAAAGACGATTTTTTTTGTGACGTACGTGAATTAGGTTCAAACTGACAATTTTCAAATGGCTATAAAACAAAAAGTAAGTATTGGACAACAAAAATGAATTCACCATTGGATAGATCTCATTTCGGGCAATCACTTTTGTTCGGATCATAAGGTCAACAAATGGCAAGGTCACAAGTTATGGGCTTTAAAAGTGTTACAATAATTGCTGAATATCTTATACCGGAAATAGGCAAACATCATAATCGAAATTAGCAAATTGGCTGTCATCATTTTGTTGGCCATAGATTGAAAATGCCCTAGACATCAATATTATACAAATCGGATGATACCCTGTTCACTTCTCTCGATCTAAAGAAAACATGTTCATTTCAAGATGGTGGCCAGCGTGTTACTTCCGGTTACGATTTTATTATAATTTTGTCTTTGTTAGTCATGTTCTTCCATATCTTAAGAAGAAATTGTTACCTATCTTATTAAATCCGTAATTCAGATAACACGTGTTTTTTCCCGCCAAAAAAACACGCAGAGTTAATATAGAACAAAGAACAAAATTCGAAAAAGCAATTTTTATCGAAATATCTAGTGTTATACATTTTTGGAAACAGGACAAAATGCGTGATAATAATAGAAGATAATTTGTGACGTACATGAATTAGGTCACGTGACAGAGCTGTTTAAAGTCAAAAATTGCAATTTTCTGACGGCCATAAATCCGGAAGTAAACATTGGGCATCTAAAATGATTATATCATTGGAAAGATCTCGTCAAGGGCAACAACTTTTGTTCAGGTCACAAGGTCACTCAAGGTCAAGGTCACAAGATATGAGCCTTAAAAGTTTTGACTATTACTGAAAAATTTTAACCGGAAATAAAAACAAATCTGAATCGAAATTAAAAAATCGGCTTCCCATGTTTTGTTAGCAATCGATTGAAGATTCTATGTACATCATTTTTATTCAAATCGGATGATTCCCTGATTCTGAATTTCGATTTAAAGAAAAATCAGTCATTTCAAGATGGCGGCTAATATGAAATATCTGGGTCAGATTTTATCATTTCATATTTTGTCAATGATTATTCCTAGCACATTGCAAAAAGATTTTTTTGAATATTTTCATAATTCCGGAAGTTAAAATTTCAACTTTGCAAGCGAATGACGTCAAAACCGGAAGTGATATAAAATTTTTGAAAATACCATTTTGTTCGCAATCAAAATGTATATGAACATGTAAGTTTTCAGATTGCTCAAAATAAAATTGCAAAAGTTTAAAAAGTTGTCTAAAAACGTGCTCCAAAAGTAAGCGACAAAATTCTTAAAGTGCATGTTTTGAAACCTTTACCTGAAAGCAAATCGATTAATGAAATAAACAAAAAAAATCCCATCAAAATCAGTTGAAAAGAAGAGGTGATAATGGCAAAAATCTTAAAACACATTTGTTTTCATACGTCATTTCCGGTTATGTGGAAATGCGTCATTTTATATTCATTCACTAATGAGCACATATTTATTGTGGGAAATCATGTCAGATTATGCGTGACATGTGCAGTTTTGGCTGGGGATCGTGACCAGAATTCGAAAAAAAAAAAAACTAGAACCGTGATAACGGTACTGAGCAGTGCGCAATTTAAACATCCTTGAACGGTTGCATTTTAGTCCTGAATATAAATTAGGTCATGTGACAGAGCTTTTTATAGTTAAAAATCTCAATTTTCAATCAGCTATTAAACCGGAAGTAAACATCGGAAAACACAAAGTAAAACATCATTTGATAGATTTTATAGCTTTGGTTCAGATCAAAAGGTCATCAAACGTCAAGGTCACGAGTTTTGAGCTTTGAAAGTGTTGCTATTGCTAAATTTCTTTAACCGGAAATAGACAAACCTTTTAATTGAAATTAGGAAATCGGCTGTCACCATTTTCTTAGTAATATATTGAAGATGCCATAGACATCAACATTATGTAAATCGGATGATATCTTCCGGGTCCAATTTTATCCTTTTTTTTCTATGAATTTTATGTCATTTTATATCTTCAAAAGAATGTGTCGACTCTCTTTAAAAATCCACAATTTAGGAACCACGTGTTTTTTCGCGCCAAAAAAGTTACGCAGTTACTTTAGAACAATGAACAAAATTTACAAATTAAAAAAAAAAGCAAAAATGATTAAAATATCTACTATTATATATCAAGAGGAGATAAAGCATAATAAGAAAAGACGATTTTTTGTGACGTACGTGAATTAGGTTCAAACTGACAATTTTCAAATGGTTATAAGACAAGAAGTAAATATTGGACAACAAAAATGAATTCACCGTTGGGTAGATCTCATCATGGGCAATAAGTTTTGTCCAGGTCATAAGGTCACCCAAATCCAAGGTAACGTGTAATGAGCTTTGAAAATTTTGGCCATTTCTGAATATCTTTTACCGGAAATAGGCAAACATCATAATCGAAATTAGCAAATTGGCTGTCATCATTTTGTTGGCCATAGATTGAAAATGCCCTAGTCATCAATATTATACAAATCGGATGATATCCTGTTCAATTCTTTCGATTTAAAGAAAACATGTTCATTTCATGATGGTGGCCAGCGTGTTACTTCCGGTTACGATTTTATCATATTTTTTTCTTTGTTAGTCATGTTTTTCCATATCTTAAGAAGAAATTGTTACCTATTTATGAAATCCGTAATTCAGATAACACGTGTTTTTTCCCGCCAAAAAAAAACACGCAGAGTTACTATAGAACAAAGAACAAAATTATAAAAAGCAATTTTGATCGAACTATCTAGTGTTATACATATATAAAAACTCTAATCGCTATTGCGTGTACAAGAAATTGTTGAAGGACGAACGGACCGACGGATGGACAGGGGTGACGGCAATATACGTCCATATTTGTGGCTGTATATAAAGGCAGATAAAATGGAATCAGAAATACCAGCAGACAGACTAAATAAAAGAGGTTCAGAACTACAAGCAGTCATACGAAATAAAAGGGGCGCACAGCTACCAGAATACAAGCAAGTTAACTAAAAGGGATGCGGGAATACCAGAAATACTAACAATATTTTCAAATTCTAAAACGCGGAATTATGATTCGAATACATATTGTCATATATCATTAGAAAGCGTAGATCAAGCACAATACGATTCAAAAATAATTTGTGTCGTATGTAAATTAGGTCACGTGACAGAGCTGTTTAAAGTTAAAAATTGCAATTTTCTGACAGCCATAAAAACGGAAGTAAACATCGGGCATCTAAAATGATTATGCCATTAGATAGATCTCGTCAAGGGCAACAACTTTTGTTGAGGTCACAAGGTTACTCAAGGTCAAGGTCACAAGATATGAGCCTTAAAAGTTTTGACTATTACTGAGAATTTTAAACCGGAAATAAAAAAAAATCTGAATCGAAATTCAAAAATCGGCTTCCCATGTTTTGTTAGCAATCGACTGTAGATTCCATAGACATCATTTTTATTCAAATCGGATGATTCCCTGATTCTGAATTTCGATTTAAAGAAAAATTGGTCGTTTCAAAATGGCGGCTGATATGAAATATCTGGGTCAGATTTTATCATTTCATATTTTGTCAATAGTTATTTCTAGCACATTGCAAAAAGATTTTTTTGAATATCTTCATTATCCCGGAAGTCAAAATTTCAACTTTACAAGTGAATTACGTCAAAACCGGAAGTGATATAAAATTTTTGAAAAAATAATTTTGTTCGCGATCAAAATGTCTATGCACATGTAAGTTTTCAGATTGATCAGAATAAA
This sequence comes from Lottia scabra, assembly GCA_029955415.1. Lineage (NCBI taxonomy): Eukaryota > Metazoa > Mollusca > Gastropoda > Lottiidae > Lottia > Lottia scabra. Next base: position 1,800,585 of record JARJEI010000034.1, read on the forward strand.
ATTGCGAAAGTTGAAAAAATGGTCAAAAAAGTGCTTCAAAAAGTCAGCGACAAAGTTTTAAAAATTCATGTTTTTAAACTCATATTTTGTAGACAATCGTTTAAAGAAATAAACAAAAAATTTCCCATCAAAATCGGACAAAAAACGGAGGTGAAAATGGTAAAACAATTAAAATGGGTTAATCTCGCATACGTCATTTCCGGTTGGAGGAAAATGCATCATTTTACATTCACCTAATACCGACACGCTAGATATAGTGTGAAATCATTGTAGATTACGTGTGATATGTTTCCTTCATACCGAAATAGCGGGACCAGAAGTAGACAAAAAAAAAAAAAGTCATTATGAAAACAAAGCAGTGCGTTCGCTAGAACGCACTGCAACTAGAACCATGAATGGTACCATGCAGTGCGCATCCGGTTTCGTCCATTGGTGAAAAGTGACATCTTTCAATCCATGATGTCAGGTTTACAGAAGAAAGCTTGTTTTACATTAAAATGCAGAAGGTACAAAATTTTAAAACGCACAATTTTCAATTCGGTAGTGAAAAGTAGAAAAACCAGTTCACACACGGTAGTCAAAAGTGAAATAAACATTTCATGTTCGGTAGTGAAAAGTCATCTGATTAAAAAAGGCGTAATCACAGTTTGATATACATCAGTGGAAAACGCATATCACAAAATTTCTAAGATTTGTAAATAAGTTCTAAAGTGCAAGAAAGGACTCATGAAAGAGCCAAATCTCAATTTAGAAACGGACTGCACAGTATTCATACTTCATAGTTTGAAATACAGATCGAATTTTATCAATACATATTTCATTCAAAGAAAATATATCTTAATGTTTCTTTTAAACAGTTACAATGTAACAAAAAGTGCATTAATGATAACGTATCGCCCAAACGCAAGTTAATGGGAGAGGACGATCGCCCAAACGCAGCTTTATGTCAAAATGTAGTACTCTCCCTTCAACTGAAATTTGAATTTAATATCTTACAAGCAGATGGAATAACTAATTTTCAAAATTCAAAAGGCGCTATTTTGATTTTAAAATATTGTGTTGTATATAATTGAAAAAGTAGATTTAGCATGATTAGATTGTGAAAGAATTTGTGACGTACATGAATTAGGTCACGTGTCAGAGCTCTTTAAAGCTAAAAACTGCAATTTTCAAATGGATATAAAACCGGAAGGAAACATCGGAAAACCTAAATGAAAGTATCTGTGCATAGGTATCGTCAATGGCAATGAATTTGTTTCAGGTCACTTGGTCACCAGAGGTCAAGGTCACAAAATATGAGCCTTTAAAGTTTTGACAATTACTGATTTATCTTAACCGGAAATCAAAATAAATCAGAATTGAAATTCAAAAATCGGCGTCTCATGTTTTGGTAGCAATCGACTGTAGATTCCAAAAACATCAGAATTATGCAAATTTCATTACACCCTGAGGCCCCATTTTGCGTTTTATGAAAATATACCATTTCAAGATGGCGACTGATCTGTTACATCCGGGTCAAATTTTATTATTTGTATACTTTTGTGTCTATATTACATACATACTGCAAAAAGAATTTTTCAAATATCTTCAAAATTCCGGAAGTTGAAATTTCGACTTTGAGAGCCAATAACTTCAAAACCGGAAGTGATACAAAAATTTTGAAAACATATTTTTGTTCGCCATCAAAATGTCTATCTACCTGTAAGTTTTCAGAACGATCGAAATAAAAATTGAAAAAAACACGCACAGTTTCAATGGAAATTGACACAAATTTTTCAAACTTTAAAAGGCGGAATTTTGATTCAAATATATTGTGTTGTATATCATTGGAAAGAGCAGACATAGCATAGTACGACGGTGAAAGAAAATAAGACATATGTAAATTAGGTCACGTGGTAGGGCTGTTTAAAGTTAAAAATTACAATTTTCAAACGGCTATAAAACCGGAAGTAACCATTGGGCATCTGAAAAAAATATGTCATTGGATACATCTAATCAAGGGCAATAACTTTTGTACAGGTCACAAAGTCACAAAAGGTCAAGGTCACAAAATATGGGCCTTGAAAGTTTTGACAATTACTGACTTATTTTTACCGGAAATTAGAAAAATTCAGAATTGAAATTCAAAAATCGGCTTCCCATGTTTTGGTCGCAGTCGACTGTTGATTACATAGACATAAAAATTATGCAAATTCCATAACACCCTGAGGCCCCATTTTGCGTTTTATGGAAATATACCATTTCAAGATGGCGCCTGATCTGTTACATCCGGGTCAAATTTTATGATTTGTATGATTTTGAGTCACCATAACAAACATATTGCAAAAAGAATTTTTCGAATATCTTCAAAATTCCGGAAGTTGAAATTTCAACTTTGAGAGCGAATGACGTCAAAACCGGAAGTGATATCGAAATTTTGAAAATTGCTAATTGCTCGCAATCAATATGTCTATAAATATGTAAGTTTTCAGATTGATCAATATAACATTGCAAAAGTTGAAAAAGTGGTCAAGAAAAAGTGCTCCAAAAGTCAGCAAGATTTTTCTCAAAATGATATTGTTAAACTTTTGTCTCGTGGACAATCGATTAGAGAAATATGCAAAGTCAGTCCGATCAAAATCGGTTGAAAAATAAAGGAGATAATGGCCAAAACATCAAAACCCATATGTTCTCATACCTCATTTCCGGTTAGTAGGGCATGCGCCATTTTACATTTAAACAATACCGAGCAGTAGATTATCGTGGGAAATCTTGCGAATTTATGTGTGGCATGTGTAGTTTTGGCTGGGCGCTCTGACCAGAAGGCGAAAAAAAAAAAAAAAAAAAAAAAAAAGACATTTGCAAAACAAAGCAGTGCGTTCGCTAGAACGCACTGCAAATAGTCATTATGAAAACAAAGCAGTGCGTTCGCTAGAACGCACTGCAAAAAAAAAGAAAAACTAGAACCATGAATGGTACCATGCAGTGCGCATCCGATTTCGTCCATTGGTGAAAAGTGACATCTTTCAATCCACGATGTCAGGTTTACAGAAGAAAGCTTGTTTTACATTAAAATGCAGAAGGTACAAAATTTTAAAACGCACAATTTTGAATTCGATAGTGAAAAGTAGAATAAAATGTTCGGTAGTGAAAAGACATCTGATTAAAAAAAGGGTAATCACAGTTTGATATACATCAGTGGAAAACGCATATCACAAAATTTCTAAGATTTGTAAATAAGTTCTAAAGTGCAAGAAAGGACACATGAAAGAGCCAAATCTCAATTTAGAAACGGACTGCACAGTATTCATACTTCATAGTTTGAAATACAGATCGAATTTTATCAATACATATTTCATTCAAAGAAAATATATCTTAATGTTTCTTTTAAACAGTTACAATGTAAAAAAAGGACATTAATGATAACGTATCGCCCAAACGCAAGTTAATGGGAGAGGACGATCGCCCAAACGCAGCTTTATGTCAAAATGTAGTTCTCTCCCTTCAACTGAAATTTGAATTTAATATCTTACAAGCAGATGGAATAACTAATTTTCAAAATTCAAAAGGCGCTATTTTGATTTTTTAAATATTGTGTTGTATATAATTGAAAAAGTAGATTCAGCATAATTAGATTGTGAAAGAATTTGTGACGTACATGAATTAGGTCACGTGTCAGAGCTCTTTAAAGCTAAAAACTGCAATTTTCAAATGGATATAAAACCGGAAGTAAACATCGGAAAACCTAAATGAAAGTATCTGTGCATAGGTATCGTCAATGGCAATGAATTTGTTTCAGGTCACTTGGTCACTAGAGGTCAAGGTCACAGGATATGAGCCTTTAAAGTTTTGACAATTACTGATTTATCTTAACCGGAAATTAAAATAAATCAGACTTGAAATTCAAAAATCGGCGTCTCATGTTTTGGTAGCAATCGACTCTAGATTCCAAAAACATCAGAATTATGCAAATTTCATTACACCCTGAGGCCCCATTTTGCGTTTTATGAAAATATACCATTTCAAGATGGCGACTGATCTGTTACATCTGGGTCAAATTTTATTATTTGTATACTTTTGTGTCTATATTACATACATACTACAAAAAGAATTTTTCAAATATCTTCAAAATTCCGGAAGTTGAGATTTCGACTTTGAGAGCCAATAACTTCAAAACCGGAAGTGATACAAAAATTTTGAAAACATATTTTTGTTCGCCATCAAAATGTCTATCTACCTGTAAGTTTTCAGAACGATCGAAATAAAAATTGAAAAAAACACGCACAGTTTCAATGGAAATTGACACAAATTTTTCAAACTTTAAAAGGCGGAATTTTGATTCAAATATATTGTGTTGTATATCATTGGAAAGGGCAGACATAGCATAGTACGACGGTGAAAGAAAATAAGACATATGTAAATTAGGTCACGTGGTAGGGCTGTTTAAAGTTAAAAATTACAATTTTCAAACGGCTATAAAACCGGAAGTAACCATTGGGTATCTGAAAAAAATATGTCATTGGATACATCTAATCAAGGGCAATAACTTTTGTACAGGTCACAAAGTCACAAAAGGTCAAGGTCACAAAATATGGGCCTTGAAAGTTTTGACAATTACTGACTTATTTTTTCCGGAAATCAGAAAAATTCAGAATTGAAATTCAAAAATCGGCTTCCCATGTTTTGGTCGCAGTCGACTGTTGATTACATAGACATAAAAATTATGCAAATTCCATAACACCCTGAGGCCCCATTTTGCGTTTTATGAAAATATAACATTTCAAGATGGCGCCTGATCTGTTACATCCAGGTCAAATTTTATGATTTGTATAATTTTGAGTCTACATAACAAACATATTGCAAAAAGAATTTTTCGAATATCTTCAAAATTCCGGAAGTTGAAATTTCAACTTTGAGAGCGAATGACGTCAAAACCGGAAGAGATATCGAAATTTTGAAAATTGCTAATTGCTCGCAATCAAAATGTCTATGAATATGTAAGTTTTCAAGTTGATCAATATAAAATTGCAAAAGTTGAAAAAGTGGTCAAGAAAAAGTGCTCCAAAAGTCAGCAAGATTTTTCTCAAAATGATATTGTTAAACTTTTGTCTCGTGGACAATCGATTAGAGAAATATGCAAAGTCAGTCCGATCAAAATCGGTTGAAAAATAAAGGAGATAATGACCAAAACATCAAAACCCATATGTTCTCATACCTCATTTCCGGTTGGTAGGGCATGCGTCATTTTATATTTAAACAATACCGAGCAGTAGATTATCGTGGGAAATCTTGAGAGATTATATGTGGCATGTGTAGTTTTGGCTGGGCGCTCTGACCAGAAAGTGAAAAAAAAAAAAAACTAGAGCCGTACCAAAACGGCGCTGGGCAGTGCGTCATCCTGGAATCTTTCATAAATCACAAGGCACTTAGCAAATGGTTATAAAAATATTAATATACTAGAACCATGAATGGTACCATGCAGTGCGCATCCGGTTTCGTCCATTGGTGAAAAGTGACATCTTTCAATCCATGATGTCAGGTTTACAGAAGAAAGCTTGTTTTACATTAAAATGCAAGAGGTACAAAATTTTAAAACGCACAATTTTGAATTCGGTAGTGAAAGTAGAATAACCAGTTCACACGGTAGTCAAAAGTGAAATAAACATTTCATGTTCGGTAGTCAAAAGT